>JAPWDM010000003.1:76236839-76836839 GCA_035578155.1 Brachynemurus nebulosus
AAATTTTTAAGACATTATGTGATGTTGTTAAGCTTTTCGCCGCTTTCCATAAAATTTGGAAGTCGGCTGGGTATTTTTGAATTTATTTTGTGTATATAATTTATATATTTATGTGTAAATTACAAGTATAGATCACAGAAAATAAAAATAAACGATACAAACCTGAAAAAAATAATACTTATCTTTAAATATTAATGTGATGTAAGTAAATATCGTAAAGTACTAATTAAAAAAAATTAGCGCTCAGTACAGAACATTAAATTTACAGTAAAGATTGTTCAATCATGATACGCTCGAAACCAGCCGGCACCGGATATGTAAAATTATCTAAAATAATGTCCAAAATTGACCCATCATCAACTGAAACAAAACAACTCAATTAAATATATTATGTTTAACAAATAAAATTTTTGGATTGAAAATAATAAATAGAAACGACTTCCTGCAAAATAAATTAAACAAATCTATAATATTATTTATTTTTTTTTTTTCAATTTCAAATATTATCGAGTGCTTGTGAAACACTACTACGTATGACAGACTTTTGTCTGCATTTTAAACACACGTAGTATTCATATGTTCACTTATCGTTCAGCTAAACTGAAACTTTAAGCACTCGACTTCCTTGGTTAACATGACCAAAAACCACATATACAATTTAAAAATCACAAAGTGATTGAAAAAATTATCCGTATCGGCCGGGAATCGAACCCAGGATCTCCTGGTAACTAGCCAGGTGTGCTATCCATTACACCACCGGTTCTTGGTGTAAGGACCGGTGGTGTAATGGATAGCACACCTGGCTAGTTACCAGGAGATCCTGGGTTCGATTCCCGGCCGATTCGGATAATTTTTTCAATCACTTTGTGATTTTTAATTTACAAATCTATAATAGATCAAAAAACAAAAGATCAAAGATGTTAAAAATAACCCGGCGTGTGTACACTGGGTCTTTAAAGGAACAGTGGAAATTTAAGACTCAAATTTCTCTCTCATGAATAAAGCGCGGGCTTTGGCTACCCTCCGTAAAAAATCTAGTTAGTAGTGGGGACTCAAGGTCCAATGGATGCCCGGGTTTGGCGATTGACTTGCTGATGCGAGCGAGTGAAAGTTTCATCCGCTCCCTGAAAGGGTCAGTGTACACGCGGCGTCAGTATTTTCGAAGGTAAGTGAATGGTGTTATTTTTATCTTTGTCGTAGTTTTTCAGTTTTTTTAAACCTAAAATAAATTACTGTATACCGTTATAATTCATCGATGGATCTACCTTAGATGACATGGATAACGTGCACAGCAGTGGAATCGCCACTTTATTTTTTCATTTTTTTTTTTTATTTTTTTATATAAAACAAAATTTTGCTCCATTTTTTTTTCTTTACTTTCTTGCTTTTTCTGTTTTTTCTATTAGTATTTAATTTCTTTTATATTTTCAATAATAAAAACTCATTTTGTGCTAAATAATTACTGTTCCGTTTATTATGACTTGCCTGAAAATATTCCCCATTTTCAGGTGTTTGAATAATTCAACTTTTTGGAGCCAATGCCAAAAAAATTATATTCATTTGAAAGCTTACAGTATAAGCTATAAAAGCCTAAAACCATTTGTTTTAATATTCCTTCATTGTAGAGTTAGGAATTTTTTACAAAATTTTATTTTTCATGCTTTTTGGACTACTGGTCGATTTTTATTAATAACAGTTTTAAACTTTTGACTCTGGAAACTGTTTTCCACACCAGACTGTTTTTGCCAAAATCTCTGAAGATGGTCAATCCTTTGACCGAAACATATTAGATTGACATTGGATCGCTGATTTTTTTCGTTTAATTTTGACATCGAGATTTTTTATCTATAGATTTGTTTAATTTCTTTTGCAGGAAGTTGTTTCAGGGTGGCGATTGAAAATCAATTTCAAAATTCCCTCACTTTTCCCTGACTCTGAATAAAATTCCAGGGCCTACTCCGAAAAAAATATTGTTTAAATGTTAATTATTTCTAAAAATAAAGTTTTTTGACGACCTTTTCTTTTTTTGCTCGTAGAGCTTGGATACCGATATTCTGGTACAACCGAAAAACCGGAATACCGGAAATTTTTAAACGTTTTGTAAAACCGGTATTAAAATTTCAAATACCGGTATTTCGATTTCGATATTAACAAAATCAAATACTTTATATATTACATATTTTGAATATTTTTTTTACGTTAGATTCACAACATAAATTTTATTACAATGTCTTTAGTTTTGCTTAATGTTTTCCATATGTGCAGATGACCAATCTTATACTTATTCATATTTTTTCATAATTTTGGAATATTTTTAAGTATTTTTCTATAAGAAAAAATACAAAATTATGTATTTAAATTTTTAAAATCCAAAAATGATGTAGCTTGTTATTATTACTGTTACTAATTAATTTTATTAAATGATTTTTAATGGTTTTTCCCTTTTTTCTATACTATCTTCATTCAATAACGAAAAAATACCGAAATACCGGAATTCCGGTATTTTAAATGCTAATACCGAAAAAGACACCGGTATTCCAAGCCCTATTTGCTCGTCAGTGGCAAAAAATACAACTGGAGAGCACAAAAAGAAGGTCGTAAAAAAACTTTTTAGAAAAACTATCAGTCGACACTCGCTGGAGCGAAAACTGAAAAAAATCCCTGACTACAACTGAAATTCCCTGACTTTTCCAGGTTTTTTAGGTCGATCGCCACCCTGCGTTTCTATTTTATATTATTATGTTCATCAAATAGTTTACTCGATAATGATCATATTGATCGAAACATGTTACATTAAATTTTCTTTGAATAAATATTGATTCCGTACCATATAAAGCTGGATACAAAGTCCCTTTACAATTTGTAACGGCCCCTTCTAACTCTTTACCATTCAAGTAAAATTTCAAATGTATATGATCGTATGACACGCCGACAATATCACCTTCTTGCGGGATCGAACTGGTCGTTTCCACGTTCTGTTTCGCCGTAGCATCGCCATTACCACTGCCACCGCCTCCTAGACGATACAACTGTTGTTTATTGTGTCGCACGGCACCGTCGTGACATAGTGCCCACGAATTTTCATCCATTCCACCTTCAACCAGTTCAAAAAAAAATTAGATGTGGCTAAAAAAAAAACACAGCACCAGATGAAACAAACCTTGCGTTAAGTTTAAATTTGTTTGCCGTGTGGCCAATCCGATGCCCCATGAGCCGCCCTGTTGGATTTTCACTTCGAAATACGATTTTGATTGTACTAACGGTGCGTTGCCTAGTACACCCCCCGCGCCACAAACCCGCTGACCATCTTTTACAATCACTACCTCATAACCTAAAAATAATTTTTATTACGTGGGCGAAATATTGATTTTTTTAAGTGAGCCATATGGTCACGGAAAATTTTCAAAAATCGTACAAAAGTATAGCAAAATATTATAACGTTTTTTTTTTTGGGTAAAACGTGCCAAAACACCATTTCAAACAAACGTTTCCATAAACAATCCAATTTTTGCCCGGTAATTTTTTTTTAATTATTCAAAAATTACCCATGAATGACGTGTCCAGACGTATTGGGTTCTCTTTTGCAACATGTTTGACCGTTGGAGGGAATCCAAACCCTTCCAGACACCCTTTGATACAGCAAAACATATTGACATTTAACCTGCTCTACGTTAATATGTAATTGATATTCCTCGAACCGTCCTCATCTAATTCTCACTTATCCTGAATATAAAAAAATAACAAAATTAACAAACTTTTTTCATATGAAAATAACATTTTTTATACTTGTATAAAACCTGTACTCAGTGTTGATAAACATATTTTTTAACGATGATGTCACGCCCCATTTTTATTAAATTTAAATTATTATTATTTTTCAAAAAATCATATTTATTTTAATTTTATCAAAATACTTATGTTAGTTAAAATTTTTTTGGTACAGTATTGACAAAATTTACTATTCTTGTATTTGTTGTACGTAGTAGTACCATATTTTTACAGTGGTTCATTAACAGCAGGTGGCTCTTGTGTCGTAATTAAAGCTTCTTCATTAATTTAACTGTAACTTTACATTTTTTGTTTAAATAAAACTTATAATAAAATTAGCGTATACTTATTTGTATTTACATTTTTTCATCTCTAGCACTTCTAAAATTAATATCTCATAAAACGGATGCTCGCAACCAGAGGCGGCGCAAAGGGTGGGCGAAGTGGGCGACCGCCTATAACTTCGCGCATTTTGGGGGCCTTGCGCCAAGGCCTTATTACATGTGTAAGAAAGTTGGCCGAACTTGACTAAGGATGTTATCGGGTTGTTGAGTTGTTTTTTTTTTCGCTCGCCACCTAATTTTTAGGGAGGCTGTTTTGAAAAATCATGGAAGGGAGACCTTGCAAAAGTGATTAAGACTTTTTTTTGTTGTCACCTAACTTTTAAGGGAGAAATATCAAAAAGAAAATTAAAGGGGGCCTCGCAAAAATTATCTTGCCCACTCCCCATTTTAGTCTTGCGCCGTCTCTGCTTGCAACCAGGTCCGCATTTAGGCCTAAAATTTAGGGGCTGGTAATTGCGAAAAGTTAATAACGTTTTTCCTTTATTTATATTTAGGGCGTCTAATTGATGTTTTAACTCAGTCGATTTTAAAGGTCTTAAAGAATAAATTTGAAACTTATAACCAAGTTTTTGAACCTAAGTATCAAGTTTTATTTAAAATTTTGAAATTAATCGGAAGTCACTAACCGGAAACTGAATTTGACTATAAAATAATAGACAAAACATCGCGGGATACAAGTTAAAAGATGGTGCAAAATTTTGTCGATTCCATGGGCAGGGCTGGATCTAGAGGGGCAGCGGGGGCACGTGCCCCCTTGCAAGCTTTTAGGGGCGCCAAAAACGCAACATGAAGGGCACTAAAACGGTGAAATCAGATGTTTTTTTTTGCTCGTCACTTACTTTATGCAGTGTTAGGGGCGCCAAAAACCCAAGTTGAGTGAAAAAATGCAAAAGTTTTGACGTGTTGACGTCACTTGCTTTTTACAGGGAAAAATTTAAGAAATATCGATGCACCAAAATTTTTAATTTGGCATTTTTATCGCAGAGAGCACCAAAAGCAAAGTCTGCCCCCTTCGTAATAACTGTAGGTCCGGCCCTGTCGGTGGACACCAATTTTTTAAGTCCAGCTCTGTTCACGAGTGTCCATAAGGATCTTTATGATATGACTTCCGAAATAATAGTTTTGGCTACAATATATGTATATCTAATTGCTTTCATTATTTTATTTACAGAAGAATTTCCAAGAAATTTTATGATAAAACGAAAATGTACATAATATGTTTTGTCTACTTTCTACTTTGTACGTAACATCTTCCGATTTACAATTATTTTTTTTTGCGTATTAATAAGCGAATAAACGATTTCACCCGAACAAATTAATGTTAGAGCCGAAGTGATAATCGGGCGAGTACAAGTTAAAAGCTACTACCGCCACGACCACTATCGGAATCATACAACATTCTCAAATTATATAATAATTGGTTCGTTTACTCTTTTTAGTAAAAAATCGATTTAAAAAAATTTTTTTGTATTCAAATTAAGAATTTTAAGTTATTGACTATTTTTTAAAATATATAGATTAGTTTACGGTATACGTACGTATTGGTATATGAATATGTGTTTTGAGCTAAATATTTTAAGAAAATGATAAAAAACGCGCATGTCTCTTTAACAAAAGATTGTAAAAGCGATTGTGGCGCTTTGCAAGCGGCATAAAATCGAACAATTGTACAACTAATGAATGCTACCTATCAACCGTAATTTAATTGTAATGTGGATGATATTATTTCAAGCATTTTAATATTTTTAAAAAAGATAATGTAAGTAAATCATTCATATACGTTTTATAGTGTATAAATATTTATGTATATATCTGTATTTATAGTGTAACCCGTGTATTTGTCAACCTTGAATTCATGTTGTGGATATGGAGGGTGCAGAGAATGTGTTTGAAAACGACACATCAATTGTTCACGCATCGTCACCGAAAAATTGCGTCCAAGAAAATGACGAAATTGTCGAAGAAGTGATTGAAACTGTCGTGGAAGAAGTCCCGATTGATGAAAACGACGAGGAGTCCGATAAAGAGGACACGGAAAGTGAGACAGTTGTATCAAATGAAAGTCAGACGATTCAAGAAACAACACCAACCGAAACAAATGACACACAGGACACACAGGACACGCAAGACACACAAGAGTCCACGGAAAATGAAAAATCAATCGACGACAGTGAAGTGGATCAAAATGATCAACAGAAAAATGATAAAATTAAATCACGTGAATTAAAATCAATAATTGCCGCGGCAAAAGAGGCAAATTTAGATACAAACATTGCACATAAACGGAAAAGTTTGGCCGATCAACAAGCGCAAATCAACAATCGTCGCAATTCAAATAGTTCGGTGAAAAGTGATAAAGAATCAACAACGCCAACCGCGGGTGGTAAGCGAAACATGCGCTCACAAAATCCCGAATTTGTTGCCAAACATCAAAAATTCATATCAAAAGTTACCGCCGAATTGGACATGGAAGAATATATTTCCGGTAAAAAAGATAAAGACGCGAATGTTTTGAAACGGAAACGTGAAAGTACCGGATCTGCGAGTCCGATGGACGACAAGAAGGCGAGGAAATTAATTAAATTGGAAAATGTTTGTCCACCACGGGTAAGTTTCAAAAAAATTATCGTATTTAAGCGCAATTTTTGATTGCGATGTTTTTCGTAGCCTGGTCAAGATCAATTTTGTTGGCAATGTCACAAAGAGGGCGTGCAAATTCAATGTGTGGCGTGTCCACGCAGTTTCCATTTACGGTGTCTTCGTCACGCTATGCCAATCTGTGAAAATTGGACGTGCTCGGAGTGTATGATGATCATGCAAGCGGAAAATCCGGAGACCAGGTCGTACGCTCGAATGAAACTCAACGATCAACAATTTACTCAAGTGCTCAAGTTTGCTCTGAAACGAATGATTGGCGTCTCTGGGGTGAGTGTGATCATTTCAACTTCTTTTTCTAGTTATTTTAAACCGTTTTTTACCTTTTTTTTTCCAAAATTAACAAAATGGGGCTCTTTTGGAATCACTTTGGTGTTCATCCATCCGATTCTCTATTACAAGCGATTTTCTTTGAAACTGTTCGACGTAAAAATTTGAAAAAATGAAAAAAAATTTCTAAAGTATTGTTTAAGGTACCAACGATTTTTTCCGGGAAAATCGCTTAGACCCTGCTTTTCCCGAAAACAAAATTTCTTAAGGGGGTATTACAGTCTAGTGGCTCGATTTTGAGGTGATTTTACGGGCGTAATAAAAAAACAACAGTAAACATTTTTAGTATCCATTTTTTTAACAGTTTTTTATTGATATTTGAAAAGTATAAAAATAAAAATGTATAAAAATTAAAAAAAAAAATCAAAATTGAAATCGGTAGAGACCGGCAAAGTGGAGACTCAAAAAACAAAGTTATGTCCTGGTGGACGTGATTCCAACCCTCCTGGTGATCTTAAACATAAAATTTTAGTTAATTCTTAATAAACAAGGATGTAGAATTAGTTGGACGTAGCCGATTTGAAAAAAAAAAACATTTTTTTCACAAAATCGCGACCATTTAAAAAAAAACCATTTTTTGGCTCCTTTTTTCAACTTTGGAAAGATTTTAAAAATAGTAAATAAACAAAAAAATTCCAAAAACCCCTACGTCGGACTAATTTTGATAGTATTAAGAAGGTCTGTACCAAATTTCAAGTAAATTGGTGCATTAGAATTTAAGATATCATGTCAACCGTATCGAAAAAAGTAGTTTCGAGTAATTTATATTAAAAATTTGAATTTAACACTGAAAAGATACACAGTACACTGGGGAAAAAATCACCATAACTCCGCAAATAATTCGAATTTCCGTAAATCCTTTTAGAGGGTTATTTTTAAAGGTCTAAACTTTGAAAATATGAAAAAAATAAAAATCTGTTTTTTCGAATTTCTAGACTAGAATACCCCCTTAATAACTTTATAATTTTTCTTTTTCACTTTTTTCTATAAAATATAAGTGACAAGCCCAAAAAAAAAAAACCGTCAGATTGCAAATTTTGCCGCCCGGGGCCAGTGCTCCGCGTGCCCCTAGTGTAAATTCAGCACTACTTATCACCAAAAGAATCGTTCAAAATGAGGTGTAGATTGAACCAAAATTTAGTTGCTTATTTTCTTATGGTTGCTGGGTTATTAATTTCAAATGTTTTTTCAAAATTTGAAAATTTTGTACCCGTAGTCGGAACCGTTCATGAATCCTGTGGATACAGACGAACTGGAGGATTACAGTAATTACGTGGTTCACCCAATGGATTTGAGTCAACTTCGATTGAATATCGATAATGGCGTCTACAAGAGCACCGAAGCATTCGCAGCCGATGCTAAATGGATTCTTCACAATAGCATGGTCTATAATTCTTGTAAGTTTGCAATTCATTTAGAAATCTTATTTCTAAATTTAAATCTTATTTTGGAATTTACAGTTTTTTTTTCTTCAGCACAATCCAAATTGACATCGGTCGCTAAAAGTATTGTAAAAACGTGTAAAATAGAAATGGCCGAAATTGAAACGTGCCCAGAATGCTACATAAACGCCAACACCCATAAAGACACTTGGTTTATTGAAGTTTGTTCGAAACCACATATTCTTGTTTGGGCAAAATTGAAAGGTAACTATCGGAATTCGTCTTCCAAATATTCAAGGTGTTAACTAACCATTCTGATTTTCAGGTTTTCCATTTTGGCCGGCCAAAGCTGTGAATTCAAACGATAGCGGAATGGTCGACGTTCGATTTTTTGGCGCACACGATAAAGCTTGGGTTCCGGTTAAGGATGTCTTTTTGTATTCGGCAAAAGATCCAAACACTCTGAATAAGCATCAAAAGAATAACATTGCAGAATCACTTAAGGTAGGGTAGGGCGGGGTAAAAAAAAAGTCAAAATCAAATCTTTTCATTTTTCGTGTAGAAAATATTTGAATTTTTAGACAAAAAAAAAATACTGTATGATGTTAAATTGTTTGTATTTTGAGATTTTGCATGTTTTTTTCACTCAAGCTAATGACATAAATCTATAAAAAAATAAAAAACCTTGTCTTTTTTTACCCGCCAAATGGGGTAAAAAAAAGACAGTGGAGGGTAAATAAAAGACAGACCTCTAACTAATGGGATACTGCAAGTACATGATTGGAAGGGTAAAAAATAGACAACTTGAGTAATTAGCAGTACAACACTTTTTATTTCACAACTCTATCTCTACTACAAAATTTTTTATAGATATTTTTAAATTTTACGTATTTTACCAAAAACTTTAGCTAAGATTAAGCAGTAACAGAAGTCAGAAAAAGTTAACTGATACAAAAGCTTGACTCATAGGAAATTTCTTTGGACTTTAAATATTAAAACAGTTCTTATTTCACAAACGTACAACTAATAAAAAATTTATTGTAGCTCATTAAAAAACCAAATATGCTAATTTGAGGCTGTCTTTTTTTTACACCACTTTACATAAAGTAAAAAAATAAATCAAAATAATCTATGAATGAGTTAAAAATACTAAATGTGTGCAGTAAAGCATAGTGTTATACATTATAAAAACATAAATTTTCATGAGTCAAAAATACAAATTTTCGAATCAGCTGAAATTGATATCCATGAAAACCGTCTCCTCGCTAACAGAAATATTGTTTTATTGAAGAATCAGTATTTTTTTAATCCATAAAATATACATAAACATGTTATAATATAGTTTTAAAATGAAAATCCTTGTCAATAATTTTTAATTTTCCTAAATGTTAACCCCTTGTTTTGTCTTTTTTTACCCCATTTTTTCTTCTTTTTTTTTAACATATAAAAAAAATTACAAGCAGTCGGACCATTTAAATAAAACTTTGTACTTTACATTACTAAAGCATGTAGAATAACAAGAAAAAAATACAGCACTCACTCAATCTTATCAGATTTTTTACTTACTAAAAAAGTTTATCGTCACGGACTGAAAGTTTTTCGCACATGAATAACAGAAGTTTGGGAGAAAATTTTTTTGTTATAAAGCCCTCTCCAAAAAATAATTTTTTGGCCCAGACAGCTTAAAATACTAATGTATTTTGTTACAATATTTTTTATTTTTCGAATTTAACACTGTTGAGTTTAATATGTCTTTTTTTACCCTACTCGAGCAGTGTCTTTTTTTTTACCCCGCCCAATCCTTTGATTTAGGGAAAATTTTTTCAAAAACTTTTCCACCAATTGTAATTTTGATTCTAGGAAGTGGAGCTACATATTGAAAAATTGAAGGAAAAATTCGGAACGTTCGTTCCGGCACCACTGAGAACACCATTCGAACCGGAAAATGAACGGGCCCAGTTGAAAATGTTGCTTCCAAATTATCGCACACCAACAACTGAATCGGAACTTGACACGATACCAAAGAATGTGGCATACCGGAAAAATTCAAGAAAATTTATATCCCGGAAAATGCTCAAAGAATTCACCGACGAGCAAAAACGCAACCAAACACATTCAAAGAATGGAACGGAGTCAAACGATCGCACGGAGACAAACACGTCCAGCGCCAACGAAAGTATGGAATACGAAATACTAGAAGGTGGATACGGCACCGAGGAGGAGGACAGCCCAAACAATTCCGAGGCCGGCAAAAAACTATCAAAATTTATTGGCACGCCATCTATCACCGACGAGGAAAAGGATTCCGATAAATCCGATTCAGAAATGGGCTCCGAACCGAGCGAAAAGAAACCGAAAACATCCACAACACCAACACCAACAACAGTTCGAGGAAAAGTTCGAACACGGGGTGGGTATCCGAACGTGACCGGCCAGTTACGTACAATAGCTAACGCCGATATTAAAAAATTAAATAAAATTGACCTTTTTGATAAACCAGATACCGGGCCCAAGTTACCGAGACGAGACAGTGACGTGAGTTCCAAGAGCGAGAAAAGCGACGTCAGCCATGTGAGTCGAGTGTCCGACAAAATCAATAAAGTGGAATTCTCTGAAATGACCGAAATCACCCTGGGTGGCGGCAACATCATCAGCGACGAACAAAAGAAGCGTCTGGAAGAAGAATCCGAAATCGTCACGAAATTGAAACCAGTCATTCAAGTTAACCCGACCGAGCTCATCAACACAAACACTGAAATTCGAATTTCGCCACAGTCAAAAGCCACTCCCGTTGAGCCACAAGTACCCAAAAAACCACCGGACCACACAAATAAAGATCAAACCGCATCAACAACAAATCAAACTGAGAAGCCACCAACAGAGAAAGTCACAAATAAAGAAACCACTGACAAAGTTGTCACCAACGAAGCCAAGGTTAAAAACGCTTCGACAGTTGAAAAACCTAAGAAGTCATCTGAAACTTCGACCAATAAGAGTAAATCAGCAACGACTAAAGATGGAGATGATTTATCTCCGACCAGTTCAACACCCTCCAGCTCTAGTTCCTCCAACAAATCATTTCCAGTTGATCCAGATCCTACGCGTGGTGTCGATTCTGATTACGAACCGGACACCGATTCCGAGGAAGAAGTAAGCGATTTCGAAAATGATGAATCGGTTGTAAGGAAACGATCCACTAGACTACGATCAAATAATTCAAAAGTTACTCTCGTAGACGTCAAAAAAATTATATTAGGCCAAGAGAATAAAGACGACAAAAAATCAACCAAGAAACCGAGCACAGACGAAAAAGAGAAGTTGAAAGTGAAAGGTGACGAGAAATTGTTAAACAAAGAGACGAAAGCAAGGCAAGAAAAGGCTGAGCAAGCCGAAAATAAGACCGCTACAAAAACTACCACAAAAGAATCTTCAACTCCACTAGATCCTAATATTGATATTAAAGAAGAGGTATTAGATTCCGATGAAGAAGCCATGAATAACGAGGCTAGTAAACGGGAATTCTTCCCAGCCCTCAATCTATCCCCGAACGTAACCGTGTCAGTAATCGAAAAACAACTGAAGAAAAAGCAAATGGAAAGTTTAGCTGCTGCTGCGGCCGCTGAGGAGAAAAAGAAAACCGTTGCCAAGTCCAGCAGTTCCGATAACGTTATGAAAACAATCGAAAACGTCGTGAAAGGCTCGAACACCACCCCAGCACCCAAAAAGACTGAATTAAAAGTGATTTCCGTAGCCGAAATCAACCAGAAAAAACAAAATTCCCTCGAAACTCACCCAAAAACCGCCACCACCAACACCAACAACAACAACAACAACAACAGCAACAACCCAGCAGCCAAGCAAAAAGCCAGAAAAACATTCCCGAACAAACCAACCACATATCTGCCGACAGCCGCCTCAACAGTCGCCAACAAGAAACAAACAAAATCCACGTACGCGTCAAAAATCGAGAATCTAAACAGCGCAACCAAAACCCCCGAAAACCAAAAAACCTTCGACAGCAATAAAGATAAAATGGTGTACATACCGCACTCACAGTCCACCGGTGTCACCATACTCCCCCAAAACATAGCCTTCAACACGGGGCCCGGCACAACAAAATTCATCGTGCCACAAAATCTATTCACCGGCCTGACCAGCCAGAGTGGCACCACCAAAACCATCCCACTAGTGCCACTCAGCACCGTGCAAACAACCGTGGCCACTTCCTCCGTGATCCAGGCGCAACCGGCTCAAGCCCGCGGCTCATTCCAAACAGACGAGGAACGAAATAACGCCGAGGGCCTACCCCCGCTACGACCTCGTCCCACTGGACCATTAAATCGCGAAAATTCTGACGTCCCAACGCCGTCAACAGTGGGGCCCGTCAGCCAACTGCTAAACCGGTCCTCACAGCAGATGGCCGATTATTTCCGAAGCATTATTTTGGAAACACTGAGCGACATTTCGAACATGGGTAATCTTGAGGGTAAAGTGAAAGAGTTACAGTTGGAACTAGAAGCGCAGAAACACAAACATCAAGAAGAAATTGCCGCGCTAAAATTCGAAATAGGTAAAAAATTGCTAAAAATTCGTAAAACATTCGCGGGACACACCTTAAGCCTCGATTCTCATTTCAGCCACTCTAAAACAAACGCAGATTGCCGAAAAGCAACGAATCATTCAAGAAACTAGAGCTGCGTGCGAACAGGACCGTATTCGTGCCGTTGAAGAAGCTAAATCGAAACAATGGTAATAACCGCTTATTTTTGCTTCCAATTGTGATCACTTTTGAAAAATGAAAAATTCTTTCCCTCCAAAATAAAATTTTTTACACACATTTTACGTTTTAGAGCTTCCTGAACAATTTTAGTTTGATATCTGTCCGTCCGTCCGTCTGTGTGTCGCCAGTTTGCACCAAGTGGCATAACTTCTAAACTATTCGATTGTTTTTTGATGAAATTTTCAGAAATTATGCAGTTTGGTTCCTAGATGGTCCCCTATAAATTTAATCGAAATCGGAGTAACAGTAGCTACGCCGCTACCATGTCATTCCATTAATATACTAAATTGCACCAAGTGGCATAACTTCTAAACTATTCAATTCTTTTGTACGAAATTGTCAGAAATTATGCGGTCTGGTTCCTAGATGGTCCCCTACAAATTTCATTGCATTCGGAGTAATAGTATCCACGGCACTACCTTGAAATCCCATTAAATGTCAATATCTTATTTACTGCTAGTCCCACTTCGCTCAAATTTTTAAAGTATTTTGCGGGTTAGTTTCTAAAATATTTTTGTTATTATTTTATAATTTAGCCTTTAAGTATTTTGAGTTACAACAATTTTTTATGAACTTTAAGGCAAAAATATAATTTCACGGTATATATATTTGGTAGAATACTGTTTTAAAGTCTTTTACGAGTACGAGGAAGCTGTGTGCCACACCCCATTGGCAGCGCATTAAACTAGCTTTCATCAATGATTTCACCCGCGCGGATGGAAATTACATTTTCCTTCAAGTATAAGATGTTTCCACATGGTAAAAAGTAGCCTATGTCCGTCTACGTCTCCTCAACTATCATCGAATCGAAGCCACTGCTATTATGGCCACTGTCATGACGCCACTTGAGTCCGGGACTACAATCGAAATTTGTTTTGAGGTCCCTATAAACTAAAAATGACTCACTAAAATTTATATATATATATGTATGTATGTATATATGTGTCCGTACGATAACACTCGAACGAAATGTCCTATTTTTACGAAATTTTGTGAAAATGTTGCAAGTCCCAAACCCTTGGATAAGTTCGTTAGCCAGACACGTCCGATGCCCAGAACATGTTTTTTTTTGGGAATTTTTCGTGAAAAAATTAGTTTTTGCTAATATTTCTCCAAATTTAAAAGTTATTGCGATATTTTTTACACCATTGAAAAGAGTAGAAAAATCACATAAAAATGGCTTTTAAACTATTATTCTATGTTAACTAGTTTTCGAGAAAAACTAATTTTTATAAACGGAAATTCGTTATGTTATGCAGGATACTGCTACAGTGGTATTTTTTAATCGATTTAAAAATTCCAATACTATTTTTTTTATCAAATGCCATCGTCACTATGAAAAATAGAATTAATGAAAATAATAGGTGAGTTATTTGTGGTATTCAGTAAACACCATTGATATATAAAAATATTGACGCCGTGCTTTAATCAAAAAATAGTATTTGAACTTTTTATTTTAAATTATGCATCGATTCTGTTCGTGGCCACTTTTTTCAATTTCTAAGCACCTTATTAAGGGGTAAGTTGCTCGCCTAATTAAAAGTGTTTCAAATAGGTGTGCCATGTGTCTGAAGGAGTCACAGTACAGATGCTGTTGGAGTACAAGCTACTGCAGTTACGCGTGTCAGCGCAATCACTGGCCCCAACATCAGACCAAGTGTCAGCAGGGCGTCGAACGGTTAAATAATGTAAATAAAGATAATTCATTAGGTACACAAAATGACACGGACACGCCCACGTCCAGTCCGGTCATCAAACCGGTCAAAAACACCTACACCACGGTAAGTTTAACGCGCGTAATCGAGTGTTCAAGAATTTCGTGATTTTAGCGTTTTCGTGATTTTTTTTTTTGCAGATGACGAAACATAAAACCCAACAGGGCACACCGAAAAATATTATCCCGAAGGCAACCGGCAAAATAAATTTGATTACATCAAAGGTAAATATTCTAAGAAATTTTCAATTGCTTTTAAAGTATCCGCATGGTCCCTTTCATAGCTTGTGGTTTCTTACTCGCAATTTCAAAATTAACCCTTAACAACTATTACCAAAAAAAAATTAGATTAATGGTAACGTGGAGTTAGTTATATCCCATACAGATTGGTGTAGAAGCATGGAATTATACGTTGCCGGTGTTACCTATGTCAATATAGGGTGAGTCGTAACCACGGCTCCAAATTAAAACTGATGATAGGCCACAAAAAGATGAACAAAAAATCCTAATACAATTTTTTTCTGTGGTGCTTAGTTTTCGAAAAAATTAATTTCCAAAATCCGAGGCCATTGTTTTAGGATCACTGGTCTAATAGTTTTAGCATGCATATAAACACATTGGTTTAAATGTGTGTATGTGTGATGAACTGATGACTACCGGTAGTCATCCGGATGACACAGCCGTGTTTGTTTAGGTACATAATATCAATACATACATAATTATGACCTTCAAATTTTTGGGAATACCCGAATGCAATGCATACTCATATGATATGACGACAGATACCATGACATGTACCATGTTGGTCTTATTTGTATTCAAATGTTGACACGTGTTTTTTTTATTCTTTATTTAATTGTTGTTAAAGTTTGATTGTAAATTTCTTTAATTTCATCTTGATTTAATTTGAATATTTTTGTTGTAACTTTTATGCAAAATTTAATACAGTAAGCCTCCAAAATAATACGAAATGACGTTGGCGTATTTCAGCATGTCCAACTATAATTATGTAACATTATTAAAAAAGGTAGGCAACTAGTGGTCCTCAAAATTTTTTTAAAAATTATTTTCTTCGAAACTATACGTTCTAGCAAAAAGTGGTATTAAGGTTTTTTGTTCAACTTATTGTGGCCTACATCAATTTTAATTTGGGGTCGTGGTCACGACTCACCCTGTATATAAATATTGTACAAGGTAACGCTTCTGGGACACTCAGGGCGTGGCAGTGAACGTGGGACGTAATTTGGGATCAATTACGTCCCATGATAGTTTTTAACGACTATGATATTTAGCATATTTAATTAATTTAGTTTCCCACGAAAACATTAATTTTAAAATTAACCCTTAACAGCTATCACAAAAAAAACGTTACGTTAATGGTGACTTTGGCGTCTGTTGGACCCAATGATAGTTTTTAACGGTTACGATAATCAGTATAGGTTCCCACGAAAATATTAATAAAATAAATTTAATTTAAGCCATTATTTGTAGACGAGTTCATCACCTGGTGTACCAACGCTAACGTTCGTACAAAACAGTAGCGGCGGCATCGAACTGGTCAATCATGGCCCGATCGCGCTCGGCGGTAAACTGATACCCACATCGCAGTTCCCGTCGAAAATCAAGGGTTATTTGGTGTCGTCGAACGCGGTGACCACACTGACGCCCAGCTCCGCGCCCGGTCTCACATCATTCAGCAGTAAATCGATTACGATCGGTGGTTCGTCCACAAGCGGCGCTGCAGCAGCATCAGTCGTGCAAAATTCGAATAAATCGCAAATTGCTGCAAGTTCGTCCGCCACGGATGACAATCACGACGTGATGGAAGTGGATAATGAGCCGCTGTGATATAAAAAGATAACGGTGAAACGCGTGTGTTTATAATTTGAGACATTGCATTTTGCGCATTGAGTGTATTTGTTATCTATATTGAGCTGTTTGAGTTCTTTGTAAATATATTTTCTAGGATCGAATCAACAGATAATTGCGATCATTGTAAAAAATGTTCGTAGAAGTTAGAAGTTCAAGTTTTTTTTTTTTAATATTGTAAGAGTTAAACTTTTAAAATATGACATTAAGAAAAAATTGTCATTTTTTTTGTGTATTTTACATAATTTTTTGCATTATTACTAAAAAAATCAATACATGATCAGTTCACAATGCCCATTTTTAAATATTTACCTTAAATATTTTGAATCGATTATGAATACAAAACATTTTTAATTTTATTGTACCTACTTTTAAAAGTATCTATAATTTTTTATGCGAAAATAAAGTTTAATTACTAAGTTGTAAATTTTGTTGAATTTTTTTTTTACAGTGTATTCTAAGGAAGTACCCTGAAATTAATAAAATTGTCACGAATATCGGAGTGGTATCGATACAGACTTTCACCTATTGAGGTAGATATACGGAAGGCAATCTCTGTATCAAAAAGTGTCCGTAGAAAGGCGCAAGAGGGTAAATTTAGAGAAGTAAACAAGGAAAGAAAAACATGCGCGCTGTTATTACGCACTTTAAAAGAAAATATGAAAAAAATGATAGAATATGAAGATAATGTTTTTTAAAATTTTATTTTTAAACGTTTAATTATCAATTACAGTTTTATCAACTACTGTAGTCGTTACAAATATTAAACAGCACACTTCACTCCGTCGACAACTGTAAAGTTCATTTCATACTCCTTTGCTATTCTAGCGCTATTCTGGCGAGTTTTTGAACTGTTACTTAATACTTAAAACGGGACACTTTTTGAACTATATTGTTTTCCGTACAAGATTGTCCTCCTTATATTTACCCTCCATATTTTCACTCTTACTACTAAAAGTGAGATCAAAATGGCGGCGCTGTTATTTTTTTTAACCGCGTTATTGAAGTTTCGATAAAAACTTTCAACAGTTTCCCCACATTCGACATTGTGTTTTCAATTCAAAAAACATTTTTGCTGTTTCTTGGTAGGGTTACTATTAGTACGAAAATCGTCTTCGTAATTGCAATTGGCGAACGATTTAAAACTTTTCAGTATTCGCAATTTTTATTCGACATTTCTCGATTACTTCGGCTGGGGAGGAGTAGGGGAGTCACTTTTTTATTTATATTCATATTTCTAATACGTAGGTTGATTACAATTCCATTTTTTAACACTAGATTAATTTCATTTAGGTAACCGAATAAATAGCTGATGATAAGAGCATCGCTTTCGAAACGTATACGTCTATTACGTTTATCCCGTTCGTACATGGTTAATTTATAAAAAATCGAGATTTGAGTGTAACCTATTTTAGTCGTGCCCGTCTCTAAATTTTAGTAAAAATTTTGATAGTGTAATACAATCTTTAATATCCAAATTTTTATAGTATAGTATATTGACCTATAATTTTATTGGATATTAAAAATCAAAAATTTTTTTTTTCTTTTTTTAAATGTGAATAATTTTTTCAAAAATTTTTGAATTTTATTTAAAAACAGATTCTAGCATAATTTGAATATTTTTTCTTCATGGTGACCAACTTTTAAGTAAGTAAGTATCTAGACAAGTTTTCAATTAATTTAAATATTTAAAAAAAATTCTTTAAACTAATAGTTTAATATTAATAAATGAACAAATTTTATAAATTTTCGTAATAAATTCAAATACTTTTTTTGTAAAATTTAATTTTCTTGATAAAAAATTTCTCTTTACTGTCACGTATTAAAAGATGCGCAGTTTCAATGCGCAAATTAACTATGAACTAATGAACGCCATTACTAGATAAGATCATACGAAGAAAATTTATAGATAATTTATTAATATAATAAGTTTAAAAACATTTATTTTAATTAGTATTTATTAAAAAAAAAATTCAGTTAAATTTTTAAATAGTGTACAGTGTTGAAACGAAAAAAAATTATCTAGTGTAAAATTGACATTATAGTGTGTTGAACAAGTGAAAAGACTGGTCAATGTCAGCAGGCGTGTCTGATCAGGTAAATTTTCATCAAATTTAATGTCACATAATTGAAAATTGTTTGAAATTCGAGCGTTTTGCAATAATTTTTAAAAATTTCATTTATGAATTTTATTTCATGTGATTGTGTCCACATAGCGGATGAAAGGACAGGGTAATCAAGGTATGTGCTCTAAATTTTTTCTTTTTCTTTCTTTTTATATAATTAGCTGAATAAATAAAGCTTAAAATATCTTAATTGCTTATTTTTATGATGTATAGTGTTTAAGTTTTGATTTTAATGTATTTTCAGTCGTAATTTTTTGTTATTTCTTTGTTTGGTTGATTTGAGTTTTCTTTTGTACTACTTTTAGGAGATATCAAATTACTGGAGAATGCGTAACAAATTAATCTTAAAAGTGAATATTTTTCAAATATGCTTTTTTGTAAAAATATATCAGTCTTTTGATTAGAAATGTGCTGACAATTTGGAATGTAGACAAACAATTTATCAGAGATAGTCTAAATTGATGTTAGTTCAAAATTTAGTTAATAAAGTTTAAATAATTTCAATGAACTTTGATAAATGTTTGATTATTTAAACAGTGGAGCTAATTAATTATTTTTTTGACTCTAGAACTTTTATTAACTGTAATTCGCTTCAGTTCAATGGAAAAATACCAAATTTTTAAGTGTACTTTTTTTTTATCATCAATATTGAATATTTTATTATTTTTTGAATTATGAGACTCCTGTGAATCGAAAATGTTCATAAAATTGTTATAATTTTGTTGTCTGCGTGTTAAATTATTAAGATAATAAAAATTATTGATAATTATTGGGTGCTAGTATAGTACACGATCTAATATTGTGTCTCCCACTCTTGTAGAGTAATTTTCGTTTTTATAAGTATTTACCATTTTGAAAATTCCAAAATATAGTTTTTCACTATTCACCTCACACACAGTTTAAATAATAGTTTGTTTCACAATGAGTTACGAAACGAGATGACGTAAGAGTGTCATTTGGAATTCAAAAATTCCAAAGGGTTATCCATGTTACGTTAAATAATAAATAATTATTAATATTTTATAATAATTCAGTTAATATTTTCGATTTCGACAATGGTTGGTGCTAATGGTCGTGACGATCTAAATTCTCGTGTTGAATACTGTCATCAATTTCGCGTTTGCTAAATTCATTTTGAAAAAAGTTGCTTTTAATTGTTCGTATAATTCAGCATGACCATTATCAACCCTCAATCTCACATGTACAAACACATACAATCACATAAGTAAAAAAGGACATACATAATTGTTTGTACTTATATAAAAAAAGGATAGAAAGTGCGTTTCGCTACTGCCTATGGTAATAATCTTTTATTTATACTGTGCCTTATTAAATAATAGACTAATTTATTACCTTTACACAATTTAAATGAATTACGAAATAAATTTTATAACCCACTTTTTGTAATGTTTCATTACTAATTTTTAGCTTTTCGTAGAAGCTACTACGAAAAGCTATTGGTTTTGGTTGGTCATACATTTGGTCAAGAGTGGAAGTATTTTTTTTTTTATTTATTCATAGTAACTTATGAACAACTCAAATACAACCGTTTTCAAATTACATACGTTTGATGACAATGATTACCTATTACAAGAAAAAGCATTTAGATGAAGCGGAAACTTCAGTTTTAAGTGTCCATTAAAGCAATTTTCGTCTATTTTATAAAAAAAAAATGGCTTTCTGAAACTTCATTGGTTAATTAAAATCGATAGACCGTATGCTATAGTAGCACCAATTGTTATGTACATAACAAATTATTTGGTTTTTTGAAATATGAAACCATATGTAATTGTATCTGATTAGTTTTGTACACTTGTGTTCAATGAATTCGTGTAATTGACACGTAAAAATGTATTATTACTTATACCGGATGTTTCAAAATCATGTTGATTATGATTTTAGTGGAAATTTGTAATCAAAAGATTGATTTTTTGTTTGGATAAAATTATAATCTCTTCAAAAGAGGATAAAATATTTTTATTTTTATTTTTTTTTTTTCTAATCTGGGTTAATCTGTACCTTCCGTTTTTTTTTTTATTTTTCATTTTTTTTAACTAGTAGCGTTTTGAATCAGTGTGTAGCGTGACGTGCAAAATACAAAAATTTTTGAATTTATAGTAAATAATGGCCCGAAGGAGCAGTTAGGTGAAGGTGGCGTGGCGGCTGGTAGTGTATCGGAGGATTTTGAATCATGGCGATCGCAACAACAACAAGCGCAGCAACAGCAACAAGCGGGTGGCGCAGCCCATACTCCATACGCTGCCAGTGTACCAATATCCAGTGCCACAGATCCCTACAACATGAGTACAGCTGCCGGTTTGTTTATCAAAATTTTTCATATAATATTTTTTCTTTGATTTTCACGCAATGAGATATCACGAACTTCCAAAAAAAAAAACAAAACAACAAAATGGATTATCACTTTTGATGATTCGGACGAGTTAACTCGTCCAGCATGTAAGTGTTTCGAGAGTGCATCTATGCATACGATTAATGTCATTTATGATCACTTTTATAACCTATATTGGTAATATGTTTTGATCGAAAGAAATTGTTCATCGGCTATACCAGTAAAAATTTTGATTTCTCGAAAAAGGGATTATTCTTATGTGAAAATAAGTTCGTATAATCTCTTTGTAATTTTGTAGCTGACATATTAATTGCTCATAGTTGTGTTTTCCTAATTAGTCGCCTTTAATTTTCGTTTTTCGCCTATTTTTCAATTTCTCTTAACATTTGAAGTTGCGTTCAAATTTGATTTTGGTTTTTATTTTTAAAATTTTTAGCCATTTTTTACAAAAAAAAATGTCATTTTCATTTCATTACTTCATCATTTTTAGGTCACACCTTTTGTTTTTTAGGACTCCGAAGAGACATCTTCGAAGTCCTTATGGGACCGCATTTTCGTTAAAATAAGGCGCTGTCTACTCGCACTTCACGAACACTCTACAAATCACGTCAAATTAAATAAATTTAAAGCACTAATCTTGAACGTAACTGCTAATTATTTAATAATCGAACGTGTAAAATTAAAAATTAATTAGATCTTTTGTTAATTTCTAAAATTTTCTGTTTTCATTTTTTTTTAATTCATTCATTTTTCAAAAATTTGGTCATTGTGGAAATTTACGTGTTTGTAAAAAATGGCATCGGGCTCGAATTATTTTCTCTAACATTTGAGTAGTTTTGTTTCATTGATACATTTTGAGACAACTAGTGTGGTCATAATTATTTTAACAGGTTATTACGGCAGTGGAGGCACCTTCCCCTATCAAGCTTTCGGTGTCGGCGACGGGACTTGGTCCAACGGCACAGATCCTATGACTTTTCTAGGAGGCTACACGCATGATTCATATTCAATGGACGGTACAGATAATCCAAACATTATTTTAAACTCTTCTCTATAACAGGGTCTGTTAAATAATTGTGAATTTTTTTATTTTTAAAGGAATGTTTGGTCCTTCAACGACATTTTCAACAACAGCATTTGGTCAGCCATCAGCGTTTAACTATTTTCCAGGTAATGGTGACTATTCCACGTGGGGCACACAACTAAATCAACGTAAACCACATTATGACGATTACTATCGAACAGATACGCAAAATATGTACGCAACCCCGCAAACAATGCAAGATACAAATCTGACGCTTAAGTCCGTCGAACAGAATATGCAAAATTTAAGTATTGATATGAACACGTCAAGTAATTTACATATGAACTCGCAACTAAGTCACAACCTAGGCCCCCAGTTAGCAAAAGGTGATGGTAAAGATATGAAAGGTTCCTCGTCGGACGGCGTCAAAGAGGGCAGCATCGGCGTGCAACCGAAGAAAATGACCTGGGCAAGTATTGCTAGTCAACCGGCGAAACCGCAAGTCACCTTACAGAGTTCCGGTTTGAAGAAGAAGGGTCCCGGCATGCCGCCAGGTCCCATCGTCCCCGGTAAACACAATATGGACATTGGAACGTGGGATACGAACAAAAGTACCCCACCGCAAATACCAGTTGTAAATAGTGTCCCTCCACCCCCTAAAGTAACAGTGAATGTGAATGTGCGACCGGCGTGGCCGGGACCGGTGCGAGCCCAAGCGGGCCAATCGCAAGCGCAGCAGATACCGCAGGCGAGACCGCCGCCGCAGCAGCAGCAGCAACAGCACATGGCGCCCACCGTGCAACAGCAGCAGCAGCCGCCGCCGCCGCCCCTGCAGCAGCAGCCGCCACCGCCGGCGCCGGTGCCGGTGTCCGCGGTGCAGCAGCACTACATGCCGGCCGGGGTCGGGGTGGCGCACCCGGTCGGGGTGGCGCACATGCCGCCGCCGCCCGGGCAGCCGGGCATGCCGCCGCCCACGCCGCAACAGTTGATGATGCCGCCGGCCGGTGCCGCGGTGGCCGCTCCTAGTCATCCGGTGCTGGACGAATTGCGTGTGAAAAACAATTACAATCCTACGGACTTTGATTTGAACGCGCCCGGTGCCCGGTTCTTTGTTATTAAGTCGTACTCGGAGGACGATATACATCGTAGCATTAAATATGAGATCTGGTGTTCCACGGAGCACGGCAACAAGCGTCTGGATCAGGCGTTTCGTGAACGGGAAAAGGAGCCGAATGGATGTGTGTATTTGTTCTTTTCTGTGAACGGTTCGGGTCATTTTTGTGGCATGGCGCAGATGATGTCGCCGGTCGACTATCACAGTAACAGTTCCGTTTGGTCGCAAGACAAGTGGCGAGGACAGTTTCGTGTACATTGGATTTACGTGAAAGACGTTCCCAATCATCAGTTACGTCACATAAAACTTGAGAACAATGAAAACAAACCGGTTACGAACTCGCGCGACACCCAAGAGGTGCCGCACGCGCGGGGACTTCAAGTGTTACGCATTATACATAGTTACAGACATTCGACGTCGATTTTCGATGATTTTATACACTACGAGAAGCGGCAAGAGGAGGAGGACAGCCGCAAGATACCGGACGCACGTGATACACACCGGGATAACCATCATGGCGGCGGCGGCAGTACGCGGGAGAATCATCATAGTGGTGGTGGTCGCGATAATCACCATGGCGGTCCCGGCGGCGGTGGTCGGGACAATTCGGGCCGAGATAATCATCATTCGAGCGGTGGCGGTCGAGATGGACATCATTCGCGCGAAAGTCGAGGTGGCGGCGACGGTGGTGGTGGCGGACGCGATCATCGCGACAGAAGAAATCAAGATCGTGATATGCACGATAATCATCGTCCGGGAAATCAACGTAATCATGATGGGCCTCATCATAAGGTAAGATACTTTTAGTGGTACGAAATCACCGTGATTTGTTTCTATTGCATTCAAAAGCCGAACGTCCATAATAATTTTTGAAACACTTGCATAATATACAGGGTGAATTTTTTCTCGAGTCTCTCATATTAACACGGGAATTCCCAGTGTCACCTCACTAGGTGACAGTGATTTGTGATTTTTTTTTTACAGACAATATAACAAATTTTAAAAATAAATGTGTTACGACTAAAATGTTAATACTTAGTAGTTTTAATTTGGCAACACTGAAGTTATGTTAACGGTCAAATTAATTCTGTTGTTTCAAACGATTTGCTGTTTTATTGCGCGTGAGTGTATCTTGTGGTATTTTCGCTGTTATAAAAATGTCTAAAAAGTAGGTACTGTTATTATTGCTATAACAAATTATTATTTAAGAATCAAGCTTATAATGAAAGTGATTTTTTGCCGGTAATTTCATACCGTTTTATCAGTTCATATTACAAGTAACGGCCCGTATGACCTATAATATTGACACGCCATTTAAAAAAAAACTAAAGGGTATTTTTTTTCAATTATTTATTTTTTATATGTTGAGTACCTAAAGATAAAAACTAGCACAAAATAAGAATATTTTGTCGATAGATCGCGGCTTGAGAATTGCAGAGTTAATAAGATTATGGGTAAGCAATAGGAGTAGATCAAGCAACAAAATTAAGAGATGGTGACACTAAAAGTTCTTTTCTAGCTTTAACACATTGAAAAATTGTAATAAACTTGATGATGTGATCAAGCTAAATTTGTTTCTCAATTTAAGCGATTTTATTGGCTTAACCCTTTCAGTCGCACGTTTTCGGCATCCGAAAATAATCAAAACAACCGCAGAGGCCGATTGTGGTCAATGATTAATTGATTACGTATTATGTGTGCAATGTTACCACACCGATGTGTACTCACACAAACACCAACACACACTACTCTCTTGTTTTCTATAAAAAAATTTTAAATAAATACATAAAGAATATTTTATATTATTATAAAAACTAATAAAAGTAGATTTTTTTTAAATTTATTTTTACCAGTTTGTTATCTAACCTTTCTGTAATTGATTTGAATGTCAATGTATATGTACGTATCACGTACGTATGTTTACACATACATGTTGAATTATTTTATGTATTTATTAATATAAAGTTTCTTTAAAAATATTGCCGACTTCAGGAGAAATTTACTGTGAAAGTGTTCAGACTTCATAGTGTTAATAAGATTGTGGGTAAGCAATCGGGGTAGATCAAGATCCCAAATTAAGTGGCAGTAGAAGCTTTTTTCCAGCTTTATTTATGGTTTATAAGACATTAAGGGATTTTATTGGCTTAATTGTTGCATTAACATTTCTAGAACGATATTCAAAAGGAATAATAACTGGAGAAATATTTTAAAACTCGTTTGGCACCGGATTTCTGAAACGACTTCGAGCGTTTGAGAACGTTAAAAAATGCCGCTTCGCTGCGGATAGCATTTTGGAATCTCTCAGCTTGGTCTGTAACTTTGTTTTCATTACAGTTATATTTCGATAAATGACTCACAAATGGCATTAACGATACGTATAAACATACAAAACGATAAATACACGTTTTTCTCGAAACTACATTTTCTAAAAAGGTTGAATTTTTATCTATGGCTACAAACAATTTTTTTTTTAGAAACAAATTAAGGATGATTTTTTCATGGATTTTCAAAATTTTTTGATTAAGTCATAACTTATATAAGTTGATCGGTAATTCAGTTGACAATTCTTGGATGAAATACACCCTGTATATCAGATGTTCGGCTTGAACGGTTAAATGTTAATTGCAACGCGCATGTTCATTGAGTACTATTTTAAATTTACCCTTTTAGGAACGTGGTGACAATAATTCAAGAGGCCGAGGACGTGGTGGTCGAAATTTAAACTAAAAAAAAATACAAATTATATATATACATAGTTTAAACAGAATTTCATAATTATTGAAAAATATACTTTTTCTTTGTTCTTTTACAATTTACTATGTTTAATTAATTAGCTTTGTTTTAATTTTTCATCCATAGGACTATTTTGGGCAATTTATTAATTAATTAAGATATAGAAGCTACATTTATAAATGGGTTATAATAGTGTAACCATATCGCATCATATCCAAAACCGAATCATTCAGTTGTGTAACGTATTTTAGTTCAAATAGTGGTTAAAATGGACTCTAACATAACCGTGGCACGCAGTATTCGGATGGAGAGGCGCCATAAACTCTATCTTTGCTTTTTAATACTATCTACATTTCATTTTATCGGTATATGTATATGTATTTCAGAATAGATGTACATATTTTCAACAAAGCAATAAAATTTAGAACCCCCCAGTCTAAAATATTACACGCTTCGAGTCTATTAGGGGCGCCATGTGTTCCTCGCACTGTTTTGGATATGTTTTGTGTATGGTTTATTTTTTTAATAAGTTTTTTGCAACCTCAACCCAACCAAAATGCACAGGCAACAAAATTTTGATCATGTTGAGTTTGGTAATTTTTTTTTTATCTACTTTTGAGAACAATTTGTTATTTACAGAGAGAGTTATATGTAAAACAGTTTTTTTTTTGAGAATGTGAAAATATATTAACATTTTATAAAAAAAAGAAAATTTTAAAAATTTCTTTATCTACAGTTATAAGTGTGTATGACATATTTTGTAGAGCTCTGTTAATAATTGAAGAAAATTAAGTGGAAGAATTTCGGGAAATGTGGGAATTTTTCGTAGGAAATTTAATTTTTGTACGAAATAATTGTTGAAATAAAGATGCGGCCGCAATATTATTGCCATCTAGTGTTAAATTGAAACAGTAATTAGTGTGTGACATAAATACTTCATGTCACATCAGGCAGCGAGATCTACATGGTAAACTATTCTGGAAAACTTATTCGAAAAAGTTCCTTAGGGATCTTTTGCTATTTTTTGGGGCCTAATGCTGTGCATTGATTCCAGCCATATTATTTTGTCCCTAATTGCGCCTTTATTTCAACAAATAGATCAGTTTTAAAATGGATATGTTTTTGGGCGGAGGTACAGAAGTAACGCTACGAACTATATAAGAGAACATAGATGGCAGCAGTGATCATAGGTAATGTTTATTGTTTGTTTGTGTTATATGATCGTCAAAACATATCCATGGTTTAATATTTTTTTTCCGGGAAGTGAAGAAATTCGAATTTTTTTTTCAGTTATTAAGTTAATATTTTTGTCAAGCTAGTCAAAGTTGTAACCTTTTGTGGCCATAACAATTGTAAACAAATGCTTATATACTGTAGACGTGTTTTTGAATCATTTGTGTACAATTTAAGAAAATGTTTCAAATTTTTGAAGAGTGAAAAAATTATATTTTAAAAAAGTATTACATATTGATTTTATTGAGTTTTTATTGAAAAAGTGATTTCCCAGTAAGAAAATTTTTGAATGATGGTCTAGCAATGGCGTGTCATTAAATTACTAATAAATAGTTAATTTAGCCCAGTTATTTTTTTTTGTTTGAAAAATTACTCAAAAAGTTAAGGGGATTTTGATTTTTAGAGATTGATTTGTACATATTTTGAAATTAACAATCATTAAGGGAGTTGATAACATTAAGAGCGTCTACACTATTAATTATTTCTAAAAATTTTGGTTGAGTTAAATCATGTACGGAATAGTCGTTTTAAAAAGAAATCATTTTTTTGAAAGATAAAATTTTTTTACTCGATCCAAAAACACATTTCTTAAATTTATATAAATCATAAAATGCGCAACAATTGCGTAGTTGCGTAAAAATGTCTTTATTTTTTATTCAAAATTATAATTACGCACGTGTTTTATGTAGTATCTTTTGTACGGCATTATAAAACAATTTTTTTACTATGAAAATTTTAATTCAAAATGGCGCTACTAGCTAAGAATATTTAAAAATGTCCAAAATGGAAGTATTCAGTTGTTTTTGTAGAAAAAGAAATATTAGTAATTTCAAAGTTAATAGATTGGTAAAACTGTAAAAAAGTTATATATGTGAATGTCCAAACAATAATGGAGTTAAACAACAAATCTGCTGCCCTCTGTTGATAAAAATAAAATTTTTGAAATTGATCCATTATTTTTGGAGCAACCCCCGTATAAAATCAAGTTTATAAAATGTTAAAATATATAATCTGTTATTTTGTGCATAGTTATACATAAATATTGTAATCTATTTGAGAATTAGAAAAATCGAAATTTAAGATCCAAATAACACAATGACTGTCTTCTAATCTGTATGTTAATGTCTTTTAAAAATATTGAAATTTTGGACATATAACCACCAAATTAATTGATAATTTTGTAAAATGGGCGTAAAAAGCACAATAGATAGCTGTAGATCGCTTTTTATCTTAGCAAAAAAAAAAAAAATTAATTTTTACAAAATACGGTAAAATGTATGGTAATATGGTAATGTAACGTTAACAGTTGAAGTAAGTCCATAACCTAACGTAAAGATAAGAACTAGTTGTGGTTTATGGTTTCATTCGCGTAAAATTATTTTAATTATGTAATTTTGGCACCCAAATATTGTGATAATTATGGATTAATGATCAATGCGAATATTGGTAATAATAATCGTTGGTGCGCCTGTTAGCGATCGTTATATCTGAATGACTTGATCGATTAATGTCCGGAAGCGCCACCTACCGCAAAGGGCAAAACAGCGTCTTTCGGACCCCGTACTTGTTTCAAATTTTTAAATAATGTTGCCGTGTATTTTATCGTATTTTGAAAAAAGTGTCGAATATTAAAAAATTGCATTAATACTCTCTTGTTTTGTAATTAATATACTTTTTTTTTTAATTTAAAAATTGAATTGTAATGCTTGTGTAAATAACATTTGTAAAGTCAAGAAATTAGAAAATTCAATTTCCGTTTTAAATTTTATGTTTTTCCTTTTTGAAAATTAACAAAATTGTATGTTTGAGTTTTATGTTTAAAGTTAAAAAAAATGTATGCACTGATTTCTAACCTAAACACAGCTCTGGTTAAAACAGGATGACAACCACTTATACGAATAAAAAAACTTCAGTAATAAAAACAATTTGGTTTTTTTAAAAATATTAAAAAAAACATTAAAAAATAAACATTTAAAAAATAAAAAAACATTTTAAAAAGTTGTGATGTGTTTTCAAAAAAAAAGTGTTTATTGTTTTTCCAAACATCTTTATTCTTCAAAATGGGATGGACAATTTTTAAATTTAACTACTAAACGGATTTTTGAATAAGTGCAAAGCAAAAACTGTGTATAAAAATGTTTTTAAGTGTTATCGAACGAACGCAAAAATGGACGACATTATGTAAACTGATGAATTTTGTTCTTCGTATGTACCCAAAATACCCAAAGCTATAACACTTGTAGTTAGCATATTTCTGATTATGGAACATAGAATGACGTTTTAATGACATTTTAAAGAAAACAATGTTTTTTGGAAAATTTTATTCACAGTAAAACCTTATTAAAATAACTATTTAAAAAATAAATGGTGATCATTTTTCAAGAGTGTTTTTTTAAATATGAGTGAAGTGAAAAATATATTTAACGGTTTTGTATCATTTTTAAATTGGCATACAATTAAGAACATGTATTTAAATGGAATAATACCGACTTTTATAAGAAAACAACTACAGTTATAGAGAGAAATTGTATATTTTCTGTTCGAAATTTTGAAAATAAAATGGTGTAGTACAAGGTAATTGACTTTTAACAGATTTTTGAACGATTCCAAGTTCGAATCCTACCTTCATACTGATTAATAAAACTTAGAAACAATAGAAATTAATAAACATTATTCTAATCACATTTTAAACGATTACACCGATACTAATAGCACATTTTTTGTATATGACTGCACTTGCTAAATAATATTGTTTCTTCTTTTGTGAATATTAAGTTGTTTGCATAAACTACTTGTAAATCAAAAAATATTGAAATTTCACATAAAATCCAAATTTTTATTCGAATTAAACGTAACCTGGTCCCAGTATTTATCACACTTTCTCTGATAATATGTATTTCACTTTACGTGACAATTGTTTCAGATATTAGTTATTCATTTTCAAACGTGAAAATTATATTAAATACTACATACGTTATGAATCAATTTTTATCTCTCTATATCCCGAGCAAAACAGTAGAAAGTTTATTTATTCGTATACAAAAAATATGTCATAATTAAGCTTTAAATATCTGTGTAATCGTTTAAAGGGGTTTGGAACTATGATTATTGATTTCTGTCGATGCAATTTCCTTTTTTACCGTTTTTATTAGTTAGTTGTGCAACGGTTAAAGTCGTCGTGTTTAATTAGTTTCGAACTTAAACTTAGGGGTTAGTCAGGGGCCTGCTACATATAGATTAAACGTGAAGTTTTTTTAAATTATTTTTTGAGGCTAGAAATTTCTGTATAAAAATTTTTGAAAATTATTCCAAATATTTGAAAAAAAATTACCTTATATTACACCAAAAACCTGAATATTTATTTTATGTATGTCATTCAAATAATTAACTTGAAAAAATCATTCTAAAACGAATTTGTAAGTGGTTGTATGAATTTGTAATTTTCTTATATTTTTCTTTTTTTTTTAATAAAGCTACAATGACAGTGATTTTTACATATATAAAAATAATAAATATAACTTCAATTATTATTCATTACTTTATATTTTGAAAATTCACAACAATTAAAATGGATTCATACCGGCCACAATTCCTTTTTGTTGATTAAAAATAAATTTCAGTCGTGAACTGAACCATTTAAAGATGTTTTTAACTTATTTGTTATGTTTGGTAGATGTCGTTGCTATTAAAGATAAAATAATTATGTTTTTATACGAATGCGCATGCTCACTTAAGTTCCAGATAATCATATTTGCTTGTGTAATTTTCAAAAGTATTTTATTAAACTGAAATCTGTCAATTGATTAAAAATAATTTTTAATTTTTCTTACAATTAGTAGTAATGAATAATGATTCAAATTATGAATAATATTTATATACTGTTTGATCAGGGCTTTCATGACTAGAATCTTTCTACATAGAATCTATTCGTGAAAATGATAAATAAATATATAAATAAATAAATTTTGTGATCATACACAAAAAAACTTGTTAGTTAATTTGTGACAGTTTTTATTATTTCTAATAAATGATTTAATAAAATTATAATTCAGAAACTTTTATATAAAGTTTTTTATTTCAATTTTTCTTACAAAAATACATAATAAATTACAGATATAAAGCATCTGGAATGGTTAAATTGGAATGGGAAAGTCTCAGGGTAGATTATGTCATCGACTTTCCGTCGCCATTTTGTTTTAAGAGGGCGCCCAAAGAAGTAAGTTTTAAATTACATATATCACAGTTAGTTACGTCATTTTGTAGATCTAAATTATCATGAATAGTACTTTTGCACTTCTTCCAAAATTATTTGGAACGTATTTTCATTGATTTGGATAAATTGTTTTGCACGCCGGCTAAAATAATAGATTTCGCCGGTGTAGATATCGAACCATAACGCGTGAATGTGTAAATCGTGTGCTTCGAGACGTTTCTTTAGAAACCCGTAACTTGCAATATTTTGCAACTGTTGCAAAGTATTGATTTGCGATAATTTATCTTCAATCGCAAATTTATCATCCGGGTCAATGTATGCAACGAACTTGCGCATTGGTGTCTCCGCTTGAAAAATTAACGGCGCTTTATAATCGGTTAATTTTAATTGTTGAAATTTATCAAGACTGCTCATTGCGTGGGTGCAGAGCCACGCTCTTAACGGGGATATCCGACGATTATCCTGCAAAATAATTTTATGTTTAAGAAAAAATTGGAGATTTTTAGGGCTACTCGGGGTCAAAATAACCCTGAGTAGACCTTATGGCTTCATTAATGACGGAAAGTGTTAAGGACGGCAAGTGCGTGACTCACGTACGGCGTACTTGTAAAACGTCCAATGTAAAATTTCTCTGCGGGTTTTTTTTTGGAGGTTAAGCGTACCTGTGATGCAAATTCTGCATCGCGCAATTTATATAATAAATTCATCGCTTTACAATCGCTGTGTCCGCAAACAATCACGTGACGGATATCGTTGACAATACATCCCAGTTCTAACGCTGCTGGTTCATTTGTTGTGAGTTCGTCAAGAAAGTGTCCCGAATTCGGTATTACATTTCCAGCATTTCGTACTAAAGAAGAAAATTGTTTTAAATGTTAAAAATTTTGTTTAAGGGAGTATTCTAGTCTAAAAAATCGAAAAAATCGATTTTTTTCATATTTTTAAAGTTTAGACCTTTAAGAGTAAGTCTCTAAAAGCATTTACGGAAATTCGAATTATTTTCGGAATTATGGTGATTTTTTCCCTGTGTACTGTGTATCTTTTCAATGTTAAATTCAAATTTTTAATATAGATTACTCGAAACTACTTTTTTCGATACGGTTGACATGATATCTCAAGCTTTAATGCACCAATTTACTTGAAATTTGGTACAGACCTTCTTAATACTATCAAAATTGGTCCGACTTGATTATTTTTAAAAAGTTTCCAAAGTGTAAAAAAGGAGGCGAAAAAATAATTTTTATTTTTAGATAGACGCCATTTTGTGAAAAAATTTATTTTTTCAAATCGGCTACGTCCAACTAATTCTACATTCTTGTTTATTTAGAATTAATTAAAATTTTATGTTTCAGATCACCAGGAGGGTTGGAATCACGTCAACCAGAAGACACCTTTTTTTTTTGAATCCCCACTTTGCCGGCCTGTACCGATTTCAATTTTGAATTTTTTTTTTTTAAATTTTTATATGTGAATTATACTCTTTAAATATCAATAAAAAACTGTTAAAAAAATGGATACTAAAAATGTTTACTGTTTTTTTTTATTTATTTTTTTTTTTTTTAACGCCCGTAAAATCAATTTAAAATCGAGCCTTTAGACTAGAATACCCTCTTAAAATGTTAAAAGATTAGAACATGAGTAGATAAGTTATCAGTTTCAAAACGATGGTTTTCTAATGCAATCTTGTATGTATATCAGAAATTATAACTTTTCAGGAAACATAAAATGCTGAATATTTTTTTGGTAAGTAATATAATAATCTTGAAATATGAGAAAATTTCGAATAGATTTATACGATAAACGACAAATCGATAGTTGAGTTAGAAGCTAAAAGGGGTTGTACTGTATTACTAGTGTTTTAAGTTTGGTTAGGTTAGCTGTCATTTTATATAATTCGAATGAATCGAATCATACGTAGAACTACTACGCTAGAATGGTTAGAATTGTTTCGACAGTTCGATATCCTAAACGAACAAACCGTTTATGAATTTATAAATAATATCATTAGTACGCCTAGTACAATGAACTCTCGATAAATACAGGAACAACTGAATTCAAATAAAAGATCTATCAAATTAAAAAAAAAAGTCGACAGTTATTATCTGTTTCTAAACCTTTTATCTGATAATTTATCTTCTGAAAAATAACATTAAAACTTCATAAAAAAAAAAAAAAAATAGATTCGTTTATTTACCAACAAACATATCACCAACATTTGTTTCTGTAAACCGTGTCGGAATCATACGGCTGTCCATACACGTAAAGAATACCGCTTTCGGCTAAAATTAAAATGAATTTTATTAATAAAATTTTCTAATGTAGGTCAATCGTACATATTTCTAATTATTGTATACGTACTGCTTGTTTGTCTAATAAATTATTTTAAATCATTTAAAACATACCGTTGGATTATCTCTAACTTCTTCAAATTGTTTAACCATCCTTTTTAGATCTAATTGTCGATATTTCATGATACCTTTTAGTATTCGATCCATGATTTTTAATACATAGTAAGAAAATTTTATTGAAAAAGTGTGATTTGAAAAATTGAAATCGTTTCGAATAGCCCCACCATTCCATAACATGCGTGCTAATATGCTAGCACGGTATCTGATCAAAGTCTATTTCATTTTACTATTTTTAGAAGTGGTTTTATTTGTATTCAGTTATGAAGTCATTAATAATTCACGGTATTATACAATGATTACGTAGAATTTTTTTTATCAGTGTGAATGATGAAATCGAATGGCGTGAATTGTTAAAAATTTCTTTGACCTTCGATTTTAATTGTTGCAAAGGCGGGAAAATGTAAGATGTTTGTAATGTCTGTTTCTATTTTAAAAAGGTAATAAGATTGTGTCAATAGAACGTAATATTTACTTTTGGTATATATGTATGCAAAGTTAACATTCCAAAAATTATTTTTTCTTAGTTGTTTTTGGCAAATTTTAAGAAAAGGGCTATCATAAGTGTACTAATAATTCATGTTGTGAGTGTCGCCGTCTAGTGTGCTTAAAACTTTGTATAGTTTTCTAATTTAACCACTCATGGATATAGTAAGGCCCCCAGAGTACAGAGGTACAGCAACTATCTCTTTTCTGTAATCACGAGTGTGTACTTCTGTGCTCATTAGGCTTCTTAGTTGTCAGTTTGTCAGTAGCAGTCGATGATTGTAGATCAACCACACGATAATGGACTTGATTGTTGTTGGTATTGTTACATCCCCTAGTACATGCGTGTGGTGTCATAGCTATGTATGCAATAGCTGAGCCACGTGACCGCCCCTACTATCTCCGTTACTCACACAAATACACAAAATCGCACTAATACAATGTAAACTCAGTGCACGTATACAACATATTGTCTATCTCTTACATGTTACACTGGTTCCAGTAGTGTAGGGATAGATATGTTGTCTCTATTACTCTATGGTAATGCCTCATACACAATCAATAAAATAAGGAATAAGAGGTATGCCATCTAGTGACGTTGAATGGAATTTTAATGGAATAAGAAATAAGGAGTATGCCATCTAGCGACGTTGAACGGAACTTTAATGTAACTGCTCATAGATATAAAAATATGTATGTATTTTTGTACGTCAAAATTCGTGATTTTTTTCACTTACATAGTGACAAAAAAAGTCATCACGAACGTTACTTTTTTATGAATTTTGATGTACAAAAATACCTAAATACCTATACCTATGAGCAGTTAAGTTAAAGCTTCATTCAACGTCACTAGATGGCATACTCTTTAGTTCATTAAAGTTCCATTCAACGTCACTAGATGGCATACTTTTTATTCCTTATTTCATTGATTGTGTATGAGGACTAATGCCTTTTAGGTTTTCACAGAATCAATGAAATAAGAAATAACGAGTGTGCCATCTAGAAACTTTGAATGGAACTTTAACGTAACTGCTCATAGGTATAAATATCTAGGTATTTTTGTACGTGAAAATTCGTGATTTTTTTCACTAATTAGTGACAAAAATAAAACTAGGAAAATATTAAATATTGACCATTATTTTTAAAAAAGGAGTTGCTTTGAAAAAAAAAAAAGATTTTAATTTTTGAAAAAAATTGTAAAAGGAAACGGTTTTAAGAAAATTAATTAATAATAGGTAATTATTTAATTTATTAACTATTTAATATATTTGCTAAATTTTATTCGTGAAACAAATTAAAATATTGACAGATGTGGAAAACTGTAGAAAATAATAAACGATTAGATTTTTGATATTATCCGAAGTAGTGCCACCTACAAAAGAAATTATATAACAATGCTTCTGGCCTGCGTGGTAATAACCTTCTTAGTTGAATATTTACAAGTGACGTTAGCGTTCCAAATGGTATTGTTTAAATAATGATAATGTAAAATTAAAAATAATTTTTTTATTTTTCTGAAATAAAGGTGTAAATTATACTCATAATATATTTTTTTGATTTTTTGACATAGCCTTAAACTATTTTTGAAATAAATGAAAAAAGCTTTAGACGCCATTTTTAAAAGTGAATAGCGCCAATTTTTGAACTCGTCTGTTATGAAAACAATTTTATCTCTTTCTTTTTTTAAGTTTTTTGTCATTTTTTGATATTTCTTCCTCATTTCTATTACTTTTGTTTGCTACAACAGTACGACATTCAGATTTATGTTTGTGAGTTTTTTGGTGCTTTTTAAACGGCGCTCCCTGAGAGAATGCTCCCGAACATATTTTACATTTGTATGGTTTTTCACCGCTATGAGTTCTTTCATGTGTTTTTAAATCACTTGCTAGCTTAAATGTTTTTAAACATGTGTTATATTTATACGGTCTTTCAACAGTATGAAAACATTTTTCATGTCTTTTTAAATGAATCGAGCGAGTGAATGTTTTCAAACATGTTCTACATTTATACGGTTTTTCACCACTGTGAGTGCGTTCATGTCTTTTTAAACTAGATGAGTGACGGAATGCTTTCGAACATGGACCACATTTATATGGTTTTTCACCCCTGTGAATTCTTTTATGTGTTCTTAAAGCATTTGGCCACTTAAATGTTTTCGAACATGTGTTACATTTATAAGGTCTTTCATCGCTATGAACACAACTTTCATGTGTTTTTAAATGACTCGAGCGTTTGAATGTTTTTAAACATGTTCTACATTTATATGGTTTTTCATCGCTGTGAATTCTTTTATGTACTTTTAAATTCGCTGACCACCTAAATGTTTTTGAACATGTAGCACACTTATAGGGTTTTTCATTGCTATGAGTTCTTTCATGTTTCTTCAAATCACCTGAATTATTAAACGTTTTCGAACATGTAACACATTTATATGGTTTTTCACCGCTGTGAATTTTTTCATGTGTCCGTAAATGACTTGACTGATTAAATGTTTTCGAACATGTACCACATTTGTATGGTTTTTCACCGCTGTGAGTCTTTTGATGCCTCCTCAAATAATCGGACTGATTAAATGTTTTCGAACACATTTCACATTTAAAAGGTTTTTCACGGTTGTGAATCTTTTCATGCCTCTTCAAATAATCGGACTGATTAAATGTTTTCGAACATGTATCACATTTATAAGGTTTTTCACCGCTGTGAGTCCTTTCATGTTTCCTTAAATGACTTGACTGTGTAAATGTTTTCGAACACGTGTCACATTTATAAGGTTTTTCACCGGTATGAGTTCTTTCGTGTGACTTCAAATGACCCGAATTTTTAAATGTTTTTGAACATGTAGCACATTTATATAGTTTTCCACCTACATGTCTTTGATTCAATATTTTCCCTAGTTCAACGGATTTGTCTATCTCTTCTTCGGTTTCGATTTTGATTTCTGTATGTAAGCTCTCCAAATCGATTAAATAATTCTCGTTTTTGACAATATTTAAGTTAAAACTTTCAATTTTTGGCTTTGTATCATTTTCAGCAGCAGAGACCTCCTAAAATATTATTTATTTTTAGAAAAATACCTATCAGTAAATTTTTTTTAAAGCATAATAAATTTGCTTACCAGTTTAGTATTCTGCTCGTGGGAGTTTATAAGATGGTTTAAATTTTTAAACTTATTATTTTCTTGCGATAGTTTTGAATTATTTTCATTTACTTCATTTATTTCCACTTTAGTTTTAAATTCACTAATTTTGTTTACGGTTGAATTTTCCATTTTGTTGTTATTTCAAAAGTAGTAGGGCCAAATTCATCCAAATTACACATGCATCACTGACATGAGTACTAAACGAAAATTAACACGTGTTTCCTAGAGATATCACAGGCGTCACAGGCATTAAATTGTGAAAAAATATGCAGAAGATGCAAAAATATGACTCTATTTTATTACGAGCACTACACTCTCGTCGAGGCAACATGAGGCGACGCGAGTACGAGAGTGTAGTTCGTGTAGTTGATGGTCTCGTGTTACCTCGCCTCGCCTCGTCAGCTCTACGCTCTGAGTCGGTTTTTTGTCACAAGTCAAAGGACATGGGACACGAGACGAGGCGATCAACGTACATAGATGTCATCAGAATATACAATTGCCTGATAATCCTGATATGTGTCGTCTAGTTTCAAAATCGCCCACATCACAAAAAATCACATTTTCAGCTAACATCAGTTTAATGTAGTGAAATACTTTTTCTATAGCCTCCTGCAGTTAGTTAGTTTCAAAAAAATTTACATCCAATGTTAAATCAATCGCCAGCATTGTAGTTAGTTGCAAAAGTAGCTACAATGCAGAGTTAATTTCAAAAACTGCCAGATCCCTGAATTTTTTTATAAAGTTATTACATGTAACTTACCATTGAAAATAACATTTTATTATAAAAATAAAATTTTGACTACTGTCTTATTTTACAATGTCCATTTTACTGGCACCTGACTTATTTTATTAGGTTAAGCTGTGTTAGATTAGGTTCAAAAGTAACTACATCCACTGATTAAATTCAAAATAACCCACATCCAAACTATTCATATTTTTTTATTAAAAACCAAAAGCCATACAAAGTTCAAATTATAGAAATTAGCTCTACTGTTTTCAAGGAGTTTGCAAAAAAAAAAAATTAATCATTTTATTACAATGGCATAGAAGTTATAAGTTTTTCCTAATTTATGAAAAATTTACTTTTTGTGATGTGGGCGATTTTGAAACTAGACGGCACATATTATGTTTTTATACATAACCTAAAATCATGCCTGAAATTTACAAAAACGTTATTTTAAACTTTTTTGTGTAATATACATGAAGAAAATTCTAGTATTCAACAGTACATAGAACTGCAGCAGCAGTTATTTGAATCCATGTCACCGACATCACCCATCTTGTCCATAACTGAGTATATATGCGAGAGTGTAGACGGTACATACTCGTGTTGTCTCGCCTCGTCAAAGCCTCGACGAACGTCTCGTCGAGGCGAACTCGCGAGAATGTAATGCTACTATTAAACTCAACTTGTAACCACGGAGACTTGTTTATAAATACATATTAGGGATGTTATGGATATGAAATTTCGGGTACGGATACAGATATTTAAAAACATTTTTTTCGGTTTTGGTTTCTGTTACCCATATGTAACAATATCGGATAATGTTTCTGATACGGTTACGGATAATTATATTTAGTGAAAATTTTTGTTAATAAAAAGGGGGAAATATTCCTCTAAAAAGTGAACGTTAAATATGAATCCACGGAAATCTATTAAAAGAAATACATATGCAGTAAAAACTTGCTTCGATTTAAACTCAGTTTTGCAACGGCAGTTATCTTTTATTTTCCGAAACAAATTCGAAACTTTTATTTTCGGATACGGTTTCGGTTTCGTATATTTAATTAATTTGGATATCCGGTAGTTTCGGTTACCGTTACGGATATCCATAACATCCCTAATAAATATTAGATAAATCCCTTGAGAAGAAATCGACTAGAGAGAATACTGTGTATTATAAATACATTAAGAAATTGAAGCAAAAAAATTGACTGATGTGATTACTTTAATGGCGGTCAAACCAATAATTTAATGATTTATCTAATATTTATAAACGAGTCTCCGTGGTTACAAGTTGGGTTTAATAAAATGGAGTCATGCTTTAAAGCAGCTTCCACATTCTCGCCGAAGTTGGACGAAGTAGTTCCTCGCGAGGTTGGCCGAGGCATAAGAATAGCATTGAAACACCAACCGCGAAGCACAACGAAATGACCCTCTACATTCTCGACTCGTCCAACCTCGGCGAGAATGTGGAAGCTGCTTAAAATTTAATGCCTGTGATATCTCTAGGAAACATACGTTAATATGTTCGATTCAGTACGCAGTGAGATAAACCATAGTTTGACCGCCATTAAAGTAATCACATCAGGCAATTTTTTTGCTTCAATTTCTTAATGTATTTGTAATACACAGCATTCTATCTAGTCGATTCTTCCCTCAATGACATTAGAGTCCAATGACATGTAGCACATGTAGTGTTATTGTTAATATATTGGGCTTGTTCCGAAATATAATCCAGTATACTGGCCAGTGTTAATGACGTCATGACTTCGACGCCATATTGTACTGGTGAGCATCTATAGGCGTATTCCGATATACACTGTGAGTACTGCACCAGTAGTGTCATCCGTTCCGTAATGTGTTGCCAGTGCTCTGTCACAGTGCTTAAAACATTCATGACGTTTCCTTGACGTCATTGATGGACGCCATTTTTTTACTGTAAGCACTGGTTTCACAGAGGTAAGGCACTCACAGTAGTGGAGTAACCAGTATACTGTAGATTTGTTCCGTTATTCATGATTGACAGTACACTGAAATATGACAATTTAAAATGGAACGCTCTTGCCAGTGTACTGGCGCGACGTCGTAATTTACCGTGCTTCCAGTACTGGCAGTATATATCGGAACACGGCTTATATCTATCATATCTATGATTCACAACTGAGGCTGGTCGTCCATTGGTTGCGTAGGCGTACGAAATTTAATGTGGACGAATACGCATGAAACGGACGAACGTTCCAAGCAGCTGTGAAGCAATACATCCTCGTCCATTGAAAGCGTCTCTCTCAATGGACGAGGATGTATTGCTTCACAGCTGTTTGGATCGTTCGTCCGTTTCATGCGTATTCGTCTGAATTAAATTACGCACGACTACGCATCCAATGAACGACCAGCCTATAAGTGTCAAAGTTACGACAACGCATGGCCAGGCTGGCCAGTGTATTTCGGAACGATTCACCAGCATGGCGTCGATTTATGACGTCATTCACACTGGCCAGTATGCTGGATTATATTTCGGAACACACGCATTATATATCCAAACACTCACAATTTATAGCTAATAATTAGTGTTCGAAATCTTGCGGTGCTGACAGGACCGTACTTATATTTTCAAAACTTAAAACGTTAAAAAATCGGGCTAAATACATTTTTTTTTTAAAATTGTATCGGTATATTCTCTATTAACCATCAGCTGTTAATAAAAATTAGTTTCAAGTTACAAAAAAGCGTTATTTTAAAAAAGTACAAAAATTTTAACTTTTTTAAATTAAAATTGTTGAAAATTTGACTGACTGACTGTAACTTAAAACTTGTTAATAAAAAAATAAGCTGTCATTTAAAAAAATATTTTTTGGAAAACATAATAATGTGTTGTCTCTCTCACATTTTACTGGGAGAAAAAAGACAATTGATACACATAAATCATTCACTGGTTACATCAAAACATACCTTAACACAATACATAAAATTAAAATCGGACCAAGCAAGTTGTGATAATAAATGTATACATGCATATCTAAAATATATTCAAAACATATCAATATAAGAGGATATTGTCCGTATATAGGCATCCATAATTACCTGTTGTATATATTTAAAATCGCATCAAAATGTTTTATCTAAAATAAATAAACAATTTTTAATACCTTAAAAAAATAAAGACAATACTGTCAGCCCCGCAACCTCTTCGATCACTACTAATAATAAGTTATTTGTCTATCAGTAGGAAGTATATCGTTCATGATTAATCACGAGAATTTGTAGCAATATGTGGAATGTGTGGAATTATTCTGGGTATGGTTCTGTGGTCGAGTTGGTTTAATAAGTATCTGTATCGTGGCGCTAGATTCGTGTTATGGATCCGCCACAGACATACAACATCTACGACATCTACATTATAAGTTTGATATAGATGGCAGGACATATCCATTATATTTGGCAGATTTACCGCGTATTATAAAAATGTTAATAAACTGGTTTTTATAAAATAGAGGGTTCGTTAATTTTTCAATTTTTTCTTTCCAATCTTACATCTTAATCAAACGTGCGAACAGTTTGAACTCAAACGGAACAATCTTACTACGTACAATCGATTTAGTTTATTTAAATAATAATTATTACGTAGGTGCATCAACACAATCATGTGATATATTTCTTTAATAATTAGTTTGAATAAATATTACAATATTGATGTACAAGTTAGTGTATAAATATCATTTTTTTTAATTCAACGATTCTTAAAACTTCAACGAAACGGTTATTCTGTGGCACCCTATATATCAAAATTAATTATTTTGTATGTAAACTAATTATGTAATTGAAAATGTTTATATTTTTAATTGCAATTGAGTACCCACAATTAGTGTCTTTTTAACGAAATTTATATAAGATCGATTTTGTTATAGTTGTTACCACAAAATTGTTGTTTTACGTTAAAAAAACTGATAATATTACGGGAAACTGATAAAAATTAACTTGTGTTTAAAATGTGCCATTCTATGACAAATGCAAATAATTATAAAATCAAATCAAATTTATTGTTAAGAAGTTTAAGTTAATACAGATTTTTATATAATACATTTTATTAAGTTTTTACATAAAAAAATTATACATTAGGTATTACGTCAATTGGTCAATTCATTAAGGGAGACCACTAGTGTGACGTTTTGAAAAAATCTAAAATTTTTTTTTTGCATATTTTTATTGTTTATAACTATTTCTAAAAATAATATACTAAAATTTCAAGTGCATATTTCAAATAGTTTTTGAGTTACAGCCATCTGAAGAGCGGATTCTGGTTTTTATTGTTGACTTTGAGGTATTTAGAAATGTATGAAGATTAATAGGTGGGGGGTTTTTGTACGTGGCTGCCAGTCACATGTTTTGGAGCTGCTAGACCCTGACACATTTAAACCACTCATCTAGTTTTACTGTGACCGTTATAGTGAGTACATCGTAAATAATTTTAGTAAAAATTCTCAGTGTTTAAAACTAAAAGGTAAAGGAAAAGAAAACTACATTTTTTGAAATTTGTTGCAGTTATAACTCGAAGACAAAACATCCGGTCGATTTGATTTTTATTGCAGCCTCTTTTATATATGTTTCTCCATGCCATGAACCTCCAGTTTTCCGATCAAATAAAAAATGTAATTCTGGAAAGTCAAAAATCATCAAATTTTTGGGCGAAATTTGAATTTTTTTAAAAACTCCGCCATTTTGTTAAATTTCAACCTTTTTTCGATCCAGGTTCATGGCACGGGCAATACCTTTTAGTTTAATAAACTTTTTGGTTTTTTTTTTGTCATGTACTTATTATATATCAACGAATATATCCTTAAAATATTAAAATATTCCGGCTTTTACACCATCCTCAGGTGAAAAACATAACTAAAAATTGTTCTTTTAGGCGAAAACTATTTATAATATAAATGGAAGTAAATAATGTATTGGTGGAGGATGTTAGAGATAGAGGCAGATATAATCACCTGAGGATGATGTAAAAGCCGAAAGTCGACTCGTGTTTTTCAAAGTGACAAAGCAACGATCCCATGTTTTAATATGGATTTTCACAAAGTAAACCTGTCTAGTATTAATTATTTAAAATATTCCATACAGTAGTTTTCTTTAAAGAAAATTCCCAAAACTCATCTTTTTTCAGGCGGTGACACTATAGTGGTCCCCCTTAAGCAAACCAGGTTCAGTTGCATTATGGGTAATATCTTCACTGAAAGTGTTGATTGGAATTGTCATAATAGAGAGATTTTGCGTTTAATGTATAGTTACATTACGCAGCTTTAGACGCCATTTTTAAAAGTGAATAGCGCCAATTTTTTAACTCGTCTGTTATCAAAACAGTTTTATCTCTTTCTTTTTTTAAGTTTTTTGTTATTTTTTTATATTTCTTTCTCATTTCTATTACTTTTATTTGCTACAGTATTAGATTTAAATTGATGTTTGTGAGTTTTTTGGTGCTTTTTTAACGGCGCTCCCTGAGAGAATGCTCTCGAACATATTTTACATTTTTGAACTCGTCTGTTGTGAAAACAATTTTATCTCTTTCTTTTTTTAAGTTTTTTGTTATTTTTTGATATTTTTTTGTCATTTCTATTACTTTTGTTTGCTACAACAGTATTACATTCAGATTTATGTTTGTGAGTTTTTTGGTGCTTTTTTAAAGGCGCTCCCTGAGAGAATGTTTTCGAACATATTTTACATTTGTATGGTTTTTCACCGCTATGAGTTCTTTCATGTAGTTTTAAATAATTTGACTTCTTAAATGTTTTTGAACATGTGTTACATTTATACGGTCTTTCACCAGTATGAACACATCTTTCATGCGTTTTTAAATGAGTCGAGCGTTTGAATGTTTTCAAACATGTTCTACATTTATATGGTTTTTCGGCAGTATGTATTCGTTCATGTTTTTTCAAATCACCCGAAGAAGTAAATGCTTTTAAACATGTAACACATTTATACGGTTTCTCACCGTTGTGAATTCGTTCATGTAATTTTAAACCAGGTAACCGACGGAATGTTTTCGAACATGTAACACATTTATATGGTTTTTCACCGTTGTGAATTTTTTCGTGTGTCTTTAAATTATTTGATTTACTAAATGTTTTCGAACATGTCGCACATTTGTATGGTTTTTCGCCAGTATGAAGTCTTTCATGTGCTTTTAAATTCGTTGACCACTTAAATGTTTTTGAACATATATTACATTTAAAAGGTTTTTCATCGGTATGAAGTCTTTTGTGTTCCTTAAGATAAGTAAAACTACTAAATTTCTTAGAACAGGTATCACATTTGTATGGTTTTTCGCCGCTGTGAATTCTTTCATGTGTCTTTAAATGACCTGACTGATGAAATCTTTTTGAACATGTACCACATTTAAATGGTTTTTCATCGGTATGAAGTCTTCCATGTGCTGTTAAATTAGATAGCCACTTAAATGTTTTCGAACATGTGTCACATTTGTACCGTTTTTCATCAATGTGGATTCGTTTATGTGATTTTAAATTCACGCGGCCACCAAATGTTTTCCAACATATATCACACTGATATGGCTTTTCACCGCTGTGAATTCTTTTATGTATTTTTAAATCCGCTGACCACTTAAATGTTTTTGAACATGTAGCACACTTATAGGGTTTTTCATCGCTATGAGTTCTTTCATGTTTCTTCAAATCACCTGAATTATTAAATGCTTTCGAACATGTATCACATTTATATGGTTTTTCACCGCTGTGAATTCTTTCATGTACCTTTAAATTACTTGACTGATTAAATGTTTTTGAACATGTATCACATTTATAAGGTTTTTCACCGCTGTGAGTCCTTTCATGTTTCCTTAAATGACTTGACTGTGTAAATGTTTTTGAACACGTGTCACATTTATAAGGTTTTTCACCGGTATGAGTTCTTTCGTGTGACTTCAAATGACCCGAATTTTCAAATGTTTTTGAACATGTAGCACATTTATATAGTTTTCCACCTACATGTCTTTGATTCAATATTTTCCCTAATGAAACGGATTCGTCCACCTCTTCTTCGGTTTCGATTTTGATTTCTGTATGTAAGCTCTCCAAATCGATCAAATCATTCTCGTTTTTGACAATGTTTAAGTTAAAACTTTCAATTTTTGGCTTTGTATCATTTTCGGCAGCACAAAACTCCTAAAATATTATTTATTTTTATAGGTATATCAGTAAATTTTTTTAAAAGTATAATAAATTTGCTTACCAGTCGAGTATTCGGCTTATTTTCTTGCGATAGTTTTGAATTATTTTCATTTACTTCATTTATTTCCACCTTAATTTCAGATTCACTAATATTGTTTATGGGTGAATTTTCCATTTTATCGTTATTTCAAAAATAGTGAGACTGAACACGCTAAACACGCTAAACACTATTTTTTTTTTTTTTTTTTATTGAAATGAATCAATTAAAATGATCACAAATACATGACATTTTATTTTTAATTTTAATTTTAACATGTCGCACATTTCTCAAAATTTTACTCTGTGTCTGTGCATGATATACATGATATACATCATATACATCGTATACATGACACACAATGACACATCATCTACATTTAGCAGTTTGGTATAGATGGCACATATCCATTACCAAAATTACCAATTTCCCCAATTACCATTACCACCTAGAGGATAGAGTAGATATCAGGAGCACCATCTCTGTAAAAAAAGTGTCCATAGAAAGGCGTAAATAGTGGCGGCGCTACTGTAGCCAAAGGGTACAGTTAGAAAAGTAAACTGGGTAAAAAGGAAAGAAAAACATCTGCGTTGTTATGTAATTATTGTTTTTTTCATGGAACACTGGAAAGAATACAACTATCTCTTATCTGCAATCACTTATGGGCAAGTATGTGCATTTTACAGAACGATGTTGTCATTCACTTACTAGCTACCAATGGGTGTGTTTCAGTTATTGTCATATTGTTGCCGTTGTGTTGACACGGTATGTTGCATGTACGTACCACATACATATTATGTATTTTTTTTAGTATATACGTATGCAAGACACGCATACACACAACCATATATCACACTACCACACACAACTCCGCGTGCACATATATGTATAAGATAGTGGTGGGGTATTTTTTATCCTTTAGCGTTACGCTGGTTTCAGTAGTATAGATATACTACCGTTCGTTCTGTATTCTGTGGTTTTTTTATTTTTAATTGTTACATATAATAGTTTTATTACATATTTTAAAATTTTTTATAAAACTCAACAAAAAAAATCACTATACTCTTTTGCTACTCTAGCGCGATTCTGGCGAGTTTTTGAACTGTTACTTAGTACTTAAAACGGGACACTTTTTGAACTATTTTTCTATTGTTTTCCGGCCAAGATAGATACACAACAGAATATAAACTGATTTGATTACCACAGAATATCCGTTACATTTAGCCATTGATATCAAAATGATAGATTTCACACAAGCAATGAAATAAAGAGCCTCCACATTCTCGCCGAGGTTGGACGAGGTTCCTTGCTGAGGTTGGCTGAGTCATATAAATAGCATTATAAAGCAGCCTTCACATTCTCGCCGAAGTTGAACGAAGTAGTTCCTCGCGAGGTTGGCCGAGGCATAAGAATAGCATTGAAACATCAACCGCGAAGCACAACGAAATGACCCTCTACATTCTCGACTCGTCCAACCTCGGCGAGAATGTGGAGGCTTCCTAACACCAACCGCGAGGCACAACGAAACGACCCTCTACATTCTCGACTTGTCCAACTACGGCAAGCCTTAAGCAGTCTCCACATTCTCGCCGAAGTAGGACGAGGTTCCTCGTCGAAATTCCTCGCTGAGGTTGGCCGAAGCATATGAATAGCATTAAAACACCAACCGCGAGACACAACGAAATGACCCTCTACATTCTCCAACCTCGGCGAGAATGTGGAGACTGCTTTAAGGCTTTTCACACAATCAATGGGCGCATTCGTAGTGTATCTAGCCAAAGTGTCTTGCTCTTACTTTTAAGAACATTACACTTGTTTTTAAGTGGTTTTGCCTTACTTTTGAAATATTTGTATATTCCTGTCTCACTTTGCATGTTCTTGAGAGAAGCGTGAAGGTATACATCACATTCACCCTTCTCTCAAGAACATGGAAAGTGAGACAGGAATATACAAATATTTCAAAAGTAAGGCAAAACCACTTCAAATCAAGTGTAATGTTCTTAAAAGTAAGAGCAAGACACTTTGGCTCGATGCAAGTGTGCCATCTAGTGACGTTGAATGGAACTTTAACACGTAACTGCTCATAGATATAAATATGTAGGTATTTTTGTACGTCAAATTTCGTGATTTTTTTCACTTAGTGATAAAAAAATTCATCACGAGCGTCATTTTTTCATGAATTTTGATGTACAAAAATATCTAAATACATATACCTATGAGCAGTTACGTTAAAGTTTCATTCAACATCACTAGATGGCACACTCCTTATTTCTTATTTCATCAGTGGTTCTCAAACTTTAGTGGTACAGCATGCATAGTTATAGATAGAATAAAACAATATTTTTACTACAAATATTCCACCAATTTATTTTCAAATTCATTTTTATTACAATAAAATAATCGAAACAGTAAGGGTAAATTTGAATCAGTCTCTGGTGTACAGTTTTGTCTAGAAAAATATTCCATCATGTAAAAACTAATAACTGCCCCGTGTAAATTGAACATAAGGATCCAAAGGAGTACACTTATCGCGCGACTACAAGATGTCGACTGTATTTTTTTGGTAATTTTAGCAAAAAACAGTTCATATCCACTGCCGAAGATAATTAGAGTTAATAATGGAAATAACAATCCAATTGAAAATCCTAAAATGTATTCATGAAAAATGGCTGACAACAAAAACACCGTTGTTTTTGGTATGACTGAATGTTTTGCACAAATCGATTTTAGATCGAGATAGATATATTCGTAACACCAGTCGTGAACGACAATGTTCCACCTTCGAAAATATTCGCTAGATGTTGTGGTATTCCACCAATCCTAGAAAATAACAAAATTTTGTTTCGTAAGTTTTTGCAAAATCGATTGATCTAGCATTATATTTGAAACGTCATTTTTCTTTGAAAAAAGTGTTGACCAATATGGCGGTTAAACAAGATTGAATTAAAATTTTTTCTATATTTACGATGTTATATTTGTTGTTGTAAAGATTGTTAGAATATTCATCATATTTATTAATAAATAGTCTTAAGTTACAACAAAAATCACCTACAAACTTAAAAAGAATTTATAACCAGCAACGACTCTACCAGCGACACTTTGTAGGTTATAAAAGGTGTTAACCAATATGGCGATTTTGCATAAAAACTAATAAAAAAATAATGTGTACTCCATCTATTTGTTAAAATTTAATCAACTTCTACTTGTTGAATAATAAAGTTTACTTTTAGTGATAATACTTACTGTATAAAATTTTCGATCACCAAATTGTAGAATTTCGGCAAACATGTTGGGCCAAGTGTGCATTATTAAATAAAATATTGACAACAAATTTAACGTCATTGGAAAAGTTGTTTTCAGTATACTATAGATTAAGGTCTTTTTGTCATAATATTTCAGTCCATAATCTTTAAATGGTGGAATTATAAATGTGTTCATTAAATTGAAAGATAAAAATATCACCGCTATTGTTTCGAGCAAATTACTCAAGAAATACTGCCAGTTAATTTCTTTGGTCCTATAGAGAAAAAATGAATTTTTTAATTTAAAAAAAAAATTGTCAAGATTTTAGGTTTGGAATTACCTTGGATAGTTGTCCCGATAAATTAACGTTGGGACAAATAAAAAATATAAATAATTTGAAAATCTTGTTGGGTTTTTGGGATCCTTTTTATCCGATTTTTCGGTTTGGTAAAATAATATTTTCGGAATGCTACTGCGAACAAAGGCGTGCGTTTTCATAATTAAGCGAATCTAAAATCAAAAAAATAATAGTGAGGGTGCCACAAATTGAAACATGAGTAGAGATATTTATTTATATGTAGACCATAAAACGAATTCCTTGAAGATTTTCGATAAATTCTCATTGTAAAAATGGTGTCAAGTTCATACTGTTGTTAAGTTGATCACATTAAGGGGAATGCCCTTAAAATATACATAGAAGCAATAATATTTTAGAGGTTTACATACCTGTTCAACGTAGAGTACTATTGATAGTGTAAATGAAAATTCACAATTTTTTATAAAATAACAAAAACCGATCAAAAATAAGACTTGATAAATAATATAAGCGCTGAGCCAAAATCGATCCCATATTCGTAAAACATCTGTTTAAAATAATTTTAAAATAATTGTATTAATTTTTACCAAATGTCTAAAAATTTAAATTCTTACCTTTTGTCTTGAAATTGTTCCAAGTTCGTAAATGCGCCCATGATCGAAACGCGAAGTGGACCAGAATTACTGATATAAACATATATAACCAAACAGTGAAGGCATAATTGAAATTTCTGAACTGTTTTTGAATTAATGATGTAGCTAAATCAACCCTGAAAATATTTTAGAAAGTGCGTGTTATTGTTGTAATCTCGTTTCAAAAATTTGTGCACATTCTACATACTTGCCCGTTTCTAGTAAGTCATATATGACCACTCGCGCCAAAACGGTAACGAACAGACCAATAAATAAGTTATGGACAGATTTTAGGTGTTTATTCGTTCTAAAAAGATTGGTAAACATCGATTCCCTTGTGGTAAATTCTTTTCTTGGAAATTTGTCATTGTGAATACTGTAAAGAAGAAATGTTTTTTGACGGTTTTAATAATTTGGACAAGGAGAGGGGTTATTTTTCTTCTATTAAAATGCTAAAACTTTTTTAGGAAGTCAAATTTCGACCAGTTCTACAATCTTAATAAATTAAAAACTAGTTTTACCCGACGATTTCACCCTCGTCAAATTATACCTGCTTCGCCGCCTTCGCTAAACATACAAAATAATTTCCATACTTTGAGACCTGTTCGTAGGTATACTTAGATTGATAACCGCTAAGAGCATTTCAATTTTGGAGCTTTTTTGAGACCCCATGGCCACTGGGCATTTCTTTTATTCTCAAGGTTATTTTTGTCGGGATCTCAATAATATTCGAGCAAAATTTGATCAAAATCCTTTGAGGTTTAGTAATTTGTTTTGGAGCCTTTTTGGGATTTCAAGATCTTGGGGGACAATATTACTTCAAGTAGGTATATTTTTTTCAGAACTTCAATAGTATTTAAGCAAAATTTGGTAAAAATCAGTTTAACCGTTTATTTTAGGACTCTTTTTGAGATCTCAGGATCCTGGGAGACAGTTTGAACCTAACGTTAATTTTCCCCAGGATTGTAAACAGTTGAGCTAGACGAATCTCACACAATGATTCGGACCTATAATTTATTTTTTTCTTCCCGAGTTCATTGGGCTTTCTGGGCATTCCACCTCTCCAAATTCTAAACGTGATTACCGTGATCTTTCTGTTGCATTCAATTGATTACACGTGCTTAAAAAATTTACAAAGTATTTATTTTAAACTTTTCCATATAGGGTAAAAGCCCCGATTGTGGAACACTATTTTTAGGTATTTCATCAAACTTGCTTACAAAAATTAATAAATGAATTAAACACCCATTTTTTTTTCTTAATAAGCATGAAACCAAGTTTTTTTAATCCAATGAATATGTTTTTAAGAAAATATAACCCAAAAATTTTGATTTATTAATGTTTTGTTTTATAATTTGTTGACATCTATAAAAAAACGGACAGAATATATTAACACCCTTTTAAAAATCAGCACATTGACACCTAAAAAAGAACACGTATGTACGAACATGAGATACATCAAATACATCTTTTACCATCTTTTCACTCTATGACATAGAGTGACATCTAGTAGTAAATAGAATGTCAAATTAAAAAATATAGAATGGTTTAAATATTCGATAAAATAAACGACCAAAATCACAGAATATATCAAAATACTATATTTTGTTTCGCCATCTATGTATTTTGGTAAAGTTCTAATCAATTCTAAACTGACTTATCAAAATGGCGACAATTTTTCATTATTAAGAAAATTTTGCAACTTTAAATCAATATTTTTTTATTTATCAATTGACGATACGCTCCGAAATAAAAAAAATATTAAAAATTTTACGATTTTACAGCAGTAAGTAAATATTTTAGACTCAAAAAGAAATTAAAACTATTTATAATATAAATTTTTAGTTATTTTACGTACATGATTTTAGTTAAATACAAAGGTTATATGTGTACTGAAAGAAATACACACATATATAAATTACATTTAAACCGAATAAAAAGATGATTTAGCTCTTATAATCACTTAACTGGACTAATAAAAATTATTTGTATAGTTTTATTGCGCTAACTTCGAAAATTAACTGGAAAATGTTGAAATTTATAAGGCATGTGTTTCTATAAATAAGCATTGATCAAACGCAAAAGAGACACATTCAGCAAAAACTGTTTAATATATATATGTATTTCTTTAATTAAGTAAAGAAATATTAAATGTGAGATGAATTTAAATTGAAAAACAATCATTCTATTAATAATAATTTTTGTTATCAGACGTTTCTTTCAGAAATAACTTCATTAAGATATAAATGTCAAAACTGTTTTTCTATTGGATCGCGTTCCACAAACGGGGCTTTTACCCTAATTTAAAATTTGCATAAAAGAAATTATTCCAAAATAACAATGGAATATTTTATTTTGATAGTTTTACGTAAAAACAAGTCCCTGCCAAATTACTTTCGTTTATTTCCGTAATTAAATACATGAATCTTTGTTACTATTTTGATAATATAATTTAGATGACGTATTAGATTTATTAGCCTTGAAAGTTTGGTTTAGGCAATGGAATATTTTTCTGTTTTTTCTTCGGGCATGTGTCACGCGAAACAGTTAGGTTGACACACAAACAAAGAATGATATTTGTTGAAAAGGTTTTTTGGCGATTTCATTACTTTTAAGGTCAAATTCGTTTTAGAAAGGATTTTAAAGAAAGAAGGTTAAATGAATTTTTGTGTTTGTTTTTAAAATTGGACTTACCTCTGGGAGTATGTGCCATTGATCTTTTTTGAGACGAAATAACTTTTTTCCAGTTCATGTGTTATGGCTCGAATTATTATGAAGTCGTCGTTACCAGTTTTTGAACATTGCTTCAATTCCTAAAAATAAATACTGTAGATTATTTTCTTAACATATTTTAAATTACTCAAAAACGGGCTATTATGACTCTATTCAACAACACTAAAAATATTCGTAATTTTGAGAAAAACTGACTTGTGCTGTCGTTATTTGATTCAGAATCTTTTGAGTCATTTGGTAAATGAATTAGAGTAATTTAGTGAATTTTTTTACAGACTTGTAATACATACATGTATTTGGGCAAAAATTAAACCATGATTTAAACCACAGCTTTTAACGCGACGACTATCCACAATATAAAACAAAAAATATTTAAAGAACATTTTGGCTCAATTAGCCCATTAGAGTTAGATTTTTTATTTTTGGTATAAAAAAGCAACTATCAATTAAGTTATCATAAAATGACGACATTATAAACGATATCTAATAGTTAATTCAAATTTTTCACGCTAAGAATTCAGTCAATGTACCATTAAACGGTATATTATCGATAAAAACAAAATAAACCAAAAACAATAGCCCCAAGATGTATTCCAGGTAAAAATAAAATAAAAATATTGTAAAAATGTTCAATAATTGACGACTGGACTTCAGAAACAGGCTAAGAACCAAAAAAAGAAAAAAAAAGATTGAGTAGACCCAAAAAAGGAATGACCCAAAAAAGGAGTGCCATTGACAATAATCTAGACAGCACCCTAAAATTTATTTTTTTTTGGCACTTAGCCTGTTTTTGAAATCCAGTCTTCAATTGTTGGTATTTTATCAAAAAACTATTAAAATGTTCAGTTTTATTTTGTCAATTTGCTATTACATATCGAGCAGAATATTGTTTAATTGTTGGAAAAGTAACAATGTGCAAAAAAATAATAAAATAAACAAAAAAAAAAAAAAAAAAAAATGCAACAATGAACTTACTTGTAAACAGTTAAAAAATTTTTGAAATGCAATTTCTTGGTTTTCTTTTTCAAACTGGTTGTTGTAATCCATTTCCTTATTTTTTGGTTTCAGTTACTGTTTCGGATGAACTGAAAATTTCAAAACAAATACAGGAGATTTTATTTTAATTATAGATACCATTTATACAAAAAATTAAGTCATTGACTTAATTATATATAGACTGACCAAGAACAATTACTATGACTAGATTTAGAAAAAAAATTAATTTGTTTTCAATTTTTTTATAACTATTTTTGAAGTTTATACTTCATCAGTTTTAAAACTGTATTTAATATTTTCTCGGGGAAAGAAATTAAGCATTTTCTCGTTAAAATAACCATTTCTGGGCCACCATATACCTACATATACATAATTATTTCAATTAAAACCAAAAATTTACATATTATTAATTCTTGGTTACCTTGCTGCATCGGTGTTATACGTAGGTATACTCATATGAATAGATCGCCTCAAAAAAATTTGAGGCAAATTTTGTAGTTACATAATTGACTATGTTAGTGACGCAGTTTAATGAATGCAGAACATGCAGTATGACTTACATATTTAATTATACATATTTATTGTTTATTGCTTATTTATTGATGTAAATATAATTGATAAATATATTTGGCAATTTCCTTGTACATACGATGTACTTATATAACTTACAATTAGTTACTGTATTATTCCATTAACCGTACATTCATTAATGGTGCGGTGGTGTTTTTGTGTTTGTGTCAGGGTTGCCAGAAGTGCACACCGAAAAAGCGCGAATCCTGACGGAAAAAGCGCACACCAATAAAAAAACCGCCCAAAATTTAAAACTAAAAGAAATATATGGTTTTCACTTTTTAAATCATTTATTATTAAAAAAGTATTGAATGTTATAAGTTAAATTATATAACAGACATAAAGATTATTACTGTTTCTTAACCCCTTAACTACCGAATGTATTTTGTCGGTTAACTACTAGTGGTACTTACAAGTACCAGTAACTTTACTAACACATTTTTTTTTGTTAAATAAAATTTTATTATCTAGTTCAACAAAATGTATCTTATATCATAGATCTGATAATAAGGATACATAACGATTAAACGGGATTAATGGCTTAACATATTTAAAATGTATCTAGTAGATTTTATAGAAAAAACTTTTAGATACTTAAAAGTAGAGTAATTATTCCTGGTATTTTCAATGCAGAAAAAAACTGGACTTCTAAGTACCACTAGTAGCGAAAGGGTTAAAATATTACCTCGAACATCCATTAAAGGTTCGGTAATTCTTTCAGTGACAACTTCGTTTGATGCTATTAATCATAAACTTTTAATAAGACATAAGACGTTACATATTAGCAAAAATTTAAATATGTAACGTCTACAAGCTTTCAATTTCCAAATATGGTAGTAGACGTCAAATTGAATTCTTGTTTGCGCGGTTTAATAGTGCACATGCTCGGAAATGTTTTATACCACGAACGAACACAAGACTGGCTATCGGTGATGGAGTTATTATGTATATTTTATATTTAAATACAATTTATATAATAATTATTATGTGGTTAATTGGTTAGATATTTCTCATCTCAGTCGATAAATTCAATCGTTTTACTTAAATAAAATAGAAAAGGCACCGCATACATATTTTGTGTCACAACAAGTATATCTAAAGTAAAAGTTAAGAGGATTGGAGTAAACCAAGAACAAAATGAGAAATTTTCAAAAATAAAGTATTAAAAATTAAAAAATGTTTAATAATCATATGGACTATTTTCAAAATAGCCCAAATTGTGGAAAAACGCCCAATACAAATTATAAGCGCAAAACATGTTTGAAATTCGCTCAAATTGCGGTAATACGCTCAAGCTGGCAACCCTGGTTTGTGTTAACAAATACGACAAATACAGTCTTCGTGAAACTATTTAAAAGCGTCTCCACATTTTCGCCAAGGTTGGACGAATCGAGAGGGTCATTTCGTTGTGCCTCACGGTTGGTGTTTTAATGCTATTCATATGCCAGAGCCAACCTCAGCGAGGAATTCGGCGAGGAACCTCGTCCAACATCGGCGAGAATGTGGAGACTCCTTTAAACTAAATAAACATTTTTATGTATTTTTTTTAACAAATAACAAATCTTCAATTTTGAACATATAATATGTAAGTAATAAAATAATGGAATGATGAAAGTGGAAGCTAATTATAGATTTTCGATGTCTTTCTTTTCATTTTACCAAAATTGAGCTTGTAGGGTCATTGACTTTTATCGTGTCAATCATCTTTCTAAAAGTAATTTCCTCATTTTGATAATAAAAATGGAAAATTCGCGGTTATTTGAACTTTCACTTGTACAGGTTCGACTGTAAGTGAAATATCGTAAAAATGCAAAAGAAAAATTGTAAAAACAATAATTGCTTGATTTTGTTATAAAAACGACAATTAACTTTCCACTTTTTTTGTTTGTTTTGCTTTTAATTACAATTACTTAGAATACTCTTTTCTTTAACATTTATTATTATTATTCCATGACGTTGCCAGAAGGTTTTCCTTTAAGTATATGGAAAGATTGAAATAAGGAAAACAATTATTTTTTTAAGTACTTAAGATATTTTATTTTTTGTTGTAACCACAACTTCAGACGTACATCACAAATTCTAATTCAAGTTCACGGTCCAACCGTTGTTTTTTCGGTTTGTTTAAATTTCTGATCTCATATTTTTTTTATAAAGTTAAGTGGGTCTTATGTACCCGCATAATTTTATATTACTAAAAAAATTACTAACAGAACTTTAAACTATTGGGCAATTCAAAAAATTTGGCCTGATAAATCTTAAGAAAACATTGTCGGTTGTCACTGAACAATTTTTTACAGCAAAATATTCCAAAGTATAAAAAAATACAAACATAGAAAACCCCAAAAATAATGAATACAAAACAAAAAGATTTCCCAAATTTTTGCTTAAACCATTACTAATGTGAATCACAGTTACTCCAAACGTCGTGTAAACGCAAAATAACAGTGGGAATGTATATACATTCCCTAAAATTATTATATAATCGTGAAAGAAGGCAGACACTACGAAAACACTAACATAGGGTAAATTAGAATTTTTGGCGTAAATGTGGGTTAAATCTCTGTAGATATATAAATACAACCAATCGTGGACAATTATGTTCCATTTTTTATAGTATTGATCGTACTCGTGGCAATTCCACCAGTCCTACAACAAAAAAAGCGTAATTTTTCCAATGTATTTTTTCCCTTACATAGCGTCGTTTATCTTTTACCTCATAAAATAAATGATCGCCAAAATGAAGTAATTCACCCCAAATATTTGACCAAGCATGTAGTAAAAAAAAATGCAAAAGTACGAATAATAGAGAAAATGAAGGAATTAGTTTCAAAAAATTTTTTATCAATTCGTTTTTATCTGAATATTTTAATCCATATTGATTAAAATATGGTATATATTCATCTACTATCACAAAACAACAAAGGGCAACCAGAATTAACTCCAAAATACTCGTAATAAGAAATCTCCAGTTGATATTCTGTTTTCTAAAAATATATGCAACGAAATAAAGTAGTAAGGAACGGAACTTTTAAGATTTAGATCAAAAATTACCTTGGATAGTTATCGTGATAAATTAATGTAGGTGCAAATAAAAAATAACAATATTTTGATAATGTTGCAGGCACTTTGTATTTTTGATCATCTTTTTGACTGTGTTTAAATGCTAGAACCACAGGAACCTTATTTCGAACGAACGAATGTGTTTTCATAATAAGACGAACCTAAAAAATTAAGTTATTTAACCGTTGAAAATATTAAAAAAAAAATAACTTTGAGTTGGAATCACCTGTTCGAAATATAACGCCAAAGTTAAAGTGATACCAACACCAATGTTTTTAATAAGATAACCGAATACGATTAAAAAAAATATTTGATAAATTATGTACGACACCAACCAAAAGTTATCCCACATTGATACTGGAAATGACAAAAATATGTAATTGATTCCTTGTATTGTAATTTTTATTTTTTCCACATACCTTTTTCTTTTAAACGATATCGTATCTTTGCCCATAATTGAAAATTTAAATACAATCCAAGTGTGGGTGTAAACATTAACAACGCAACTATCAAGGCGTAGTGAAAATACTGAAATTCACTTTTAATTCTTGAAAAGGCTAAATTAACTGTGCCCGTTGCCGATAAATCTTGAATAGCAATTTTTATCAAAAATAGGTTAATAACAACAATGAACATATGATATAGCCCATTATTTTTTTTAAATATATCCGTGAGCACTGAATTTCTTTGAACAAATTCTTTACTTCTAAATTTTTTCTGAATTCTATAAATATAAAAAAAGTTTATTTTTTTGCTTATAAAAGTTTGTAAAAATAATTTAAATAATAACTTACCCATTGAAATTTTTTAAAATTGGCCGTATAATAGCTTCATCTTCTTCCAGCGCCTTTTTTTCCATAATTTTTGAAATTAATTGTTAACAATGAAATTTTAAAATTAGTTTAGTGAACTAAGTTTGTACTAACGAAGATCAGATAAGAATGAAAGAATCGATTATTTATTGTTTTGTGATTGTAAAAAAATATCTTTGGATTAAAAAAAAAAAAAAAATTTCCAACTAAATTTTTATTTGTGTTTACATAGGTATACAGGTTAACCATGATTCATGACTTCATGAGTCATGAGATACATTATCGGTTGAATATAATAGCCCTGTCGCAGTATTCTCCATAGCATAGCGAATTTTCGGTTAAAATGTTTCGAAGTAGTCGTAAAAATTAATAAGAAATTTCTGTTATTCATCTAATTCGATTAAACGTCACAGTCCCAGTTCAGACGGTGGCAGTTAATCGAAGTTCTACTGTACTTGTAAAGTGTACATGCAATACTTTTTCGGAACCATAAAAGAAAATTTTTCTTTGGAACCCTAGATAAAATGACTTTGAATGTACACTATTAGTGTAGTAGCACTAAAATTTTCTATGCGTTAATATTCTAGTAAAGATAAAAATTTTTTGAAAAGAGATTCTCGTAAGGATTAACGAGGAGAACATTTGTGCAAAATGTTAACTTCCGGAAATGATTTTTACTATTGTTTAAACAATTTTGAAAATTGATAAATGTGCATTTTTTAACCATTCATCGCTTACGTAGCGAAAACGGTGATAGATACAGTAAAAAGTGTTAAGACCTTTTTTGTAGAGAATCGAATTCTCTACAAAAAAGTCCGCGAGAGCACCTGTCTATTTTGTACAGGTAAAAAAGTACAGCGCTCCGAACGCACACTCAAAAATCGACTTTTTCGAGCGTTCCGGCAAAATATACCGTGGAGCGCCTTCTTAATTAACAATTAAGAAGAAAACATTAAATCAAAGTAAAAAAATTTAAAAAAAATACAGGGTGTCCAACTTTGCTTTCTAAACATTTTCCAATTAAAAATTTTAAAATTTTCAATTTTCAGGCTATGTTATGGTTTTTTTTTTAAAATGGTGTTTTTTATTTTTTTAACGTAAAAAAAAATGAACTAGCCATTTTATAGAGCGGGAAAAATCCTATCCGCTCCCAGATTGGTAATAAAAAAATTTTTCCCCTATTTACAGAAAATATAGGGGTGCAAGGTTGACAAAAAAAAATTTAAAAAAAAAAATAAACATTTCATATAGGTACCTAGCTTAAAAAATTGAAAATCAATATTTTTTAAAATTTTTAATTGGAAAATGTTCAGAAAGCGAAGTTGTACACCCTGTATTTTTTTTATTTTTTTTTTTATATTTGATAAATTTGAGCGTTACTTTATGGTATTCCATTTTAAAATAAAAAGATAATTTTTTTAACTTTACTAATATCACTTTATTTAAAGTTTTAATTGTCTGTGACATGTTTCGGTCTGTGACATTGACGAACAGTTCGTCAATGGCCATACGGGCCGAAACATGTCACAGACAATTAAAACTTTAAATAAAGTGGTATTAGTAAAGTAAAAAAATTGTCTTTTTATTTTAAATTTTTTTACTTTGATTTAATATTTTTTTCTTAATGGTTCAAAAACGCTCGAAAAAGTCGATTTTTGAGTACGCATTCGGAGCGCTGTACTTTTTTACCTGCACAAAATAAACATGTGCTCCACGCGGATTTTCAAAATTGTTTAAACAATAGTAAAAATCATTTCGGGATGTTAACATTTTGCACAAATGTTCTCCTCGTTAATCCCTACGAGAATCTCTTTTCAAAAAATTTTTATCTTTACTAGAAAATTAATGCATGATTAGATAGGGAAAGAATTTAGTGCTACTGGACTACATAATATATCCACCTACACCCACACGATACAAACCTTGCACGATACGTGACGATACATCCGATACATACAACACAACACAAACCGAAAACTATATATATACGTACCTATGTATATGAAATGTGATGAAATACAAATGCATACTGTATTTACCACAGAACACTAGAAGGAAAGTAAATAGAAAATCGTGTAATCGGCAGTGTGCAGTTTTGAGCTAGTCAGGCTACTTTGTATTTAGTCGTTCGGTGGCAGCAAGGCGATGCGTATTAATTGCTAATCAATTGTTTATCATTGTTGTCACAGTCGATCAGCGGCCTCACTCACAGTGTTCATATATGGATCTATGTATGGTGTATGTATGCGCGATACATAACACATTTTCTATCCTTTTTTGGTTACACCGGTTTCAGTAGTATAGAAATAGCAGTGTTTCCTCTGTACTCGGTGGTATTTACAACGTATGTTATACGACGTTATACATAATTATATTGACGTGTAGTCATGTACCATTGTACCTATGTCGCAGCATCCTGCTTAACATAGCAAATTTCAGTTTTTAAAAATCAGTTTTTTCGGAAACCCGCTTACATAGGAAAACGGTTTAAAAGCGTATCTTATTTGATTTTTCTGTTCTTTGCAATGGTGTAAAAAATTTCGAAAAACTTTTGAATTTTGGCAAATATTGGCAAAAACTCATTTTACGAGGTTTTGGGCATCGGACGTGTCTGGCTGAAGAATTCATCCAAGGGTTTGGGACTTCCAACATTTTCACCAAATTTCGTAAACATAAGTTAATTCGTTCGAGAGTTATCGTGCGGAAATATATACAGTGTGAGTTTTTCGAGCGTTCTCATTTTTATTACAGTCAAACTGTTGATTTAATCGAAGAATTGTTCAAATAACAGTTGTAGATATCGACGGGGGCAGCCGATTGCTATAGTCAGGAGCTTCATAGCTCTTATGGTTTTCGAGCTATGATGCAAACTTATAGTTTTTTAAATGTCGCTAGCTGAATTTTCGATTCGAAAATTCGTTCAAAGGAGGGACATTAGATTTCAAAAGAATAATTAAATTTAATTAAATTAATTAGGCTTTCGCAACTTCAGGTATAAGATATAAGAAATTTAAATATATTTCTGTTTTTCAAAAAAATAAATAAATATCTTCAACAATGTTTACTGATTTATTGTAGGTTTATTCCGTGTTTACTATGGGAGTCAGTTACGGAAATTCGAAATAATTTAATTAAAACTTTTTAATAAGTAAGTGTTCAATATTTTGCGAATGGGGCTCAAAAATGGAAAGTGGTAAGACGGACATCATTTTTCTACCTTTCCCTCAAAAAACAATTTTACAACCATTTTTTTTTTTACTCCGGGTTCAAGCTTAATCATGAATAAATTACTTTTTACATCATTCGAACATAAAAAAATTTAATATTTACGTTTGAATATTCAAAGACGTTTTATTTTTATTTATTTATGAATACATTAAGGTGTGCAATTGAAAATTTTTAAAAATAACACTTTATATTGTTGGGCAGTCCAAAAAGTTTGGTCTCAGAAATCTTAATAAGACATTATCAGTTGTCACTGAACAATTTTGTACAGCAAAATATTCTAAAGTATAAAAAAATGTCAACATTGAAGCGCCCAAAAATGATGAATACAAAATAAAAAGATGTCCGAAATTTTTATTTAATGCTTTACTAACACGAATTATAGGAATTGCAGTCGTTGTGTAGAAACAAAACAAAAGTGGAAAGGTATAGACAGTGTTTAAGATTATGATGTACTCATGAAAGACGGATGATACAATGAAAACACTGATAAGAGGTAACTTTGAATTTTTGGCGCAAATGTAGCTGAAGTCTCTGTAAATATATAAATACAACCAATCGTGGACAACAATGTTCCACTTTTTATAGTGTTGGTCGTACGTGTAACAGTTCCACCAGTCCTACAACAAAAAAACATCTTTTTCTGTGTAATTTTTCTACAAAATTTAGTTTCGTTTTCTACCTCATAAAATAAACGATCACCAAAACGAAGTAATTCACCCCAAACGTTTGACCAAGCATGCAGTAGAAAGTAATTCAAGAGTACATATAATGCAGAAAATGAGGGAACTAGTCTCAAGTAATTTAATATCAGTCTGTTTTTATCTGAATATTTTAATCCAAATTGACTGAAATATGGTATATATTCATCCACTATCACAAAACAAGTAAGTGCTACCAGAATAAGTTCCAAAACGGTCACAAAAAGAAATCTCCAGTTGATGTTTTCCCTTCTAAAAATATATATAATTTTGCAAAAACAGAATTGGCCTTTATGACAGAGGTTTCCAAAGTTTTGCGCTGTCAAATTTTAAAGTAAAGGGGGACATAAACATGTTGATCTCAGAACGATTTTTGATCGATCTTTTATATTTTCTGAACGAACTTGGATGATTTTTACAGGGAAATAAAAATTTGCTTTAGATTACACAGTTTTCACCAACAGATCTGATTTATGTGATTTTTGTAGTTACAGTCGACACTATGAAAGTGTTACAGCACGGGACTAAAATCACAGTTTCATAGTGAGATAAAAAAAAAAATAAGTAGACGCCAGTAACTAGTTTACTGCTATGTACCTGTACTACGACAATAACAAAACAAACATTCTGCGTGTATTTACATGCAGCGTTTGATTGTGTTTGCCACACCAGAGTGGTGAAAGTAATATTGGTTGTAACACTTTGGTAGTGCACAGTTTCGTAGTGGCTACTGTATTAGTTTAAAAAAGAAAAAAAAGTGCTAGAAATGTGTGAAGCCGTTTACAGGTTTTCAATACTGCATTACTGCTTGCTTCATTTTTGACCAGATCAGAATTTTAAAGCCAATAGAAAAATATTTAACTGTAATATAGTCAAAATTGTAGATTTTTTTTTTAAATGTAGGTAAATATTCTTCACGAATTCGAGATTGTAGATTATCGAGGGTCGCACTTTGGGAACCTCTGCTTTAGGAATTAGGATAAAAATTACCTTGGAAAATTATCCTCATAAATTAGCGTAGGGACAAATAAAAAATAACAATATTTTGAAAATGTGGCAGGTACTTTGTATTTTTGATCATCTTTTTGATTGTGTTTAGATGCTAGGATCACTGGAACCTTATTTCGAACGAATGAATGTGTTTTCATAATAAGGCGCACCTGCAAAATTGAGCTAGCACCTCGAAAACAGTTCTAAAACTTGGATATAAAATAGGAATTACCTGCTCGCAATATAATGCTATAGATAAAGTTTTGCTAATCTCAATGTCCTTAATAAGATAACCGAATACAGTTAAAAATAATATTTGATAAATTACGTAATATGACAACCAAAAACGATCCCACGTAGATACTGTAAATGACAAAAATGTGTAACTGATCCTTGCATCGTAACTTTGATTCTTTCACGTACCATTTTTTTGTAAACGATATCGTATCTTTGCCCAAAATTGAAAATTGAAATATAATCCAAATGTGGGTATAAACATTAACAACGCAACTATTAGCGCATAATGGAAATACTGAAATTCACTTTTAATTCTCGAAAAGGCTAAATTAATTGTGCCCGTTTCCAATAAATCGCGACTAGCAATTTTTATCAAGAATAGACTAATTATAACAATGAATATGTGATATAGTTCAGAATGTTTTTGGAATATATCCGTAAGCACTGAATTTCTTTGAATAAATTCTTTATTTCTGAACTTGTTTTGAGTAATTCTAAAAAAAGCAAATCCGTAGAAAAAATTAGTTTTTTGACTGAATTGAACTTAAAAATAGACTAAGCAGTTGGTCACTTACCTGTTTAAATCCTTATAATTTGCTTTTAAGTTAGTTTCATCCTGTTTCGACATATTTTTTCGATAATTCTTTTGAACTCACTGAAGTAGGTTGTAGTTTCAAATTAAAAAAATATTTTTTAAATAAATATAAATTTTTTTGTAAGTATACATAATTATGTGCTTATCTGTAATAATACTATCAATTTGAAATTTATCATAGATATATTGCTAATCTTCCTTGCTAAATATACAGAGGGTGGCCATTATATTCAGTTGTCAATCGAAAGATACAAATAATAGGGAAACTAGACTTCAAAAGTACTTACAGTTACTTTGTGTTAAAACAACATAAGTGGTAGTATTTAAGACTTTTTGAAATTTTCTTACAATCCTGATTATCTTAATAGGTACTCGATTTCGATATGCAATTTATAATTTTTCATATAAGTAGAATTTTCAATTTTATTAATTAATAATACACATTTGCTTCACAATAAGGTTCCTTCACAAACTGAATCTAGAGAAAGAGATGGAACGTTATTTGTTTACCTTATCACAAGTTTTTTTTTGCTAAAATGTAGTGTATACAGTATGTTCCTTTAGATATTTTAATTCAAAATTTTTACTCACAAAAATGATATCAATATAATGCAACTTTTTAAATAAAAGAAATACGTACATAACTTATGTATCCTCATGTAAGATATGTCATTTATGTATATTCTGATTTATTTAAACATTAATTGATAGGCTTTTAGTCACATATGTACATATTATTTTCAAATTTTCAAATTGTCATATGTTTATGTATTTTTTATACAAAATAATAAATTAATATATTAGATAATTAAATACATATTTAGTTTTGAACAGAATATGTGCACACTTCACTAGGTCTTTTCTCAGAAACGATATTATAACATGAATATTTAAAAATATTTTTAACTTTAAAAAAGTGATATTGTTATAGGTATGTGCATTTATTATTACGGATTTGGTATGTACAAAACTTTTTTTTTATTTTATTTTTTATTTTTATCACACTTACGTTACTTTTATTGCCTTTATATGTATACCTATATATATATATATATATATATATATATATATATATATATATATATATATATATATATATATATATATATATGTACATTTTGAACACCCTATATACGCTTCACTTATAGTAACATAGAAAGAGACAAACCTTTCTTGGTGTTCCGTTTTGTGAGGCATTCGTGTATACATTTATAAGCGATAATTGAATTATTGTAAAATGATAAAATTATGAAACTGGAAGCAAATATGTATAGGCTTCCGAAATCTTTCTTTTTATTTCTACTAAATTAGGTATGTTGAATGAAAGGCGGATACAGGGGATTTGAGATCGTGATCGGTGAGGAAATGAAAATGTGTAAAAATAAATGCAATCTTTTTATGCAGTTGCAATAACTTTTCAGTTGTTTCAACATGTTTCATTTTTTGGATTTTAAAGTCTTTTTTTACACCATTGAAAAGAACGGAAAAGTTTATATAAGATAATATGTTTTTGAAGTATTTTTTTATGTAAATTAGTTTTCGATCAAGATTTTTTTGAAGGTACAATTGCAAAAATTAAAAAACTTTTGGTAAATATAAATTTAAATTGTTGGACAACCAAAAAAATTTAGTCTGACAAATCTTAAGAAAATATTAGCCGTTGCCCCTAAACAATTTTGTACAGAAAAATATTCTAAAGTATAAAAATATGTAAGTATTGACATGCCCAAAAAGTATGTATACAAAAAAAAGATTCCTCAAATTTCTATTTGATACTTTACTAACGAGATTTCCAATTACTTCACCCACAATTACGTAGAAGCAGAAAAAAATGGAAATCTATTTACACTACTTAAAATTGTTATGTAATCATGAACGAATGCTGATAATACGAAAGTACTGGCAAGAGCCAGCTTAGAATTGTTGCCAGAAATGTAGGTTAAATCTCTGCAAATATATAAATATAACCAATCGTGGACGACAATATTTCATTTTCAGGAAAATTGGCCAATTGCAGGACAATTCCACCAGTGCTGCAATGTGAATTAATTTTTTTTTCAGTATAATTTTTTCCCAAAAGTTTGTAGTAATTTTTTTACCTCGTAAAATAAACGATCACCAAATCGGAGTAATTCACCCCAAACATCTGACCAAGCATGCAGTAGAAAATATAAATACACAAAATTTTATATTTATAATTGTTTTATATACAAATAGAAAATTTTGATGCAAATAGAAAATAGATGGAAATACAGAAAACAATTCATTTTTTAAGTACTTAATTAAGATACTTTATTTTTTGTTGTAGTCACAACTTCATTCGTACATAACAAATTCTAATTCAAGTTAAATGCAGCTATAAATTCGGCCCAGGCGTTGTTTTTCCGGTTTGTTTAAATTTCTGGACGTTACATATTTTTTTTTATAAATTAAAGTTAAGTGGGTCTTACGTAACCGCATAATTTTGTGAAACTAAAAATTTTGCTAATAAAACTTTAAATTATTGGGCAATCCAAAAAGTTTGGTCTGATAAACCTTAAGAAAACATTGTTAGTTTTTACTGAACAATTTTGTACGGCAAAATATTCTAAAGTATAAAAAAAAACAAACGTAGAAAACCCCAAAAATAATGTATACAAAACAAAAAGATTTCCCAAATTTTTACTTAATCCATTAGTAATGTGAATCACAGTTATTCCAGACGTCGTGTACACACAAAATAAAAGTGGAAATGTATATACATTCCCTAAAATTATTATATAATCGTGAAAGAGGGCAGACACTACGAAAACACTAACATAGGGTAACTTAGAATTAGCACAAATGTAGGTTAAGTCCCTGTAGATATATAAATACAACCAATCGTGGACAATTATGTTCCATTTTTTATAATATTGTTCGTACCCGTGGCAATTCCACCAGTCCTACAACAAAAAAAGCGTAATTTTTCCAAAGTATTTTTTTCCCATACATAAGCGTATTTTTTACCTCATAAAATAAACGATCGCCAAAACGAAGTAATTCACCCCACACATTTGACCAAGCATGTAGCAAAAAGAAATGCAAAAATACGAATAACAGAGAAAATGAAGGAACTAGTTTAAAAAAAATTTTTATCAATTCGTTTTTATCTGAATATTTTAATCCATATTGATTAAAATATGGTATATATTCATCTACTATCACAAAACACGAAAGGGCAACCAAAATTAGTTCCAAAATACTCGTAATAAGAAATTGCCAGTTGATATTAGGTTTTCTGAAAATATATGAAACGCAATAAGGTAAAAACAGAGCTTTTAAGATTTAGATAAAAAACTACCTTGGATAGTTATCGTGATAAATTATTGTAGGTGCAAATAAAAAATAACAATATTTTGATAATGCTGCAGGCACTTTGTATTTTTGATCATCTTTTTGACTGTGTTTAAGTGCTAGCACCGCTGGAACCTTATTTCGAACGAATGAATGTGTTTTCATAATAAGACGAACCTGAAAAATTAAGTTATTTAACGGTCGAAAATATTTTCAAAAAATTAACTTTGAATTGGAATCACCTGTTCGAAATATAACGCCAAAGTTAAAGTGATACCAACACCAATGTTTTTAATAAGATAACCGAATACAATTAAAAATAATATTTGATAAATTATGTACGACACCAACCAAAAGTTATCCCACATTGATACTGTAAATGACAAAAATGTGTAACTGATTCCTTGTATTGTAATTTTTACTTTTTCTAGGTACCTTTTTCTGTTAGACGATATCGTATTTTTGCCCATAATTGAAAATTTAAATACAATCCAAGTGTGGGTATAAACATTAACAACGCAACTATCAAGGCGTAGTGAAAATACTGAAATTCACTTTTAATTCGCGAAAAGGCTAAATTAACTGTGCCCGTTTCCGACAAATCTCGTATAGCAATTTTTATCAAAAATAGATTAATAACAACAATGAGCATATGATATAGCCCATTATTTTTTTTAAATATATCCGAGAGCACTGAATTTCTTTGAATAAATTCTTTATTTTTGAACTTTTTGTGAACATTCTGAACATTTCTGAAAAATTAATATCTTTTTGATTGTGATAGATCAATATTGGATTTAAAAACAGGCTAAATAATAATTACTTACCTATTCGATTCCATCTAATTGGTTTTAAAATTGGTTTTAGCCTCTTTCGACGTCTTATTTCCGATATTCTTTTGAACTTACTGAACTGAATTTTTAGATAAATAGAAAATGTTTTGTTATATACGTAAATGTTTATATACGTAAACGTATGTTTGTACTTATAGCTGTAATAATACTCTTAATTTAATGACTTGTTTATTGTTTATTGACATAAATATAATTGATAAATTCCAAAGTTCTAAAGCTTGTAACCTCCTTGTTGTACATACGATGCACTCATATAAATATAACTCGTTATAACTATAAATAAGGTTATTATATTTTTATAACTTATAATTATAAGCTTATAACTTATAACTATAAGCATAATTAAAAAATTATATGTAAACAAAAAATATAACTATACATATACAATAAAAATGTATTACTACAGTGTGCCTATTAATCCTAGAATCATACGTACTCGTCAAAACGACGAATGAACTTTTCTACAGGCGTTCTAATTTATTTGTTATTATAACACATAAGACGTATAAATTTTGTTTATACGCTATTGTCGTCTTTTTTATACTGAAATGGTGTGCGTCAAAAGGACGACGATGTATGATTAACCATGTTCTTTTTTTTAAAGATTTTGTACTCCACATATACATAAAAGTTTTCCTAATTTTTCTAAAATTTATTAAAGATATGGATGTTATAATTAATTTATTCAATGATTATGGTAATGTGAAAGATGATTACAGCTGTTTGATTTATAGAGACGACATAATACTGAAATTTTAATATATTGAATCGAAAACTAAAGAATGCGTTTCGAATGACTTAATAAAAGATTAACATTTTCTTTTGTGGAAAATTTTTTAATTTTTATTATTTTTTGAGATCTTATTCGAAAAATTACTAACAAATTTTAGAAAATTTAGAAATGTGCCTAATGGGGAAATAACTACATATCTATAGGAATATTTATGACCGAGAAATTTTACATTCTGTAAAGTCACGCATGTCCACTGACTCATAATAGTTCATAAATTAATTATTTGAAAGACGTATTTTATGATAAAATTGATGTATTTATCTATTTTTTAATTTTTATAATGAAAATATGCTTTGATAAAAAGATTAAAAAAATTAATAAATACACCAAACCTTCACTATATGGTACACAAACATCCATAGTGCGCTCTCTTTCTAGTTACCATAGATACCACAGGTACTGAGTGTGTTCTACAATACATCATATATTGTGACAGCATACCTAGAACCTGTGGTATCATGAGACCTAGAGAAAGAGCGCACTATGAATGTTTGTGTACCATATATTGAACGTTTGGTGTATTTATATTAAGAAATTTTTCCAAATCCAATTTTTTTAAATATTTTGTTCGCTTTTGTAGTATTGTTATGTAAAAAAAAATGTTTTTTGCAAATAAACTCTAAAACTCCCCGTAAAAAGTTCATTCGTCAAAATGCGGCCGATGTATGATTAACTTGACTCGTAGACCAACGTATGATTCTAGGGTTGGTTAAATACAGTTATCATTTTAATGAAGATAGACTAGCAGTAGGAAAACTAGACTTTAAAAAAATAGTCGCAGTTATTGTTTTGTTTTTGTGTTAATATTAAATTCTTGAATTTGGCTAAAGTAGGTTGTTTTTATGTCATCGAAGATGACATATTAAAATCGTTGTGTGGCTGAATAATTATAGAGTTGTACATCCATATTGAATAAACGCAAGAGGGCTGTAGAGTTAACAACTATAGAGTTAACAAACAACTATAGAGTTAAGAAAAAATCATAAATTAACACTTTCACTGAGATGACATTACTTAGTGCGTGTCAAAAACATGCACTTAACGAATTTTTTTTTAAGCCTTTTAAGATATAACATGATGAAGATAGGTACTTAGTTACAGAATTAAATATTTTTTGCTAATGGACAGAAAATCATGGTAACAGTTCGAGTTTCATATCTACTTTAGTTATAGACTGGTTAAGCAATCTACTATAATTTTTACCATATGGAAAATTTTTTCGTAATTAGAAATAATTTCAGTTGAGTATTTTTAAAGTACCTACTGTATTATCTGATTTCTTAAGACTTTCTTATATTCCTGATTAAGTTCACAAAACAAAACAAGCAGTTGATGTGTAATTTGAATTATTCAAATAAGTAGAATTTTTAATTATAGTTATTTAATAATTTGTATTACAGTTGAACCTGAATTAGCGAGAATTGGACGAGTGAGAAATTACAGTGACGTAATTTGTACATTCAAAAATCGTTGTAAGCTAGAAATCGAAACGTTTAGATGAGAGAGTCATTTTCAACCAATCACCCTGATTCAGATTATTGTCATTTCATTTTGGTGACGTCATTATTAATTTTTTTCTAGTACCTAATAAAACGTAAGTAATACAATAATAGAATGATGAAAGTCGGAGCGAAATTATAGATTTTCGATGTCGTTCTTTTTATTTTACCAAAATGAAGCCTGTAGGGTCACTGACTTTTATCCTATTAACCATATTTCTAAAAGTAATTTCCTCATTTTGATAACAAAAATGTAAAATTCGCGGTTATTTGAATTTTCGCTTGTACAGGTTTGACTGTAAGTGAAATGACGTAAGAATGCAAAAGAAAAATTGAAACAACATTAATCTTAACTAGTTTTTTACTTTTTTTTTTTTGCTTTTAATTACAATTATTTAGAATACTCCTTTCTCTAACATTTATTATTATTATTCCATGACGTTGCCAGAAGGTTTTCCTTTAAGTATATGGAAGGATGAAAATAAGGAAAACAATTATTTTTTAAGTACTTAAGATACTTTATTTTTTGTTGTAGTCACAACTTCAGTCGTACATAACAAATTCTAATTCAAGTTAAATGCAGCTATGCTTCATTTCAGTTAAATTTAACCATGCTTCGTCACTTTGAATTTAAATAATTTCCGTTTTCTTGGCTTTATCTCTTTTATTATTGCATTTATGTAAATTTTAAATTTGCAGTTTTTTTTAGAAAAGAATAGAAGATTGATTTGTTTTGAATACAAGGAATTATTTAATTTTTTAACGAAAACTCATGATCAATTTTGTATCTGAAATGAGGTATATAAATGCAACTATAAATGCAGCTACAACGGTCCAGCCGTTGTTTTTCCGGTTTGTTTAAGTTACTGGTTACATATTTTTTATAAATTAAAGTTTAGTAGGTCTTACGTACCCGCATAATTTTGTGAAACTAAAAATTTTGCTAATAAAACTTTAAATTATTGGGCAATCCAAAAAGTTTGGTCTGATAAACCTTAAGAAAACGTTGTTAGTTTTTAATGAACAATTTTGTACGGCAAAATATTCTAAAGTATAAAAAAATACAAACATAGAAAACCCCAAAAATAATGTATACAAAACAAAAAGATTTCCCAAATTTTTACTTAATCTATTAGTAATGTGAATCACAGTTATTCCAAACGTCGTGTAAACACAAAATAAAAGTGGAAATGTATATACATTCCCTAAAATTATTATATAATCGTGAAAGAAGGCAGACACTATGAAAACACTAACATAGGGTAACTTAGAATTGGCGAAAATGTAGGTTAAGTCCCTGTAAATATATAAATACAACCAATCGTGGACAATTATGTTCCATTTTTTATAATATTGATCGTATCCGTGGCAGTTCCACCAGTCCTACAACAAAAAAAGCGTAATTTTTCCAAAGTATTTTTTTCCCTTACATAAGCGTATTTTTTACCTCATAAAATAAACGATCACCAAAACAAAGTAATTCACCCCACACATTTGACCAAGCATGTAGCAAAAAGAAATGCAAAAATATGAATAATAGAGAAAATGAAGGGACTAGTTTAAAAAAATTTATTATCAATTCGTTTTTATCTGAATATTTTAATCCATATTGATTAAAATATGGTATATATTCATCTACTATCACAAAACACGAAAGGGCAACCAAAATTAGTTCCAAAATACTCGTAATAAGAAATCTCCAGTTGATATTCTCTTTCCTGACAAAATATGAAACGCAATAAGGTAAAAACAGAGCTTTTAAGATTTAGATAAAAAACTACCTTGGATAGTTATCTTGATAAATTATTGTAGGTGCAAATAAAAAATAAAAATATTTTGATAATGTGGCAGGTACTTTGTATTTTTGATCACCTTTTTGACTGCGTTTAAATGCTAGGACCGCTGGAACCTTATTTCGAACGAATGAATGTGTTTTCATAATAAGACGAACCTAAAAAATTAAGTTATTTAACCGTTGAAAATATTAAAAAAAAAACTTTGAGTTGGAATCACCTGTTCGAAATATAACGCCAAAGTTAAAGTGATACCAACACCAATGTTTTTAATAAGATAACCAAATACAATTAAAAATAATATTTGATAAATTATGTACGACACCAACCAAAAGTTATCCCACATTGATACTGCAAATAACAAAAATATGCAACTGATTCCTTGTATTGTAATTTTTACTTTTTCCACATACCTTTTTTTGTTAAACCATATCGTATCTTTGCCCATAATTGAAAATTTAAATATAATCCAAGTGTGGGTATAAACATTAACAGCGCAACGACCAGGGCGTAGTGAAAATACTGAAATTCACTTTTAATTCTCAAAAAAGCTAAATTAACTGTGCCCGTTTCCGACAAATCTCGAATAGCAATTTTTATCAAAAGTAGATTAATAACAACAATGAGCATATGATATAGCCCATTATTTTTTTTAAATATATCCGTGAGCACTGAATTTCTTTGAACAAATTCTTTACTTCTAAATTTTTTCTGAATTCTAAAAAAAAGGTTTATTTTTTGGCTTATAAAAGTTTGCAAGAATGATTTAAATAATAACTTACCCATTGAAATTTTTAAAATTTGGCCGTATAATAGCTTCATCCTCTTGCTGCGCCTCTTTTTCCATAATTTTTGTAATTAATTGTTAACAATGAAATTTTAAAATTAGTTCAGTGAACTAAGTTTGTACTAACAAAAATCGGATAAGAATCGATTATTTATTGTTTTGTGATTGTAAAAAAATATCTTTGATTTAACAAACCAATCAAAAGTTTTAACTAAATTTTTATTTTTGTTTACATAGGTATACTGGTTAATCATGATTCGTAACTCGTAAGATACATTATCAGTTGAAATAGATAAAAGGAGGGACATAAGATTTCAAAAGAATAATCGAAGTTAATTAAATTAATTAGGGTTTCGCAACTTCAGGAATAAGTTTTAAGAAATTTAAATATATTTCTGTTTTTCATAAAAATAGATAAATATCTTGAACAATGTTTACTCATCTGTTGTAGGTTTATTCCGTGCTTACTCTGGGAGTCAGTTACTCGTAACTGACTCCCAGAGTAAGCACGGAATAAACCTACAACAGATGAGTAAACATTGTTCAAGATATTTATCTATTTTTATGAAAAACAGAAATATATTTAAATAACAAAAAGAGAAATAACAAAAGATTCGAAATAATTGAATTAAAACCTCTTAATAAGTAAGCGTCTAATATTTTGCGAATGTGGCTCAAATATGAAAAGTGTTATTAAGACGGACATCATTTTTCTGCCTTCCTCTCAAAAAACAATTTTGCAACCATTTTTTTTTTTACTCCGGCTTCCCTTTTCAAGCTCAGGTCCCGAGTCTACAACCCCGAATGGCCCCGCCCCCTCGCACCAAGCCTGGATGATGATAATAAGTAGGTAGTAAAAATCATAACAAATAATTTTTCACTTACTTCTCATTTTCGAATCTTAACGCACGCCACTGACTCGGATCGTTCTTGATCTTACACACATATGCGTCACATGCGGGTTGTAATCTTGTGACATTACTTTATCTTGTTATGTAAATGAGACGTAAAGTAATTAGTCAATTACCCACATCGATTTATCAATTCAAAATTTAAAAAACAAATTTTAATTAGGTATTGTTTACTAGTCATTTTTTTTATTTTTGTCGTTAACGGATTTTTGCTTTCGTGGAAAGAATTCAACAATCAAAGATTTAGAAAAAAATTTTATTCTCTTTTTTGAAAATTACAAAAATTACATAATACCATACTATTGTAATCTACTGTACAATTACTAGTAATATCGTTTTTCTACTCCTGTTGAAGAACACACTCATTATATATCTGTTAATTGTTGAGAAAGTTAGGCATTATTCAAAGGTGTGGAGGAATGTTCATTACTCAATACCCTCTTGGCCAATGAAATCACAGTATTAATCATTATTCCATGGGTTTGCGATTGTTTTGTGTATATATATATGTATCAAGTTTTAATTTAATATATGTTGCCTAGTAACGTTCAAGTAAATAAAGTAGTTTGTTTTGTTTTGATCGTTTTATACATAATATTATACAAACTTTTAATGAAATTAGAAATAGATTAAAAATTTGATTTAAAATTTATATTCAATTTTATTTAAATCAAAAAGGAAAAAAGTCGTAGAAAAAATATCGTATTTTATTCGCTTGCAATGGCTATTACTCACTCAGATGCATTACGACATTCGCCTCGCAAGCTCAGCTCGTATCGCAATTTCAACTTCGTGAGTAATAGCTATCATTACTAGCTCGTTGAATAATATACTATTATTTTAAAAAAAAATCTGACAATTTAGCTTAATTGTATTAAATTCCGCCATAAGAATATAGCAATTCTTTCACTTTTACCGTGAAAAAAATTACAAATTTTTCAGCGAAAAAAATGGTACAAAAGGCTTTATTAGTCAGTAAACACGATCAAAATGAAACGAAATTTTTTATTAATAAAAAGTGACTACAAAATCATAATAACAAAATGCTAAAATAATATGAGAGATAGATAATTTTGTTCGTTAAATTGACTTATTATTGTATATTACAAATGAGTTTTATATTTTTTTTACCTGTATAAAGTGTCGTGTCGTGTTTTTGTACGCTGTCGTGTTTTTGTTAGTTAATAGTTCTTCTTGTTAAATTTCTAGGCAATAAACTTTCGTTAGATAAACGTAAATTTATCCGAAAAGTACAAATCTCTCATGTTAGAGCAGGATCGACTGACGACGCATAAGTGACCAAAATTATTCATTTGTATAATTTTTGATATTGTCGTGATAAATCGCGATAAAATTGTGATTTTTTCAACTTAAAAAATTCAAAACCTTGAATTTATTATGTTTGTGGCAAAAATTAAGAACATAATGATTGTATTGAATATGAAAAAAATTTTAAAATACAAAAATATTACTTCCGATTTTAAAACATCTTACCAAGTGGGCCAACAGAAGCTGCCCTGCATTAATAAAAATTTGTTTATTCTTTTGGAATACAATACAATGACCGTAAAACAAAAAAGTCTAACAGTGGCGAATCCACAGCTGGTGTACAATTGACTCGCGCATAATGTTCAATCAGGTAGAAACTGATTAACCATCCGTTACCGAGAAATAATGTTAACCACATAAATAAATGTCCACCTTTTTGTTTTATGATCATTGTGACAAAAATGGCTACAATGCCAACACCGAAAAAGAAAGTGAAGAGCACGGGAAAGAAAAATCGCATAGATAATGCGAGTATGTATTCATGGACTACGGCCGAAATGAAAAATACGCTTATAAATGCAAATTTGTAATTCTTCAAAAATACGTGCTCATATGAATCTTTGTAAATGTATTCGTAGAGCCAATCGTGGACAACAATGTTCCATTTTCGATAATATTCGCTGTATGTATCGGCATTCCACCAATCCTAAAAAAATTTTTCCATTTTTTTTTTTTAAAAATTCGGTTTATAATTAAACAATAGCTGAAAACTTAAGCAAAAATAGAATACAAATCCGATTAGGTAGTAGCCAGAAGGAAATTGATAAGAAATAAACTGAGATTTACTGCGATAAATTATTTCTGGCCCTTGGTTATTGTTAAGCTAGTTGTGTTATTGATAACTTATTTTTCGCTCTGTATCTCAGCTTTCAGATTTTTCCCAGACATACGGCGAATCTGTCCATTTTCGAGGCATTTTCAAAATTCAAGAGTGGCTAGGCCCCGCTCACAACAACTTTTGGGTGTATCCACTTCACCAGGTTGTACATATTGGTAAACCTCATCTTTATACCAAATCTCATCAAAATCTCTTAAGTGGTTTCATAGTTAGAGATCAATATAGCTCTCCTAACAGAAAGACAGACCGACAGATAGGCAGACCTTTTTGTATAAATAACTTATTTGGACTCAGCAGACCTCAAAAAATTTTCGATTTATTCCGTTCTAGCTATCCATAGTGGGACTTGATTTCTTTATACTTACCAGGTAAAATAACCGATCTCCAAATCGTAAGATTTCAGCCCAAGCATTGCACCATGCATGTAATACCAAATAGAAAACCGTTATAAAGATAAACAATCCGGGGAAAGCTGCATCAAATAAATGTACCCACAATGATTTCATGTCGTAATCTTTCGTTCCAAAATCTCGATACTTCGGAATCATGTGTGTATGTAATAGTACGAATATTATAAATAGACACAATATGAATTCAGTTACATGCCAGAAAAATACGTTCCAGCGAATTTTCTTCGTTCTGCAATGTTGTTTTTTTTAATTACTCAAACTTTGAAACTTAATTTTTCGAAGGTAGCTTTTTACCTGGGATAATCGTCCCGATAAATGAGAGTTGGCGCAAATAGATAATACATATATTTTGACAATCCAGGCATAACGTAAGACTTTCTCTCTTTATTGTGTGCCAAAACTTTTGGAGCATTTGTGCGAACGAATGAATGAACTTTCATTGTTAAACGAACCTACAAAATTCCAAACAACCTAAAATTTTATTTACACTTACATATAAAAAAAATACCTGTTCAGAATATATTGTCATTGACAAGGTAAATGGTAAACCAAAGTTGAAAAACCAAACTAATGCTAATCCGATAAGAAATAGCAGTTGATAAGTTATAAACAGTAAAACCCAAGCATAGTCCCATAATGAAACCAAAACTGAAAAATTCCTGTTTTAAAATTTTTTTCTATATGTTCTCCAACTTATTTGTTTGCTTACATAAGGATTTCAAATGTCCTCGCACATTAGCCCAAAATCCAAAAGCATAATATACCATCACTGTTAAACTAAGTAGGAAAAACCATGCAGGAATAAAGTAATGATAATTTTCGAACTCATACGTTAATTTGATAATCCCAAAAGTGTAGCTACATAATACCCAAAACAAAGAGAAGTTAGGCTTTTCAGAATTTTTTTTTTTTAACTAGGAAACATAACTTACTCTCCTCTGTAAACGGCATTATAAGCAAATGCTTGCATTGCAAGAATAATTACAACTACTAAAGCGATGTTATACACTGTTTTTAGATGTTGATTAGTCTCGAATAATTCCGTAAATAAGGAATTTCTTATGACAAATTCTTTACTTCTGACTTTCCCATGATTTATTCTAAAAAATATTACAAAACATCAGAGCAAATTCAGGCATTTTTACGTTTTTGGCAAAACTGGAGGTAAGGTTGCTAAATTTAATTGAAAAATAAGCTTAAAAAAGAATTTTAAAATTTAAGGATTAATATTGTTCCCCATTTATTGTTTTTTAATCTTTTATCAGTCATATAAAAAAGTGATAAAATTACACATTCAAAAAAAAAAGTAAAACTAATAAATTGATCCACTTTTTTGAGATAAATATTAGATATTTGTAAACATCTTATCTTCAAATATAAAATTAATCTTTGTGTGCAATACAATTTATACTCACTTATTTGCCTTAATACTAAAAGTTTCCTGAAATGAACTTAATTTTCTAAATTCATTTATCGAATCTTTGACTATTCTGTTGATTGATTCATCACCTTTTGTTTTTTGATCTAAAACCTATTAACAGAACAGTTAAAAATCAATTCTGTCAGAAAGTACAAAGAAAAATTTTGAAAACTTACGTCTAAATACTGGTGACATTTTTCATAGGTGTTTTCTCTTACAGAATATTCTCTCTGTTTTCTTTCATCTGTTAAAAAAAATGTAACATTTCGTTTAAATTTTAGAAGCTTTTTTCGAGTCTAAGAACATAGTTTTTAAGGAAACATCTTACAATTAGTCCTATTCTACTTTTTGATACTTATTGAGCCATATCTTATGAATTTCGATTCTATGAAAGTGATAAAATATGGAGTTCCCCAAGGTTCGATATTCGGTCCTATTTTGTTCCTAATTTACACAAATGATTTAAGTGACAACATCAATGCAGATGCTATTTCAATTTTCGCAGATGACACATCACTTGTTAACAAACTGTAGCATAAATACCATAAATACATTACAACAACTACAAAAAGAAATATTAACTCAAGCAGAAAAGTGGTTTATCGCTAATAAATTAAAAATCAACATTGACAAAATTCAAACGTTATTTATTTCTACTAATGGAAAGTCGAGTGATTCCGTAAACTTTTTGGGGATGAATATATTATCAAGTTAGTAAACTAGTCACATATACTACAATAGAAACAACTTCAATATGCTACCATAGCTATTTTCATAGCATAATATCTTACGGCACACTGGTTTGGGGCACATCCCCCGATTTAAAAAGAATATTCAGAATTCAAAAAAAAAAGTAATTCGTATTATGTGTAAAATCAAGTCGATTTGTCCAGTAGAAGACTATTAATTAATACAAAAGAAAGGAAGACCACCTATGTGGCAAACGATCCCTTTCCCACAAAAGCGACTTATTTAGAAAACATTTTTTTGTCAGTTTGTTTGAAATTTTTGAATAAAGTTTCCTTTCGTGGTATTGGCCCTACATATTCAATTGCATTATTTGCTATAATTATAACTGAAAAGTTAACTCATCGCCTTTACAAATATAATGTAAGGCGTTTTGACACGATATTACCCATGTACTATCAATTAAGTCCCTTAACAAAAATTATCAGCTAATTTTATTAAACTTTTCAAAATTTCGATTTCTTAGATCGATCTCACAGAATCGATTTTTTTTAATCGATTTTTTTAATTTCGATTTAAATCGATCCAAAAATCGATCTTTTTTTTGAGAATCGACCTCTCTAGCTCTAATTCAAACTAATTATAAGAGACCAACTATACATATACTCTGCCAAATTTTTCCATTTTAAAAAAGAAAGATAAATTTGTGAGAGGTATTTAATAATAATAATAATAGAATTTAATGTCTTTTATTCAAAAATCTTGTCTCTAACAGAGGCTATCCCAGCCACTGGGCTAGGTTTTGGAAGGAATGCGTCTGAAGTCATCTTCCTAGAGGAACTATGTAGTGATGAGCAAAATTAGTCTTGGTCTTGCCGTCTTGTTCTGGTCTTGCATTTTTTTGCAAGACCAAGACCAAGACTAAGACTATGTATACTAAGAGCAAGATCAAAACCAAGACTATAAGTATGGCTGCAAGACCAATACCAAGACTCAAGTGAGCAAGACTAGGACAAAAGCAAGAAAGAAGCAAGACTCTTGCAAAACTATTTAAATAGCTTGAAAGTATAATTAATACCGTAAAAAGAGAAAATTCTGATTTTAGAAGGAAAAAATTCGCTAATAAAAAAATACAAGAAAGTGCAAGATTTTTTAGCAAGACCAAGACCAAGACCAAGACTGCATTTTGCAAGACCACGACCAAGACCAAGACTCAAACTGCTCTAGCAAGACCAAGACCAAGATTCTGAATGCAAGAGCAAGACGAAGACTAAGATTGGCAGTCTTGATCTTGGTCTTGCATTTGCTCATCACTAGAACTATGTATCTGGAATTTTGAAAGGAATCTGCAGAAAATCTCACGAGCATAACCAGCAACGAGATTCCAATCTTCGACCTATCAGTCCAAAGAACCAGTAAAAGACGCACTTGCTATTTAAAAATATGGTTTCAGTTTGAAAATCGTGAATTTTCACTCAAAAGTAATTTTGTTAACACGATTATAATAATCATATCATTATCAATTATTTTTCATTACATATTTATTCTAAAAATTAAAATAATTTGTAACCTCTTTCACAAAATTTGATGAAATAAATTAAATAAAATTCGATTTAATGAAAAACTTACATTTAACTTCATTATTGGAATCATTTTTGTGTCTCTGTTGAGACTCCATGATAATAATTTATTTGGAAAAAAATTACAAAAAATAAACACTTCAAACAATAACTGCAATTAGAATAAATACTAAAATTGTATTTTTGCTCAAACCATTCTCATTAGTCATTATTATACATACTTATGCATACTTATAAATTAATATAATAGATAAAATATTGATATATTTTTGTATATGTACAGCATGTTTTTAGTTTTATAAGTCAACAAAAAATTCATTATTTATATAGTAAAGAGGTTTTTTAACAATTCAAACTGTATAAAATTATGTTGTTATCTATAACAAATAATTTAAAAGTCTCTTAGTTGTGTTTTCATCTGATGGAATTAAAAATTTCGTTAAAAATCACTTTTAAAATATGGTCGTAAGAAAGTCTTGCTACATGTTTCGCAACTTTGAGCATACTATAAATATTAACTTTGACCGATGACCCGCAGACTAGCCCACATAAAAATTTTAAATCAGTGTTTCTCAACCACCGGTCTGCGAAAATATTTCACTGATCCGCCGAAAGATGTGTGAAATTATTCGAAAGATATATTTTATTATTTATTTCTACAATACATATATTTTATTACATCTTCAATTTTAAAATTTCTAAGGATGGTTATAGATTCTTTAGTCTCTATAGTGTTTCTTACTTTTATGAAAATACTTCAAATTTTTAATTTCTTCCTTACGAATCCTCTTGAGGCTGCAGTCTAATAGCAATCAACCTAATAGAAAGTTTGATACTGGTTATTCTTAGGTAATTAATAAAATTAGGTATCTAATAGGAACTTGCCGAATGAGAAGAAAAGTCACTTAAAATATTTTATGTTCTATGTACCGTATAAATACTTGTCAGTAGTAAGCGAGTATCTAAATTTGCATTAAAAAATTCGTATCCGTAAATTCAGTAAAATTAAATTCACGAATTTGAATCCAAATATGTATTGATTTAATTACTGAACATCAGCAATCAAACTTACCATATTATGTAATCGGACCGCATAAAATTATCCGAAATTTTACTAGATCGTGACTAAAGAAACGCTAAGAAACGCTACTTAAAAATACTCTAATTTTTTAATCAAAAAGTATGATTCTTGTATTATAACTGAGCCCCAGATTCGATTTATTTTAAATAGATTGCAATTTTTTGTCATAATTATAAAGCGGCATATTCTATGAATTTTCTTTTCAGCAACAAAAAATGTTTTATTCTATAAGGATGCGGTATACGTTGTTTATACTTTAGGTCTTAGGACACGTGTCCTTAAAACAGTCATTTGATAAATAGTACATACTTTAGTTTGAATACTTTTTTGTTTAAAATTATAAATTTTCTTAGTACAATAAATTAATATTAAATCAACTTCTTATCAATTATTAAAAAAAGACAGAGTACAATTTATTGAATCAGTAAAATACTACGATTTATGTGAAATTCTTTTATAAGATTATAAGAAATCTTCCAAACTTTAAACAAATTTAATCTTTTATTCAATAAATTCAATAATACAAAAAATTATCATTTTGCATTTTTTGATAAGAATTTTTTTCGATTAAAAACGTGTCGATTCCTTCAAACAAAAAAATTTAGAAATCGTTGGCAAAAGAACACTCCCCGCAGATTGTGAATAAACACAATTGGTGAAAGGTTGAATAATCTCATAATCATAGAGTACGTAATATAATACATATATATTTATCAGAGATAGTATGAGTTTCTAGGCAAAGAAAATGTAGCCAAGAGACGTGCGGGAGGATTGTCTTTCATATCCCTTTTATTTAAGTTTTTGTCAGGATTGTGCTAATCGTCACCTAAAATTTGATTTCTGAAAAATAACAGAATCATAATAATTTGACGTTTAAAAAAATATCAGTATTTATTGTATTTATTCAAATTATGTACAATGTTACAATCACACATAATGTATCCTTACATTTTCCTTCAAACTTCTATTTTTACAAGTTACAATACAACAACAAACCTTTATTTGTCTAAAAAAATTAAATATTTCCTTACAAAAAATGATTTTATTACATTACACATCTAATAAAAATTTGTTTATTCTTTTGGAATACAGTACAATGACCGTAAAACAAAAAAGTCTAATATTGGCGATTCCACAAGTGGAGCACAATTAACTCGCGCATAATGTTCGATTAGGTAGAAACTGATTAACCATCCGTTACCGACAAATAATGTTAACCACATAAATAAATGTCCACCATTTTGCTTTATGATCATTGTAACAAAAATGGCTACAATGCCAACAACGAAAAAGAAAGTGAAGAGCACGGGAAAGAAAAATCGCATAGATAATGCGATTATGTATTCATGAGCTACAGCCGAAATAAAAAATACGCTTATAAATGAAAATTTATAATTTTTCAAAAATACGTGCTCATACGAATCTTTGTAAATGTATTCGTAAAGCCAATCGTGGACAACAATGTTCCATTTTCGATAATATTCGCTGTACGAATCGGCATTCCACCAATCCTAAAATACATATATCCGTTTTTAAAAAAAAAAGAAATAATTTTGTTATTTAGCCAGCAGGCTCTAGTCATGTATAGCCAGAAGGGAATAAATAAAAAAAAGTGGCAATTCAGAAATCATGCATTGCAAATCTTTCGATTTTCTAACACTTGAGTCGATTCAAACATGCGACCTAAGGCACATTTTTCCGATTCGCTTCCGATAGATGGCAGGGCCGTGGAGAGAAATGACGGGCCCCAGGAATAAACTGCATTTTTTAATAATTTTCTCCCAAAAAGTAAGTGGTGAGCAAAAAAAAAAATTATTAACTTTTTACGGGCTCTCTACCGACAGCTACGGACCCCTTCCTCAAGCCCGGGCCCCGGAGCTGCAACCCCGGCTACCCCACCCTCTCGTCGGGCCTGATAGAAAGTCTAGGATTTGAAGTGGCTTTGGAATCCCTGTCTCCTATTTGGTAGTTATCCAGACAGTAAAGCCTTTTGTTTTTTAATGCCTCAAAGATTTAGTGGAATTTCCTCCGTTTGAATTTTTTCAATTCCTTTCAAGTTTACAAATCTTAAAGTATTATCATATTATGTAGAAGAAAGATATACTGAGTTTGGGAAAATGACAGTTGGTTTATGACTAATTCAGTTCTGGCTACCCACCATAAGACCTGATTTCTTTATACTTACCAGGTAAAATAATCGATCTCCAAATCGTAAGATTTCAGCCCAAGCATTGCAGCATACATGCAATACCAAATAGAAAACCGTTATAAAGAGAAACACTCCGGGGAAAGCTGCGTCAAATAAATGTACCCACAACGATTTCACGTTATAATCTTTCGTTCCAAAATCTCGATACTTCGGAATCATGCATTTATCTAATAGTACGAATATTATAAATAGACCCAATATAAATTCAGTTATATGCCAGAAAAATACGTTCCAGCGAATTTTCTTCGTTCTATAAAATATTTTTTTTTAAATGGTATTTAAATTTATATTTTTGGCAAGTAATTTTTTACCTTGGATATTCGTCCCGATAAATGAGAGTTGGTGCCAATATAAAATACAAATATTTTGACAATCCAGGCATAACGTAAGACTTTCTCTCTTTATTGTGTGCCAAAACTTTTGGTGCATTTGTGCGAACAAATGAATAAATTTTCATTGTTAAACGAGCCTACAAAATTTCAAACATTCTATAATTTTATTTACACAAAACAAAATAAAATAAAAAAAAAAATACCTGTTCAGAATATATTGTCATTGACAAGGTAAATGGTAAACCAAAGTTGAAGAATGAAACTAATGCTAATCCGAAAACAAATAGCAGTTGATAAATTATAAATAGTAAAATACAAGAATTGTCCCATAATGAAACCAAAACTGAAAAATTTCTATTTTAAAATTTATTTCTATACGTTGCCCAAATCATTTGTCTACTTACATAATGATTTCAAATGCCCTCGCACATAAGCCCAAAATCCAAAAGCATAATAAACCATCATTGTTAAAATAAATAGAGAAAACCATAGAGAAAGAAAGTAATGATAATTTTCGACCTGATATGATAATTTGGAAATCCCAAAAGTGTAGCTACATAATATCCAAAACAATGAAAAATTAGGTTTATTAAAAAAGAACTGTTAATAAACGGCAAACACAACTTACTCTTCTTTGTAGACGGCATTATAAGCAAATGCTTGCATTGCAAGAATAATTACAATTACTAAAGCGATGTTATACACTGTTTTTAGATGTTGATTAGTCTCGAATAATTCCGTAAATAGGGAATTTCTCATGACAAATTCTTTACTTCTTACTTTCCCATGATTTATTCTAAAAAATGTTACAAAACATCAAAATAAACTGAAGCATTTTTATATTTTTGTGAAAACTAGAGGTAGTTAAATTTATAAAATATGAGAATAAATATTATCAGATGTAACATAACTGAAAAGTTTTTTTACGAATTAGCGGAGGTCATATAGAAATACATAATATAATAAGGTGAAGACGATTTGTTCCATTTGACATATACACAATGTTATCCAATTAATACTATTTACAAATTATTATCCATAAAGGAATTTTTCAAATTTTCAATTGTATTGTACCTAATGATGACTTAATTTCTCGAAAGCTAGCTCGTAATTGAACAGTTTAATTTAGTGTAAATTGGCAAAGAAAATTATTCTCATATATCTTGTAAATATTGTTAAATAATGTTGTTCTCATGTTATTGATAAAATTATTTTTTCTTTAATATTTTATCAAAATCATATAAGAAAGTGATAAAATTTTACATGTTAAAAAAATAATAATTGATCCATTTCTTTGAGATAAATATTTGTAAACGTCTTATCTTCAAATCTGAAATTGATCTTTGTATGTAACACAATATACTCACTTATTTGCCTTAATACTGAAAATTTCTTGAAAGGAATTTAATTTACTAAATTCGTTTATTAAATTTTTGACTATACTATTAGCTGATTCATCACTTTTTGTTTTTTGATCTAAAACCTATTAAAAGAGAACAGTTCAAAATTAATTCTGTAAGAAATTACGAAAAAAAATTATATTTTGGTAAACTTACGTCTAAATATTGGTGACATTTTTCATAGGTGTTTTCTTTTACACAATATTCCCTTTGTTTTCTTTCATCTGTTAAAAAATGTGACGCTTTGTATAAATCTTTCAATTAGAGCATTTTTTTCGAGTGTAAGAGCGTAGTTTTGAAGCAAACGTCTTTTCTCAATCCTATTCAAGTAGGGGTTTTTGGTCCCGGTTAATTTTTTCGAAACTTTGGGAAATAATAGTTCTTGATCTGTAGAACAAAAGTCTCCATAGGCGCAAAGCTCAATAATGAACAGATTTTGAGATATATGTAGAAATATACGTATAATTTCAATGTAAAATCGATTACCTATCAAGTGGTGTTGGCAATCGATTCTACTTTGCCGACACCATTTGATAGATGGTCGATTTCACATTGACAGTATACGTATATTTAACTACGTATATCTCAAAATCTGTTCATTACTGAGCTTTGCGCCTATGAAGACTTTTGTTCTACAGGTCAAGAACTATTATTTCCCAAAGTTTCGAACAAATTAACCGGGACCAAATTTCCATAAGATTTGTGCGGGGTTCTTTATCAAATAGGCGAAATAGGTCGAAAATTTATCAATAAATTCAAAGACCAATTTACACCCCAAAGGGCTTTAATAAATTAGCAAAATTAGCTTCTGTTGAAAATAAAAGAAAACTTTCCCAGTATATAAAATTTCCAAAGTTTATTCACACTTCATACAGGTTGTAAAGTCTACTATCAGATATAGGTAACACTTGACATACAGACCAGCTATAACAGACCAACTATACCAGTGATTCTCAACCACTGTGCCGCGGCACTTTTGTGTGCCGCCAAATTTCAAAAGTGTGCCGCCAAATTTTGCAAATATATAATAATGTTAATATTAAAAAATTTTTTTATTTAAAAATAAAAATATATTTAACATGAATATATATTTAAATCCACAAAAAAATAAATTATTTTATTATTTGCTTTGCAAGGCGTTTTTTCTTAGTGCCGAATTGTGATGAAGTGGCGTGCATAGCAATAGGAATATGTATGTCTAGTATGTGCCGCCAAATTTCGAAATCGTTTTCTTTATGTGCCGCCAAATTTCGAAATCGTTAAAAACGTGCCGCAACAAAAAAAAAGGTTGAGAACCACTGAACTATACATACATATACTTTGCCAAATTTTGTTATTAAAAAAAAAAAAAGAAATAATAATAATAGAATTTAACATCCATTTTTCAAACATCTTCTCTGTATTTGTAGCTAGTATTTGGCAGGCATGTGTCTGCAGTCATCTTCTTAGAGAAACTATAACGATAATTATTGGAAATTGTGAAAAGAAACTGCAGGAAACCTTGAGGAGCATAGCCGGCCGCGAGACTTGAACCTTCGACCTACCAATCCAAAGTAAAAGAAGCACTTGCCATTTGAATAAATTATCTTAGTTTGAAAATCAAGAGTTTTCATTTAATTTTCATTAAAAGTTAATTTTTGTAAATAATTCTTCTAGTAATAAATAAATGTTCGATTTTTAACACAATTATAATAGCTTATCAATTTTTCACTACACTTCTATTCTAAAAATTAAAGAATTCGTAACCTCTTTCACAAAATTTAATGAATTAAATTAGATAGAGTTCGATTTAATGAAAAACTTACATTTAACAACATTATTGGAATCACTTTTGTGCCTCTGTCGAGACTCCATGATAATAATTTTTTTATTTTTGGCAAAAAATTAACAAAAAATAAACACTTCAAAAGTTCAAACTCATTGCGATTACAATAAATAGTGGAAATGTATTTTGGCTCAAACATTCAATCATTCTCATTATTATATGTATAAATGAATTTATTGATAGATAAAATATTGATATATACAGTATGTTTTTAATTTGATAAGAATGATAAGTCAATACAACAACAAAAATCATTATTTACATGATAACGACGTTTTTTAATAATTCAAACTGTATAAAATTATATTATGTAAAACAGATAATTTAAAAGTCTATTAACTGTATTTTTCATCTGACGAAATGAAAAATTTTATTAAACCACCTTTAAAATATGGTCGTAAGAAAGTCTAACCACACGTTCGCAATTTTGAACATATTATACTTTGACATATGACCCGCAAATCACAAACTGGCCCACGTACTTTAAACTACTTTAATTGAATTTAATTGTTTAATCAAGAAGGTCAAAGGAGTGATTCTCGCATAATAACTGACCCAATTATAAAGTAATCTATTTTAACAATGGAAAGTGTTGTATTCTGTAAGGATGCGGTATACATTGTTTATACTTTAGGACATGTGTCCTTAAAACAAAGTCATTTGATAAATAGATTATTTTAATTTTAATACTTTTTTTTTTTAATTAGAAATTTTAGTACAATAAACCAATAGTATATTAAATCTACATGTTATCACATCACTTTAAAAAAAAGAGACAGAGAAAAATTGAATCGATAAAATACGATTTATTAAGATTATAGGAAATCTTCCAAACTTGAAGCAAATTTAATCTTTTATTCAACAAATTTAATAAATACAAAAAAATTATCATTTGGCATTTTTTGATAAGAATTTTTTTCGATTAAAAAAGTATCTATTCATCCAAGCAAAAAATTTAAAAATCGTTGGTAAAACCAAAAGGTCATCCGCCGCAAATTTTGAGTAAACACAACTGATGAAAAGTTGACTAATCTCATAGTATTTATTATTTTTTTGTCTCATAAGAATATTGTATAGTTTATTCACTTTTGCTGTGAAAAAAAGTTAAGACAGATTTTTACAGCAAAAAAATGGTAGGAAACTTTTCATTGATCATTTCATTGTAGGTAAACACGATAAAAATTAAACAAAAGTTTATTACTGGTTTTAATTAATTTCAACTTCATAGTAATCAAATATTAAATTACAATTTGAATTGCACTAACTTAAATTGTCTTACCATATTACATTCAAATTTTATATTTCTTCTGAATAAATTTTTTGTTTTCTATATCTTAAATTTTTTGTTTGAAAGCAATTTAACGAGAACAACTGTGAAGTACCTAAAATATACTCGATATACTCTAGCTGCGCTGTCGTATTTTTGCTAGTTGACAACAGTTCTTGTCGTTAAATTGCTAGACAACAAAGTTTCGTTACATATAAACACAAATTTATGCGAAAAATACAAGGCTTTCGTGTTATTAGAGTAGAATCAGTTGACGTATGAGTTACCAGAATTGTTCATTTAACGTGAAATCAAGTAAAATCGTGATTTTTTCAAAACCTTACAAATATTTTATGGCCAAGAGTAAATTTACTGTACCAAAGAATAATTATGAAAAAAATTTTAAAAATGCAAAAATATTACCCTTTCTTATTTGTATGAATAAGGCTAACTTCCAAAATGCATCACTGCTTGCATAAGGCAGAGTCAAAAGTTCAAAAACGCATCAGACGCATCACAACGAAAAATCAAAAGTTCATTTTTGCATTTGATGCGTCAAAACAATGCATCAAGAAATTTGGTGATGCGTGTCCTAGATGCATGTCATGTGTACAATGTAGAATTATAACTACTTGCCATATTATGTAGGTATTAACACCAACAGGAATAATTTCGAAAAACAAATTGTTGAAAAAGATGAATGTATTTACCTTTGATTAAAATTGTTTAAACTATTTGAATACATCTTGCACTCAAAATAGATATGTATATTTTTTATTCAAACAATTTCAATATTTTCAATTTCAAGTAAGTTCAAGTTGAAATTCAAAAATAATATACCTGTACAAGGACTGTATTGCTACATTACCTATAGTCTATCACGCTACATTATCTGTCTTATCTATAGCCAAAGCAGAGGCTAAATGATTCCAATAGCCCGTTCAAAAACATCTAATGTGCATCAAACTTCAAGAGAGCATCAGTAGCGCATCATGCAGTATTACACGCATCAGAAAAGTCATGATGCTGCATCGATGTGGTAAAGTTTACATTTTTGAAGTTACCCTAATTTCGGGTTGAAAAAATCCTCAACCAGGTGAATATGGCAACGTGGTAAAACAAGATTAGACACTATGGGAATAATTTTGATCACTCTTGCGCCAATAAAAGCTGCCCTGTATTAATATGTAAGAATTTGTTTATTCTTTTGGAATACAATACAATGACCGTAAAACAAAAAAGTTTAACAGTGGCGATTCCACAGCTGATGTGCAGTTGATTCGCGCATAATGTTCAATTGTGTAGAAACTGATTAACCATCCGTTACCGAGAAATAAACTTATCCATATAAATAAATGTCCACCATTTTGTTTTATGATCATTGTAACAAAAATGGCTATAATGCCAACAACGAAAAATAAAGTGAAGAGCACGGGAAAGAAAAATCGAGTGGATAATGCGATTATGTATTCATGAACTACGGCCGAAACAAAAAATACGCTTATAAATGCAAATTTGTAATTCTTCGAAAATATATACTCGTATGAATCTTTGTAAATGTATTCGTAGAGCCAATCGTGGACAACAATGTTCCATTTTCGATAATATTCGCTGTATGAATCGGCATTCCACCAATCCTAAAATTTTTTCCATTTTTTAAAAAAAAAGTCTTTTTTTATTAAATAGTAACTGAGAAAAGTTGAGCAAAAATCGAATAGCCAGAAGGGAATAAATAAAAAAAGTAGTAATTTCTTGCATCATTTTCAATAACATTAGTATAAAAAGTCGTTATACTTTAATTTCAAATGTTATCGAGTGCCTGTGAAACATTATTAGTGTATGGCGGATTTTTATCCGTATTTTTTAAACATAGACCAATATTCATATGTTCACTCAATGTCCAGCTTTGGCTGATACTTGAACACTCGATGTACTTTGGCAAATGGCCAATTCATTATGTAGTGCATAAAAAGTCGTGTAGTGCAACCCTTTAAATTTAAACGCTCGACCTAAAAACACATCTTCCCACTTCGTTTCTCATAGTAAGTCTAACATCTGGAGTTATTTTGGGATCCGTTTCTACTATTTGGAAACTACTCAGACAGTAAAGCCTTTCGTGATTTAATACCCGACAATTTGTAAAGTTTCCTTTGTCTGTCTACAGATTCTGCAGATGCCATCTGCAGAACGAGATGCCATCTGCAGACGGGTTGAACGCTTTCAAGCGTCCGCTGAGTCTAATCCCAGAGAAGTATCATAAGTAAAAGACATATAGTTCAGTTTGGCAAAATTTATGATTAATTCCGTTCTGGCTGCCCACCACAAGGTGTGATTCCTCTATTCTTACCAGATAAAACAACCGATCTCCAAATCGTAAAATTTCAGCCCAAGTATTGCACCATGCATGCAATACACAATAGAAAATCGTTATAAACATAAACAATCCGGGGAAACCCGCCTCAAATAAATGTACCCACAATAATTTCACGTCATAATCTTTCGTTCCAAAATCTCGATACCTCGGAACAATGTGTATATCTAATAGTACGAATATTATAAACAGACACAATATAAATTCAGTTGCATGCCAGAAAAAAACATTCCAGCGAATTTTCTTCGTTCTGCAAAATATTTATTTTTAAAAACTTCTCTTGAATATTTTTTCAAGGTAACTTTTTACCTGGGATAATCGTCCCGATAAATGAGAGTTGGCGCAAATAGGTAATACATATATTTTGACAATTCAGGCATAACGTATGACTTTCTCTCCTTATGATACGCCAAAACTTTTGGAGCATTTGTGCGAACGAATGAATGAACTTTCATTGTTAAACGAACCTGAAAATTTCAAACATCCTAAAATTTGATATACATATATGTATAAAATACAAAAAAAAAATACCAGTTCCATATATATTATTATTGACAAGGTAAGTGGTAAACCAAAATTGTTGAACAAAACTAATCCTAATCCGATAAGAAATAGTAGTTGATAAGTTATAAACAGCAAAACCCACGAATAGTCCCATAACGAAACCAAAACTGAAAAATTTCTGTTTTAAAATTTGTTCCTATATTATATTGCCCAAGTTATTTGTCTACTTACATAGTGATTTCAGATGCCCTCGCACACTAGCCCAAAATCCAAAAGCATAATAAACCATCACTGTTAAACTAAATAGAGAAAGCCATGCAAAAAGAAAATAATGGTAATTTTCGACTTCATATGTTAATTTGGAAATCCCAAACGTGTAGCTACAATACCCCAAATAAAGAAAAATTAGGTTTATTAGAAGCTTTTTTTTTAAACTGGGAAACATAACTTACTCTCCTCTGTAGACGGCATTATAAGCAAATGCTTGCATTGCAAGAATAATTACAATTACTAAAGCGATGTTATACACTGTTTTTAAATGTTGATTAGTCTCGAATAATTCCGTAAATAGGGAATTTCTCATGATAAATTCTTTACTTCTTATTTTCCCATGATTTATTCTAAAAAATATTACAAAACATCAAAGCAAATTGCGCCATTCTTACATTTTTGGCAAAACTAGAGGTAGCTAAATTTATTTGAAAAATCAAGTTCAAAAATATTTTCAAAGGACTTTAAAATTTAAGAATTAATATTGTTCCAAAGTTAAAAATTTTTGTTTTTTTAATATTTTATCAAATTTTTATAAAAAAGTAATAAAAAAATTTTGCATGCTAAAAAATAAATTCATCTACGACTACCATGAAATTGTTTGTTTAGGCCTCATTCGCACGAGAGCTTTATCAAATTCCGTTAAAAAAGCGTTGAAATGAAACAGACGGGTATTCAAGTATTTATTCATACGCCAGCGCTTTTAAAACGCGACGTTTTTTTATCGAGCTGTGTTCTATTTTAAGCGCTGGGCGGTGAGCGTTATGTCGAATGTACCTTACGGAATTTCTTGCTTCTGTTCAGATGAGAGCTAAAAAAGCCCCAGCGCTTCATCAAATCGTGTATATTTGTACATGTCCACTATTTGTATCTTTTTTATCTGTGTTAAGACTGGGTTATTACGCCCTATCAGCGTTATGGGCTGTCGATCCTAAAGAGTTGATTACCGAGGTCGAATCTCGGCCTTTGCTATATGCAAAATCATTACCAGAGTATGCCAATAAATCTATGAAAAATGATGCCTGGGATGAAATAACTAAAAAATTATCAGAATTATTCGAAGCCCCACTATTTGCAACAGTTTGTCGAATGTACTTATAGACATTCGAAAATAATTAAAAAATTTATCAGGCCACTGTCTCAAATCTTCCTAAAGTATCACAAATTGTCCTTTTAAATATCGCTTGTCATTTAGGGGATACACCGACAATGTCTTTTGTTTCTTTTTTCTCCTTCTTGCAACAGAAATCCCTATTGCTAGTAATTTATTTGAATTCATTTTACGTTCTATCGCAGCGAGAAACGAAATAAAAGTGATTTTAAAGCGCTCATTTGAACAGACATATCGAAAAAGTTTTAAAAGCGCCAACGTCGTGTTTTAACGCCACGCTTTTTTAACTCTCGTGCGAATGAGGCCTAATTGTACAAAATACTATCTAATTGTAAGTAAGCTACCTTTTACATACAGCCATATACCCAGCTGTACAAAAAATGCTTCTTTACACGCATGTTTACTTAGATACCAACGCTTACTACACTTTTGTTAATTCTTATATTATAATATAATTATATTATACAGTGATATACATATTAATATATTAGAATCTGTACAAGAATTTTACCTAGCAACTGAATGTTTCTTTTTGTTTTTAATAAATTTCAAATGCTACATAATTTTAATGTATTGTATTTGTAGATTTGTACCAAATTTTTATCGTTTATTGTGAATTTCATGTTAGTCGTAGATAAAGTATAGTACGTAACTCGGTCGTAAGGCATATTACACACTCGCGCAATTACGCACTCGCCGCTGCGCGGCTCTTGCCTAACTTTTTTCCTCGTGTGTCATATGTAACTTACAACCTCAATCACGTAATATACTATTATCCACTTCTTTGAGATAAATTTTTATAAACATCTTATCTTCGAATCGTAAATTAACCTTTGTATGTAACATAATATATACTCACTTATTTGCTTTAATACTAAAAATTTTTTGAAAGGAATTTAATTTACTAAATTCATTTATTAAATTTTTGACTATACTGTTAGTTGATTCACCACTTTTTGTTTTTTGATCTAAAACCTATTAATTAAGAGAACAGTTCAAAATAAATTCCGTAGGAAAGTACAAAAAAATTTTTGTTTGGAAAACTTACGTCTAAATATTGATGACATTTTTCATAGGTGTTTTCTTTTACGGAATATTCCCTTTGTTGTTTTTCATCTGTTGAGAAAATGAGACTATTATTTGTTTAAATCTTAGAGTATAGGAACATAGAATGCAAAAAACATTTTTCTTAATCCTATTCTACTAATTGATACTTTTTGTTCGATATTTTAGGAATTTCGATTCTATGAAATGTATGTTGTAGAATTAGAGTATAATTCTATGTAGTAAAATTAGAGGAAGCTTCTAGCATTTCTGTTATATATTAGGGGTTCTGGTCTTAGATCTATCAAATAGGGGATAATTACTAATTATCTACTGAAAAAATTCAAAGACTTTATATCTCAAAGAGTTTTAATAATTAGCAAAATTTGCTCTTGTCAAAAAACAGTCTTATGAGAAATTAAAATAAAAAAAAAATCTTTCCTAGTAAAGCTTTCAAAGTTTATTCACATTTCCTAGCGTATACAGGTTGAAATTCAGACTAGCGAAATGTAACAGACCAACTACACACACCGGCATAATTAGCGGAACATACAAAATATCTGTAAAAATCAAACAAACTATTTAATTTCAAGAAAATATTAATCTTATTTAATTATTCACTTAAAATTACATGTTCGCAACTCGATATACCTTATTTTCGGTAGCAAAAACAAGTAACCATATAAAATGGCAAATTTTCGGAATCTTATGTCGTCTAAAGCCGCTGCTACACGATGCTACGAACACCTTCCAACATTCGACGTTGGGTGGTTCATAGCATCGTGTAGCCGTTGTTCGAACCTACGAGTGTCCAATGTCGAGCGTCAAACGTTCGCATTTGGTCGTGTCCCGTTCGATGTCGGTATTCTTGCACCGAGTCAAAGGGATGCTTCGAACGTTTGAAGGTCAGTGTTGGTTGCGTTGGTTGGTTCGACTCAGCAGCTGCACGACTCGTTCATGTGAAGAGAGACAACATCAGTGTATAACATTAGAGATAACATCAGACAGATAACAGCGTCGTCCACTGAGTACCAACACATCATCATTCGTATTGGATCAAACATTCGATTCACCGTGTAGCAGACACATTCGTCGCACCAACTATCGAACTTAATTGCCTCAAACGTTCGATCGAACGTTGGAAGGAACGTTCGTAGCATCGTGTAGAACCCGCTTAAGAATAATTTAATAAGTTAAAGATTATTTAACAAATAGAAAATTAAACACAGCGTTTTAATACCGCCTGGTTCCTCCCATGCTCTTATCAAAGCTTCCATTCATCTTTCTATACTCAGAATGATGTTATCGATGTTATCTATAGTCTCCTGGGACAGTCTTTGCCATTCGTCAATTACGGCGGTTTGAAGCTCGACCATATTGAGAAAAAGCGGCATTTGATTTCTAAAGTGGCAGACCTCTTAAAAAGATTTCCATCAATAATAAATAAAAGCAATTCTATGGAAAGTCAATTAATTCCTTACTTCAATATTATAAGTAAAAATGAAAAAAAAAAACGCCGACTTTGTTTAATAAATAGATTTTTATATTTTTTTTTCATGTTCCGTTAATTATGCCGGTGTGTGTATATATACATATATTTTGCCAAATTTTGCCATTTTAAAACGAAAAATAAATATGTAAGAAAGGCTTTTAATATTTAACGTTTGTTTTTCAGACATCTTATTGATAACAGACACCAGCCTAGCCATGAGGCTTGGATTTGGAAGGTATGCGTCTGCAGTCATCTTAAAGAAACTATGCCGATAATTATCTAAAAATAAATGTGATAAGAAATTGTAAAAAACCTTCACGAGCATAGGCGGCCACGAGATTTGAACCTTCGGCTTACCGGTTCAAAGTGCCAGTAAAAGAGGCACTTGCATTTTGAATACGTTGTTTTATTTTGAAAATCGAGAATTTTCACTGAATTTTTAAAGAAATTATTGTAATTCTAGAAATAGATATTCGATTTTGACTTAATTGGATTAATTTGTCCAAATTAATATTTTAACAGTAGCTTATCAATTTTTCATTATTTATCTATTTTAAAAATTAAAATTTTTGTAACGTTCGCAAAAATGTATAGTAAATAGATAAAGTTCTATTTAATTAAAAACTTACGTTTAATATCATTATTGTAATCGTTTTTTTGTCTCTGCTGAGGAGATTCCATGATAATAGTTTTTTGGCAAAAAAATAATAAAAAATAAACACTTTAAACAATACTTGCGATTAGAATAAATACTGAAAATGTATTTCGGCTCAAACATTTAATCATCTGCATTATTATGCAAAAGAATTTATTGATATTTAAAATATTAATATACAGTATGTTTTTAATTTGAGTCAGCAACAAAAAATTCATTATTTACATGATAACGACGTTTTTTAATAATAATTCAAACTGTATAAAATTATATTATTATGTATAACAGATAATTTAAAAGTCTATTAAGGGGAGGTTTACTCGAGAATCCTTAAAAATTATGTATTTTTCTAGAATTTTTTTCTCAAGAACGGAAGTAAATATCAATTTCAAATTTTGTGCACATATTTATTAAGTATTAAACTACACAAAAAAAATTTTTCAAGGAAAAATATAAAAAAGTGTCCATTTTATAGATAGTGCAGTGTGACGATCCGAAAATCCAATGCCTTGTTGGTGGACATCCTAGCGCCGGTAATAAACCACCGAAATCCAAAAACAAAAAAGATTTATAAAATATATGAAGAGTACCGGTTAATATCAATAAATTGCTGAAAGAAAAAAAAATTGGCGGATGTTTGAACTTTTGATTACGATTTTTGTCTTATTTTTCTCTCTTTAAAGTAAATTTAAAAATAAAAAAAATACTGAAAGTGTATCGAACTTACGTAGAGGTGCCGAAGAATTGAATTATCTTTAAAATAAAAAATTTAAAAAAAGGATCCATCGAATAGTTTTTGAGTTATCGTGTACACCAGTTCCAAAAATGTAGTTCCGAGATATTATAAAATATATTATATAAAGAAACGAATTTTCAAAATTTTATATTTAATACTCATTATTGCGTGAACTACGTTTTTGGAATTTTTTTTATAGAAAGCTGGATTCGGTTAATGTGCAAGAATCTTGTTTTTAAATTATTTTCAGTAAAATCACTTTGGGAACATATTTTGCACATAATTAGCTACCAATTTCTGCAAAAAAAAAAAATCGATTTTTTTTAACGACTCTCAAGTAAACCTTCCCTTAACTGTATTTTCATCTGATGGAATCAAAAATTTTAATAAATCACTTTTAAAATATGATCGCAAAAAAGTTTGACTAACATGATACCTAGTTTGACCTATTACCCGTAAATCACAGACTAGCCCACGTAAATATCTTACTACTCTAATTATTGAATTTAATTCTTTAATCAAGAAGGTCAAAAAGATATGATTCTCATTTAATAACTGATCTCAGGTTCGATTTATTTTAAATAATTTGCAATTTTTCGTCATTTATAAAGCAGCCTATTTAATCAATTTTCTCTTCAACAATGGAAGTGTTGTATTTCGTAAGCATGCGGTATACCTTGTTTATACTTTAAGTCATGTGTCCTTAACACAAAGTTATTTGATAAATATAATATTATGTACTTTAGTTTTAATACTCTTTTTTTTAAAATTATACATTTGTACCATATTACTAATATTAAATCAACTTGTTATCATTTCTTTTAAATAGACATAATTTAAACTGAATCAATAAGATATCATTTTTTGTAACTATGAACAAATTTAATCTTTTATTGAATAAAAGATAAAAGCCCCTATACTCGAACGCGATTCAATACACGAACAGTTTTGATATTTTATATATTATATTAATGAAGTTATTTCTGAAAAAAACCGATAAATATCAACACTGTTCGAGTATTGAATCGCGTTCGAGTATAGGGACTTTTACGTTAAATTCAATAATACAAAACATTATCATTTTACATTTTTTTCTTCGATTAAAATATTATGATGTCGATTCATCCAAGTAAAGAAATTTAAAAATCGTTCGTAAAATCAAAAGGTATAAAAAAGATTCTGATAAATTTTTTTAACCTTTTTTGATAACTTTTTATAAAAAAAAAAAAAAAAAATATATGAATCAAAATCCATACATAGTTAGTTTTGTAGTAAACCGTACAGAGAAATCAATCGGGACAGCCGGGTGAATAGGGACGAAACGAAAAATTTTATTCATGAACTTGGTTTAAAAATACTAGACGTAAATGCGAACAAAATTATATCTTCCTTAAACTATAGTAAAATAATTATCCTTTCGGGTAACAATAGTGACTAAGCTCGAAGTTGGATAAAAAATAATTTTTAACCTTTAAATGATTAAGACGAGTTAACTCGTCCTGCACTATGGCGGCTGAAAATGCTGTGATATGTATATATTCACTGGTACAGGTGCCGCCATCTGTGACAGATTTTCCGAAATACGGTATAATTCTAAATAATGTTCAATTTGTATCATCATAAGTAGTTTAGTATAATTTTTATTTTGTAAATTCCTGGGGTTCACTTTTTTGATGTTGGGATCTTTGATTTTTTTTCTTTTTCTTTTTTTGTAACCTTATCTATTGTACTTATAACTGGCAGTAAAAAGTCCGGCATTTTGAGACAAAAAAATTTTTCCATATGGTTTGTTTAAAAGAGTTAAAAATCAATTTAGATTGACGTCTTTAAACAGTGCTATTTTTTGTTTCGTAAAACTTTATTTAAACACTATTTATTTTGGTGCTCTTATGAATAAATTGTTGTTTAATCGAAAATTTAGTTATTTTGAAACATATCTGAAAAAAGAAGACTACAGACTTTTAGTTGTTTTTATTTTTTTAAGAGGAAATAATGAAGACTTGACATTTGGGCTAAGTTGGAAGTTAATAGGGATGGAAAAGGTGTGAATAGGGACAGTATATAGGTTAATAGGGACGAATAAAAGTATAAAGGGACGAATGTGGGGTGATTAGGAACGGATGAAGGATGTATTGGAACATAGAACAGAGCACTTTTAATGTTATAAAATCATTCGATATTATTATAAACACATTCAGCATAACATTTCTATACCTTATAAACTTTAGATTTTACGTTTATTTCTACAGAAAATCATCAAGTATTATTTCTTTTTTGAATGTATAAATACAAAAACTCAAAAATATGTTATATTTGAATTTCAATTTTGGTCGGCCCTACGGGTTGTCCTCATTCACCCCTTTATCGTCTCTTTTGACCACAATTTTTCATAGAGAAGAAATTATATGATTTTTGTTATTTTTTCAAAAACCGCCGATATTTTCAAAATTTTTTGGATACTGTGATAAAGTGACCATTCTCGCATAAATTTTTAATATATTAAAGAGTAGGTACTTATAAAATAAATACAAAAAAAATACTATATGAAGTCTGAATTCGTGCCTGTTCACCCCTGTCTACGGACTTAATAAAAGATTATAACTAATAAGACTAATAATAATAACAATAACACATTGGGTGCGTTTGGCAGAAAATAGAACTTACAAACTTTTATAAGTAAAATGGCGGTCGTGCTGTGTATGTTACTTTCCGCTAGGACACAAAAATAGTTTTCACTGAGAAACATAACCTCTAATATATTAAATCTACGATTTTTGTATACATAGGTCTTCATTATTTGTTGATTCATTGTTTGTAATTGTTAATAATATTAAATAAAAAAAATTGCACAGAACAACTATTCACAGAATAACTTCTTTAAAAATAAATATAAACAAACATGGCGGAACAAATTAGCGCCTAATATAAGCGCGTTCTGGCTGAAAATGGTATAGTATAGTTTGTGCTTTAGTAATTAGTCCTAACAAGAACTTTTTTCTGCCAAACGCACCCATTTTTTGTGAATCTTGGGAAATTGTTTTAAGTTGCAATTCTGAGTCGTCTATAATAAAGATAACTTTAAAGTATTTTGGTGGCTCTATTATCTCTTTAAGAAAAATGTGTGACGAAAATCTATTATTTTAAAGGAAAGTCACAACTTCTAGGCGATAAAATATGACCGCTATAAAGATTACATCTATTTTTAATAAATCCTAAAATTTGAAAGAGTTATTAATAAAGAGTTAATAAAAATAAAGAGTTAATAATTTATAATTTTTTTCACAAAACTTGGAACATTTTCATTTATTATGTTGGCAACACTGATTTTTACTATAATTTTAATGGGAATAACCGAATGGTTTCAGTAATCGATTATTATTACTCGAATGATTTTAATAATAGAATGTTTATTCGATTCTTTTGATTATCAAAATTATTACTTTTTATACGATTTTTTTTCATTCGATTATTTCTGTTTCTAATTAATTTGGCTCTTTGTTAGAAAATATATTTAAAAAAATTCATAAAAGGTTGAAAATTAAGAAGTCCATAAAATTATGTAAAATGTTTAAGTGATTTTTTTAAATAATGTGACGCCATTTGTTGGTTCCCTTCAAAATACCTTAACTTATAAAGTTATAAATAAAAACTAGGGTTGACAGTTTTGATTAATCATAAAAAATAAGCGATAAAAATGGATTTAATTAAGTATGTAATTTAGTAGATTTAGTAAATCTGTTTATAAAAAGATTAAAAATATTTTAACCTTTTTAACTTTTTTATCTAATATGATTGCAACTTTGTATTTATTTTTGATTTCAACTTTGTATATAATTTATTTTTGATTGCAACTTTGTATTAATTTATTTTTTTATCAAACAACATGTCTGTCTGTCCGACCAACTGGCACACGTGCACACCCCTATAATTTCTATATCTTTCGGCTTATAATGAAATTTTGCATGTGTATGTTACAGATGTAGGTAGATCTAAAATACATATAGCAAAAAAAATATTTTCTTTATTTCTTGAGGCAATTTCCCATGCTAGAAAGTGTGAAAAAATTTTTTCATATACCACATTGTGTGCGATATTGTTAGCAACGATTTTTAAGGATGTGGGTTCAGGAAAATTAAAAAAATGAACTTAAAATTATTTTGGCTAAGTTGTGTCAGTCATTTTTGGGATATATAGGCATCCAAGTTTTTGTTAGTCAAGAAAAGAAAAATGAAGTGAGAAAGTTATTTCCGGTAAATACTTACTTACCGTAAAATTTTCTGGTTACCGCATATTTTTTGGTGTTGGGTTTAGTTACTGCAATACGCTAACATAAATGTTTGTTCGTTGGCCTATATGCATTTACAACATATGGGGAATTTGACTAATTTTGGGAAATTATTTTAAAACATTTACATATTATTCATGTAGTTATAAATTGTGAGAAAAAATTATTTTAATATTTGTTCTCAAAATTTGCCCGAAATCGTTCATTAGCTGTCAGTTACGTCACATTCTCTAGATAGCAACAGATGTTCTGTAACTAAAAAAAAAACAAATTGTTAATTTTTAACCGAATTCAAAAACGAGGAGGTTGTCAATTCAACCCGTATGTTTTTTTTTTTATGTATGTACACCGATTTCTCCCACATTTCTGGGCCAATTTACGCCATTCTTTTTTTGTTTAGTAGATAAAGCTCTCCAGGTGGTCCCATAAAAATTTTATTAACATTGGTTGAGTATTTTTTTAACCATCTTCAATAATATGAATAATTATGGCAATTTTAAAATTTGTATAATATTATGCAAAATTATTTACTTTAAAATTTATGTTGATTTACCTAATTATTCTAAAAATAATTTTCTGACAATATCTAATTTAAAAAAATTATTTAATGACTTGAAAAATTGGTTGATTTTCAATGATTTTTATTTTCCTAGTATGTAATTATTACTTTGAACACTATTTTTGTTCCAAACAAAACAGTTAGTGAGTGCCCAAAATTATGATTTTTGGACAATGAAATTTTTGAAACAATTCCAGCTAAACGTATGAAATTTGGGATACTTCTTTTTTTAAGCAATTATAACTATAAGAGCTAATAAGTATTGTCACTAAAAGGTATGAAATAAAAACTTTTTTAAAAAACCGACTTCAAAAATTAAATAAAAACTTTTTAAAAAAAATCGACTTCAAAAAGTAAAAAAATAATTAATAGCACGAATTTTGAAGAATTTTCTTGTAAAATTCATGAATTCTTCAAGATCTACATTTTTTTTTATACTACACGACTTCAAAATTCGTGCTATTAATTATTTTTTTACTTTTTGAAGTCGGTTTTTTTAAAAAAGCTTTTATTTAATTTTTGAAGTCGGTTTTTTAAAAAAGCTTTTATTCTTTACTAGGAAAAGAAATTACTGATTTTTTTAAAATTCATTTAATTTAAATTAATTTCCATAGTTATGTTCGCTAACCGTAATTTAAAGTAGCGACACTAGTGGCGATAGTGTTGAAATATAAGAGAATGTACCGTTACAGCCCGTTTCTGTTCACGTGGATTTTAGCTAAAAAATTACTTTTTTAATTAATTTTTTTTAAATTAAATAATGATAGTTAAGATAAATTAACATAATAAATTTCTGTGTTTTATTATCAATTTTCATTAAAATTTCTTTTGATTGCTTTTCTTTGATACTGTCAAATACCCCATATTTATGGGGGACAAAGAACTTTTGATATCATTAGAATTACAGCCTCTTATTTTTACATTTCAAAAGAAATACACAATTTTTAAATGTTTATAATAAGCCCCACCAGAGGGTATGTTTGTACTTTGTACGTATCTATCTTACCAACCATTTCGATTTCAAATTTTAAAATGATTAATTTAGAAGTTTAGGATACAGGTAGGATTAAAAGACAGAAATACAGATTAATTATAACAAAAATAATTTTATTAAAATATACAAATCAATAACTATTAATAATAATCAATAATTTGGCAAACAGCAAATAATTGAAAAAATAAATATATACATTTAAGAAAAAACAAATATCTCAATTAGTTTTTTTTTTTTTTTAATAAAAAATCCTTTTTCAAAACAATTTCATTAAACAGTTAACTTTTTGAGACAAATGTAGCAAAATCTCAAAATGTATGAATCTCGACTTTTTCTCAAAAATTGTAAATATATTAAAAATTGTAGAGAGAGGTATATTTGATAATATAATCTCGATGGTAACATTAACGATGGGCTAGCGCCGTTCCACCAGAGCTTGAAACTTTTTCCAATTTTTCGAAATGTTTTCGCGCATTTCGAATATTTATTAGAGTCGCCTCCGAAGGAATCGATGAATCTGACATGCACACCATTACGTAAGTGTTACTTGTGAAGATATCGATAAATGCAGCGAATGCCGAATTGCGTACTTCCATTGATTGGAATTGTGCTGCTAATTTTGAACACGACAGTTTGAATTGTTTTATGATATTCGAGACCTGCAAAAAAAAAATGAGAAAATTCGATTTTATTATTGTAATGACCCAACGCAAAATTTATAAAAATTACTATTAAAAATATTTAAAGTTATAATTACTTTGTCAAGTCCACTATACGAATAATAATTGACTTAACGCGTTTTCAATCTTACGATCATCTTCACAGTATGTTGAGAAATGGATAAATTATGAGATCTATAGTTAACGAAATATGTAGGAGGGGTGTAATATTGTTGAAAGTAAAGCGGGTAACCCGTAAATTTTATTTAGGTACAACTGTATGTAAATGAATAAATTTGGATGATATTGAAAAAACCAGTTTTAGGTACAGAAAGGTAGACTTATTGATGTAGTAGATGGAAAATGGCCTGTTTATGAATAAAAGAGGGGTGTCCAAAATTATTGAAGAGTTGATGAAATTATATTCATTCAAAATTTAGTTTTAATAACGGCGGGGAGTTATTTATGTCAATTTGATCGTTTACAAGTTTTACTTGTGGGCCACTGTTCAATTGATTTCCAGAGCCTCCAAGAGATTCATTTTGTGCCTTTTTGATAAACGTGTAGAATTTTTGGTTCTTGACCTGTTTTTGGGATGACCTGTTTCTAAGATATGTAGACCAAAATTTGAATTATGCATTTGCGGACCAATGTGTTCTTTAAACCTCGTGTTTAAACTTCGTCCCGTCTGTCCCACATACTTTCAACAACATTACACGCCTCCTACATATTTCGTTAACTATATAAATCTCATAATTTATTCATTTCTCAACATACTCTGAAGATGATCGTAAGATTGAAAACGCGTTAAGTAAATTATTATTCGTATAGTGAACTTAACAAAGTAATTATAACTTTAAATATTTTTAAAAGCTTTTATTTAACTTGCAATGTAAGTATGTTTTTTAGATCAAATCTTGCAATCAAAATTTAGACAACTTCTAATTGAGCTAGAGGTTTCAAATTTTGCGTATGTGTATAACTTGGATGACAATGCAATATTGTATAATAAGTTTTGTCCTAAATTCCCTCAAAACTGGAATTGCTGATTTTTAGTCTTATGTAAATTTTTGACATTTCGAACTGTCAAATACTTTCCCATGATTTTACATTGCAATTTTTAGTTTCCATAGTTATGTTTGACTTTTTAAATTAACTGTGATCAGACTAAAAAGTATAAAATAAATTTAAGTAAAAAAATAGTTTTTTAAAGCAGCTTTTATTTAAAAATGAACTAAAATGCATAAAATAACTTTTGAGTGAAGTTCGAAGCAATGTGCAACATAAATTATAAATACTTGAGGCGTTTAACCAAGTTTGGTAACTACTAAGGAGTAAAGTAGCTACTCACATCTGAAACAAAAACAATTAATAATAATGCCTCAATATTTTAAAAATTATGTTGCGCATTGCTTCAAACTTCACTCAAAAGTTATTTTATACATTTTAGTTCATTTTTAAATAAAAGCTTGCTTTAAGGGGAATCGATCAGTACTGACAAATTTGTGACAAATGAATTACTAAGTCTATTTTTTTCTCTATAAATAAATATAATTTATGTATATAAAAATAAGTTAAATTTTATAATACATGTAACAGTATTAATATTTGATTATTGTTCAATCTTCTAATTTTAATAATTTTAAAAGTACTGAATTTGATTCTGGTAGTGACGTGTACGCACATATAATAACTAACACGTACACAAATATATTATGGGTGTATTAGTATAAAATGACATTTTTATAGTTTTTTTTTTCTATTTATTACAATAACTAAACGTCCAATATTAAACAAAATAGTTTGTTAATGATTCAAAAACATAAAAGAAAATAATTTTCAGTTTTTTTTAAATCTTAAAGTTGGTTTTTAATGACACAACTTACTTAAATACATACCACTGATTCACCTCTAATCATTCTTTGGCATTCACTCGTACGTTAAAAATTTTAACTTTAAAAATTTATTTCTTCTAAACTACACGTCAGAAATTATTCAAAATAGTGTCAGTGAATGCATCATATCTTTCTCTATAATATACTAAAATTTCAAATTTTAAACTTGGAAAATTTCAAGTGATCGATTCACCTTAAAAAACTATTTTTTTACTTAAATTTATTAATATTTACGATGAAATTTCACAAAGTAAATCTGTCAACAGTGAATTATTTATAAAAAATTACTTTTTCAAAACGGTGACCATCCCTGTGCGGTTTTCTTTGGCAATGTGAAATAACCAAAAATGTGGCGCGTTCAAACAGTAACACCTCATCCGCATCCACAATATTAGCAAATTGTTCTAAACTATTTTCTAAAGCTTTAACATTTGGAATAAGCATGTAAACGATGTTTGACCACGCGCGATACAGCGTCTCGTCCCAAATTGATGTTCGAAAACATGTGCACTCGAGCGGTTTCGACAGTCGTTTCAAGTCTTCTTCGCGAGCTTTAAATATAACATCGCGCTGATCCTCCGCCACCAAATCCATTTTATGGATTAGACAAAAAATTCGTGCTTCCGGTGAATTTTGTAAGATTGCCTCCAAACATGATTGATAATAGTGCATATCTTTCTCAATTTCACGACTCTCCACATCGAACACATAGATCAACACCTCAACATTTCGGAAAATATTGTCACGTTGAGACGCGAAATAATTCTCCATAAATGCCTCCTGGCCACCACAGTCCCATAAATTTAATACTAAATTGCCCAGAAATCGTACATGGGAATGTTCAACATCAACTGAAACATTTAAAATATAATTTAATATTTAAAATCATTTTTTTATCGATTTCGAGTGATTTACTTGTAGCTCCTAAACGCCTGGTGTCCCTTGCAATATAATTAGCAAAAATAATCGACCTCATGCTCGTTTTACCGGAGCCACTTTTCCCCATCAACAGCACCTAAACAATTGAAAAACGAACAAAAAATTTGAGCATCTGTTTAAGAAGTTGTGTTTTGTAAACAAAGGAATCATTTTGCACAGTGAAAACGTGATCAAAAAATATACCTTCTTCTTCATCGTAATATTAAAAATACGGCAACTACAGAAAAATTAAAACAATAATTCGATAACTAAATAACGACTAAGGTTATTTTGTTTCAACTAAAATAGTAAAAATCAAAACTAAACGTATAAAAGTTTTATCATCTTATAAAAATGAGCGAAAAATGACAAACAGTGACAAATGATATCACACATATCACATGAGTAAGAAAAATTGATAAACAATAGTACAATTGTTTATCGAAAGATGTCAGAAATGTTGAAAAAACGCATAAAAAATATTTACGTTCAGTGTCACTGAACAACGTAATTTTCGTTCAGTGGATAAACACGGAGTACAGTTGTACATGGACATTTACTTGATAATTTTTAGGGATGAAATTTACCGTTAAATGAAATGTGCAACTGTATTTTATTTTTAATATATTCATATTTCATATCTCTTTTTAATTTGCGGTTTGTGATTAGTTAAAAAAGGCGAAATTCTATTTGATATTTATGTAAAAACTGAAGGCGTTGCAATGGTGGTTATGGTAGTATTCGGCAATTTACTAATGGATTTTATACGACTGTTTCGTTAATATTGAAATTTATTTGTTTTTTTTGTTGTGTGATTTCGTGTCATTTCACAATATAGTTTTAAGCAATTGTTTATCAAAAAGGTAGGCCATTAAAAATTCATATTGTCCCCGTAGCAAGTGAAAAAATTGCATTTAACATGCTTCTTGGCTGACGCATTGCATTGTCCCACCCAGCAAGTTTTGTTCGAATTATGGAAAAAATGGAATATGTGAAAAAATGTTGTGTGGTTGAGTCATATTCATTGTGGACTTTCCGGAAATCCAGTTAACATTCGTAGTGTCAGTGTCAAAATGTAATTTGTCCGAATAAACATCAATATAAAGTTAGCTTCAAATTAGTTACCGTAGAAAGCACTGAATTGAGACAGCCGGGTGAATAGGGACGAAACGAAAAATGTTATTCATGAGCTTAATTTAAAAATATTAGAAGTGCGAACATATTATATCTTCCTTATAATAAAATAATTATTCTTTCGGGTAACAATAGTGACCAAGCTTAAAGTTGGATACAAAATATTAAAAAATCAGTTTAGATTGATGTCTATAAACAGTGCTATTTTTTGTTTTTTAAAAAAACTATTTATTTTGGTACTCTAATGAATAAATTGTTGTTGTATCGAAATTTCAGTTATTTTGAAACATATCTGAAAAAAGAAGACTGCAAACTTTTAGTTGTTTTTATTTTTCTAAGAAATAATGAGGACTTGATATCTGGGCTAAGTTGGAGTTTAATAATTAATAGGGACGGAAAAGGTGTGAATAGGGACAGTATATGTATAGGTTAACAGGGACGTTAATATCAAGTATAAAGGGACGAATGTGGGGTGATTAGGGACGAATGGAGGATGTATTGGAACATAGAATACTTTCAAGGTTATCAAGTCATTCGATATTTTTATAAACACATTCAGAATAACAATTCTATACTTTATAAACTTTACTTTTGATTTTACGTTTATTTGTACAGAAAATCATCAAGTATTATTTCGTTTTTGAATGTATAAATACTAAAAAATTCGAAATTATTTTATATTAGAATTTCAATTTTGGTCGACCCTACGGGTTGTATATTCACCCTTTTATCGTCTCTCTTGACCTCAATTTTTCATAGAGAAAAAATTATACGATTTTTGTTATTTTTAATATATTAAAGATTAGGTACTCACTCATAAAATATACAAATACAAAAAAATACGGTGTGAAATCTGAATTCGTCCCTATTCAGCCCCGTCTACGGTATTCAATATTTACCAGTACCAACTTAGAATTTTGCATAAGTCAAAAAAATGTTGTAAATGAGTAATTTTCATTGAAATTTCGATTAAACAATTTATTTTTATGCATAAAAGTATACGATTAACTCCGTGCGACAATATTTCATTCATAATTTCCGGAAAATATTGCGGATGTGTCAAGCAGGAAGCATGTTTTACGTTAAAACGATTCGTTAATGGACGATGACGACCACAAATTAACTGACTCAGTTTTTTTTCCTTTTGTGCTTGGAAGAAATTGTTAGGTAGTTTTCGAAAATGTCATCGGATGAGGAAAAACCGCCAGCGCCCCCGGTTCGATTAACATCAAATCGTACGACTGATCGTACGGATAGCACATTGGCGGTCGATCGGCCGTTACCCAAGGAGCCGGAGGATGCTGAACGTAAGAAAAAAACGTTGAAATCGAAAATAAAAAGTAGTAAAATGTCGGTACATCATAATTCGGATAAACCGAATATATCGTATCCAACCAATTTCGAGCATACGGTGCACGTTGGATTCGATGCCGTGACCGGCGAGTTTACGGTAAGTCAATGTTTCATCATTGTTTTTGTTTCAATGTCAAAATCAACACAAAAATGACAAATGAACAATTTTTGTAAAGTGTGTATAATGAGATTTAACTGTAACTCTCTATAGGTGCTTGTTTTTTTGATTAATTTTTTTTAATTATTTGTTTCAAGCTGCCTTTAAAAGTAAGTAATGCATGGTGTCTCATTTTAGTTGCTGTTAGAATTAGTTCGTTGTTGGTCTTTTGCATGCAATTTTTTTCTCACTCCTCGGATTTTTTTTTTACTGAAAACCCGGGGATACTACGATTAGTACGGCGCGAAGATTTGATAACAGTTCCTAGTAGAACTCGGCAAAATAAAACGAAAAACAAGAATAACATTTTTCGATATTTCGTTTCGTTTTCGAGATATTGAACGTTAAACTTGTCTTTAAATTCGGACATAGTTCCTTTTTTCGCAAAAAAAAACTAATTTTTTTTGGCTGGAGTTCCGAAAATAGGAATCCTCAGAATCACTTGAAATTTTTACCGGACACTCGACAATATTAATTACGACTAGTTAGTTTTGATAATATACTTCAACTTTGATATAAAAACTAGATGGTGAGGTTAGTTAAGGTTAGGTTAGTTTAGTTAGTTTTGACAATATACTTCGACTTTGATATAAAAACTACGTCTAAAACTAAACTAAAAGTTATAGGGTAGAGCGGGGTAAAAAAAGACACCCGCGCAGGCGGGGTAAAAAAGAGACGTAAATTTTTATTAACTTTTAGTGTTAAATTTGAAGTTAATAAAAATTTATGTCTTTTTTTACCCCACCTGCGCGGGTGTCTTTTTTTTACCCTACCCTACCCTACATACAATATATCCGAATTTAAAGACAAATTTAACGTTTAATATCTCGAAAACGAAGGGAAATATCGAAAAATTTTATTCTTGTTTGTCGTTTTATTTTGCCAAGTTCTACTAGGAACTGTTATCAAATCTTAGCGCCGTACTAATCGTAGTTTTGCCAAAAAACCTATAGAGGACGTCGCCTTTTTAACCACTCGCTAAGTAAAAAGTAAATTGACAAGTATCGCCTTCTATGAGCCTATTATTTTATTATTATAAGAATTCTGTTCCTTTTAAACTTTGATGAAAAGTTTATTTACAGTTCTAAACCAATTCTGAACTGTTTAAAGAAAGGAACAGGATTTATCAGTTTTTTTTTTTTTCTTGTAACTTTTTATTTGTCACTATTCAAGTTTCTACAGAGAGTTACTTTAATTTTTTTTGGAAAAACGCTTTCTATGGGCACTATAACTTTATTTATTCACACACAATTCACAACAATTAATAGTTATTCAAAAATTTACAAAGCGTTAAATTCGTTTCATGAAATAATAAAATTTAAAAAAAAGTTATTATCTATATTCACTACTGTACAGTAAATCCCTCAGTTATTACTGATGTAATTTCCTTAATCGCAAGTAATCAGTTCCTTTTATTTACCTAAATAATTTTGTATGGAAATAATACTTTTTGAATGTTCCAACTGCAGCTAATATTGATAATAATAAATAAAAACGACTTCCTGCAAAAGAAATTAAACAAATCTGTAGATCAAAGAACAAAAACTCAAAGATCTAAATGTCAAAATTAAACAAAAAATCAGTGATCCAATGTCAATCTAACAGGTTTCGATCAAAGAATTGACATTGGATCGCTGATTTTTTTGTTTAATAATTTTGACATTTAGATCTTTGGGCTTTTGTTTTTTGATCTATTGATTTGCTTAATGTCTTTTTCTGGAAGTCGTTTTTATTCATTATTATTAATTTTGCATGTGTTCAAGAGAATTATAAATACTTTGTACTTTCTTACATCAATTTTTGTAGTAATGTCTATTTTGGGGCAATATTTTTTATTGTTAACGGTATATAAGAATCTTTGGCGCTCATTGGTACCGCAAGGTCATCACCATACGCCATGGTGGTGCCTTTTGCCGGTATTTCCAGCAACAAGAACGGCCCCAGCACGTTCCCCTGTAGTACTCCATCAACTAAGTACGAGGCGTACCTTTTGTATAATGCCATGCCCTGATGTTACTCGAAAAACTCTTTGAAACTGTTGTCCCCGACCCTATAGGGAAACGGGTCGATCAGAAACATTCGAAGAATTTGGAAAATAACATGTAAAATTGAAAATTTCCAAACAATAGTTACAATCAAATCGATGTTTAAAAATAGCTTATTGCACGGAACACTCTTTGCACATGATCGAGTTGCATTTGACCGATATTTTTTTTATTTTAAAGCAAAGAATTATAAAATATATCGCGCCCATGTCATTTCACAGAAAGGTCAAGTGCGTGTAGACCACATCGAATGCGATGACAGGCTTGACGAATCCATAAGGATTTCGTTGTTGAAACTACGAAATTGGAAATGAGTTCGCCGCCGAATCACCGATTTTCCATATAAATGTTCAATTAAGTGGTGAAATATTGAGATATTGAGAGCCACTGATATAATCTTCTAAGCAATATCAAATATCATTGCGGTATCACATTGAAATTCATAAACAGTGTGCTCAGAGTGATTCACTCATTGTTCTAACTATTTATGTCCGTGTGTCTGTCTGTCTGATTACATTTAATTGTTTTTCCACCGCGACTTCGCGACAAAAATGTAAAAATTTAATTTTTAAAATGTTTACTGCTCAAATTAGGAGCATTTTTTTGGGGAAATTTTCTGATTTTGGAAAAATTTTGTGTCAGTCGGTGCGGGATCGTGGCAAGCACTTCGTTGCTCGACCGTTCTTTCTCCCCTTAAAATTCGTCAAAAATAGCTGTGTTTGATGATTTAGTTAGTTAGTTCGAATATCAACCGCAAGGTAAACAATTGTCTTTATTAATTAACGTCAACGTTTTGAGTCAGCAGTTAGTTAATTAGTAATATTGTTAATTATTTATTGTTTTTACGATATTGTTTACATATTCAAATAATGTTTAGAATACGTAATAGCTTTGTGAGCTAGTTAAACCGGTTGAGATGTCGTTGCTTGAAACGTACCGTAATTTAAAATTCACTGTGTAGTAGTTATAGCACAAAAATTTTACGAGCTTGTTGTGTTTGGATTTCTAAAAAAAAATTATAATCGTTTAACTTGTGGCCTATGTGTCCGTTTGAAGTAAAATTTTAGCATGTTTCTGTTTATTTTTAATATAAAGGTGAGCTTATTTGATTTTTGTGAATATTTTGTTTCTATGAATTTAACCTGTTATGATCCAAACGTATCACACGTTTGATGGTATACTTACCTAAGTTAAAAATAATCATTAATCACATTAGTTGTATAGTATATATATTAAAAAAAAATTATTAGTGCCCTTTATGGGCGCTGAATTCGTATTAGCGAATTTCTAGAATGGAAACTCGCTATTTAACATATTAAAAATTAGGATCAGTCAAGTAGCCGAACGTGTTTGGTTGCTGGTACTGCGAAAAAGTGGCGAAAACAGATAATTTTCGCTGTAATTCTTTCGGTATACCTTCCAAATTTTAGATCTTATCACTTTCTCCAACCTCCACACACATCATATTGAAATGTAATTGTAAAACGGGTTAGTATATCGTTGACGCATCATGGTGGCCACATTACTGGAAAACCTGGAAATATCAGGAAATTCTAAACTTTCTGTTAAAGTCAGGGAATTTTACTAGAAGACTAGAAAAAAATTGATTTTAGAATTTTGTTTATTTGGAGATAAAACTTCAATCAATATTTTTCATTTTTATGTCATCGAAGATGACATATTAATATCGTTGTGTGACTGAATAATTATTGAGTTGTACATCCATATTGAATAAACGCAAGAGGGCTGTAGAGCTCTGAACAACTATAGAGTTAACAAAAAATCATAAATTAACACTTTCACTGAGATGACATTACTTAGTGCGTGTCAAAAACACGCATTTAACGAATTTTTTTTAGATTAGATTTAAAAATTGGCGCGGGTTTCATTTTTTTTTGCTCTTCATTTACTTTTTTAAGAAAAAGTGTTAAAAAGTTATTAATTTTTTTTTTAGCTTTTTGGGATAAAGTAGGGGAGACATTTTTCACAAAATAGGGAATTTTTTAATAAAATTTCTGGATACCTGAAAAAGTCAGGGAATTTGATCTTTAAAAATCTGTGGCCATCATGAGAATGTGTATGTTCGATCATACGTTGGGTCATAATAAGTCAAAAAATACTTAAACTAAAATTTAAACGATTATAAAAGCTTTTTTTTTCTTAGGTATCTCATACCTTTAAAAATTAAGTACCCAATTTTTTTGAATTTTTTACTTTGAGCTCCCAGTTAATAGTCGCATGATTTTAGTATTAGATATTTCTTTCAAAAATTAATTAAAAAAGTTCCTACCATTTTTTGACATTTTTAGACATAGCATGTTCTTCTAATTTGATTTTTCTGTTATACTTTCAAAATTTAAAAAAAAATTAATAATTTTGATTTAGTGTGTACATTAGTCGTTTATCAAAATTTTATTATTAAATAGGGTATTTGACATGATTAGGTAAATTATAAAAATACTGAATATTATCCTTTTGAGTTAAATAAAATTTGAATATATACGCTATTAATGACGTTGGTTGACGTCACGACTCAGTATTGTCAAAATGTAATGGTAAATAAAAATTTTATACTATTAAGACAAATAAATTTAATTATTGTGATTAGAAGATACATTTGGGACTATTGTCATTTGCTGATTTAGTAATTGTCTATTTTTTGACAATACTGAATTGTGACGTCAAACAGTATGTTAGCGGGAAATTTAAAATATAAATATAAAAAAGTTTTTTTTTTTTAACGTAATTGTCAAATACCGAAATGAAGAAAACTAAAATTGAGTAGTAGTATCCCGTTTTTTGGGAAGTGTTTTTTTTTATCATGTAACTAAAAATCCAATTGTCATTTCGAAGGGAATGCCAGAGGCATGGGCTCGTTTACTCATGACTTCCAATATCAGCAAACAAGAACAAAAATCAAATCCACAGGCTGTGCTTGATGTGCTTAATTGGTATGATGCAAGTTCCAAAGAGCCACCAACTTCTAAATATATGACCAAAGCCGCAGTTGCCACTCATTCAGGTAACGTGTATACCTGGTGCACGTAATCGAGGCAACAACATGGAGTAAATGGAGTTTGTTTGTTTGTGTAGGGTCTTCGTTAAGTCGTGTCTCCAGTTCGTCACCAAGTAGCACAACTCCCACCGAAGCTGAATGTGTTGGACCGTCACATGGAAGTGGTGGCAGTATTCATGCCTCACATATTTCCACGTTAGAACCAGAAGATGAACCTCCGCCACCTCCAGTTGCCTCCCGACCTGAAAGGACAAAATCAATTGTACGTAATTACATTCGTACCTCGATTTTTCGCCAAAATTTAAACTTGTAAACTTCGTGTACTTGACCTTTATTTGGCGATAAAGTTTAAGATTAAGACAAGCAAAACCAAAAAAAAAAGAGAATTTTAAAAAATCTTTAACATGTCGACCGGTTTCGGTGTGTCAAAACACCATCGAGTTAGATCTAAACTAAAAAGTCTTCTTTTATTTTATTCTCATTGAATTTTTGATTTTTTGATTTTTAGTTTGGATTTAACGAGTTAGATCCAAACTAAAAAGTCTTCTTTTATTTTATTCTCATTGAATTTTTGATTTTTTGATTTTTAGTTTGGATCTAACAAGTTAGAAGTTCCAAACTAAAAAGTCTCTTTTGTTTATATTCTTATTGAATTTTTGATTTTTAGTTTGGATCTAACGAGTCAGATCCAAACTAAAAAGTCTTCTTTTATTTTATTCTCATTGAATTTTTGATTTTTTGATTTTTAATTTTGATCTAACTCGTTAGATCCAAACTAAAAAATCGTCTTTTATTTTATTCTCATTGAATTTTTGATTTTTAGTTTGGATCTAACAAGTTAGATCCAAACTAAAAAGTCTTCTTTTATTTTATTCTCATTGAATTTTTGATTTTTTGTCTTGATAATGGTGTTTTAACACACCGAAACCGGTCGACATGTTAAAGAATTTTTAAAATTCTCTTTTTTTTTTGGTTTTACTTATCTTAATCTTAAACTTTATCGCCAAATAAAGTCAAGTACGCGAAGTTTACAAGTTCAATTGTACGTATTAACAAAATTCCCTCCAAAAAAAACCTTTTAATCCAACCCAGCGTATTTACGATTTTTCCAGTATACAAAACCAATTGACGATAATATTAGTAGCTCAGCACCACATAGTACACCGCAAAATTTAAGTCCGGTACATGCGCCTACATCAAACGCCAACGCCACCACGGTATTAAGTACAACCAGTTCGCCCGGTACAATGTTGGATCGTAATAAGAATCAAGCGACACCGGATCAGGCGCGAAACACCTCCGAGAAACAGCGTAAAAAGAAAATGTCCGACGAGGAGATATTGGAAAAATTACGTACAATTGTCTCGGTGGGTGATCCAAATCGTAAATATACGAAAATGGAGAAAATTGGGCAAGGGTATGGAAAATTTTTTGTGAAAAATCATTTTTTCCTGGCGTGAATTTAATTAATTTTCGGGTAAATTGTTGTAGTGCTTCAGGAACTGTATATACAGCTATCGAAACGTCGACCGGAATGGAAGTGGCGATTAAACAAATGAATTTATCTCAACAACCGAAAAAAGAACTGATTATTAATGAAATACTGGTGATGAGAGAGAATAAACATAGCAACGTTGTCAACTATCTGGACAGTTATCTTGTAAACGAGGTAAAAATCACTTTGACATCAGTTTCGACCAACATAGTTATTATAAAATAAATGTAAATGATACTACACTCACCAGAAGTAGACGGGACAAGTAGTAGAGTCCAAAAATACGATTGAGCTGCTTATATACACGAGGTGCCCGTGACTTATTAAATGTACCCCCTGTATAGTGCAGTATCAATACACAGGGTGGAATTTAAATAAGTCTTTTCAGTCCCAGCTGTCACAATGCAAAGTTTTAAGGGGGTATTCTAGTTTAGAAGCTCGATTTTGAAGTGATTTGACGAGCGTAATAAAAAAAAGTAAACATTTTTAGTATCCACTTTTTAAAGTTTTTTTATTGATATTTGAAAAGTATAAAAATGTATAAAAATTTAAAAAAATTCAAAATTGAAATTGGTACAGGCCGGCAAAATGAGGACTCAAAAAAGGTGTCTCCTGGTTGACGTGATTCCAATGCTCCTGGTGATCTGAAACATACAATTTTAGTTAATTCTTAATAAACAAGGATGTAGAATTAGTTGGGCGTAGTCGATTTGAAAAAATAAAATTTTTCACAAAATGGCTTCCGTTTAAAAAGAAAAATCATTTTTTCGCTTCCTTTTTTCACCTTTGGAAATTTTTTAAAAATAGTAAAAAAGAAAGTTCCAAAATCCCCTACATCGAACCAATTTTGATAGTATTAAGAAGGTCTGTACCAAATTTCAAGTAAATCGGCGTATTAGAACTTGAGATATCATGTCAACCGTATCGAAAAAAGTAGTTTTGGGTAATTTGTATTAAAAATTTGAATTTCACTTTGAAAAGATACACAGTACACAGGGAAAAAATCACCATAACTCCGAAAATAATTCGAATTTTCGTAAATCCTTTTAGAGGCTTATATTCTTAAAGGTCCGAACTTTGAAAATATAAAAGAAAAAAAATCGATTTTTTCGAACTTCTAGACTATAATACCCCCATAAGTCAACTGATTAAGCTTTTGAGGTGTGAAAGCGAAACAAACAAAAACATTCTGGCCCAATCATTGCCAGTTTGGTTGAATTCAATTGTTTTGATAATGATCATATTGATCGAAACATGTTCACAGAAAGGAGAATATTTATTATATTTGTTTGTTGAAGGAATTATGGGTTGTGATGGAATATTTACCGGGTGGTTCACTGACGGACGTTGTGACTGAGACGTGTATGGACGAGGGTCAGATTGCCGCCGTGTGCCGTGAAGTCTTACAAGCGTTAGAATTTTTACATTGTAATCAAGTAATTCATCGTGATATTAAGTCTGATAATATATTACTCGGCCTGGATGGTTCCGTTAAACTTAGTACGTATACCCCCGAACAAAGCCGATATAACACGATTCAAATAAATAACAATTTAAAATGTTGTTTTTTTGTTTTTTTTTTTTTAGCTGATTTCGGTTTTTGCGCACAAATTAGTCCGGAACAATCGAAGCGGACAACAATGGTCGGGACGCCATATTGGATGGCGCCTGAGGTCGTCACACGAAAACAGTATGGTCCTAAGGTAAACAATTGTTGAACCACATCGAATTTTTTGATTTTATATTTTGTATTTTTTTTTTTTGTGGTTAGGTTGATGTGTGGTCTCTGGGTATTATGGCGATTGAAATGATCGAAGGGGAACCACCGTATTTAAATGAAAATCCGTTAAGGGCCTTATATTTAATCGCTACAAATGGAAAACCTGATATAAAAGACAAAGATAAATTATCACCCGCCTTCCAAGATTTCTTAGATCAGTGTTTAGCCGTAGATGTAGAAAAACGTTCATCTGCTAGAGATTTATTAAAAGTAAGTGTGTTGTCTTTAGAGGTGAGTTTTTTGAGAGTTGCCATCCCAGGGAGCTCTGATTAGTCTAGGCAGGGTTGCCTTAACACTGTACAGTTCGCACTTCTACACGGAAATAAAAAATACCCCCTGTCGCAGCATCCTGCATAACATAGCAAATTTCCATTTACAAAAATTAGTTTTTCTCGGAAACCAATTTACATAGAATAATGGTTCAAAAATTTTTAATGTGATTTTTTCTTCTCCTTCCAAAAAAATGGTGTAAAAAAATGTCACAAAAACTTTTAAACTTGAGGAAATATTAGCAAAAAACTTATTTTTTTCATGAAAAATGCCCAAAAAGCTACATTTCGGGCATCGAACGTGTCTGGCTGAAGAACTCATCCAAAACTTTTGGACTTCCAACGTTTTCACCAAATTTTGTAAAAATAAGATGTTTCGTTCGAGAGTTATTGCGCGGAAACATAAATACATACATATATGTATATTTACAGGGCCAGCTTAGCCAACAGGACACCCTAGGCCATGGCCTAGGGGCGGTAAATTTGTAATATAGGGCGGAAAAATGAGTAATTAACGTTTTTTTTTTTTCTTTTTTTACTCGTCACTTATTTTTATAAGAGAAAGTTTGTAAAAAAGGTAGGAAAAGGGGCGGCAAGTTTTTTTTTTCAAGATTTCCTTTTTTCAAACAAAAGATAGGGGCGGCATTTTTTAAGGTGCCTAGGGGCGGACTCAGGGTTAAAATATATATATAAATTTTATTGAATGTCATTTTCGGCTTCTAGGGACATCAAAACAAATTTTTATCACAGTCCCGGGCTTAAGTCGCGTCATGACAGTGGCTGTAATAGCTGAATTTTCGATTCGAAAGTTTGCTAAAAAAATAAATATAAACCAACATTTAAAATTATATTATATGTATTATGTTATCCGTCTGTACGTTTAGAAAAACCACCACACTGAAAGTGTTATCCATGTTACCGAATAACACCCGTCCGCTGTAGTATTACACGCATGTGTGATCACTGATCCCGATCGACCTCTACGATTATTCTGGCTATAACTCACACATGTTGTGTCATCGAACTGTAAAGTGTAAACGAAAATAGCAACAATCAAAAAATTCACCCCAGTATAATACAATTGCATATATACATATACAGGGTGGAATTTAAATAACTCTTAATTTTTTTTTTGTTTTAGCATCCATTTTTGAAATTGGCACGACCGTTGGCAAGTTTAACTCCTTTAATAATGGCTGCAAAAGAGGCGGCAAAGAGTCACTAGCATAAAGAGTGATTGTTTGTTATTTAAACATAAAAAAAAACAAAATGGCTCTGTAGACAGACGTAATTGATTTTATTTCTGAAAGACTAGTCTGCATATCAAAGCCTGTTAAAACAAACAATTTAAAAATCAAAATCATGGATTCTGGTTTAAGATACACTAGACGGTCGGTAAATGAACAATATTAACCGCAATTTATAAACACAGGGTGATCTTTATTTTTATAGATAAAATAATGTAGTAAGAAAGTGACGTATGTAGGATTAAAAAATTTAAAATTTGAGTACTAGTTGAAAAAAATATATTGTATTTTTATTAAAAAAAAAAAAAATTAAGAACTCCTAGTACACATATTTTTAAAAGTAAGAATGCCAAAAAAAAATGTATTATATTTTTTGTAATTATAAAACAATTTTGATATTTTTTATTTAATGAAAATTTTCTAGAGCACAACTAGAGAGCCTTATTACTATTTTTAAATGTTTAGAACTAATTCGTTGGTGCTCGGATGCGTTCGGAATATACGATTTCAATATAATTACTGTGTAACAATCAAACTGTTTAATGTCAATTTTATTGAAGCTTTTACTCTCAAAAACTGTTTACAATATTTGTGTAGTAATTATTTAAGTATTTATTGGGAACGAAGTAGTTCCAAACTGATTTTCGAATGTAGATGTAGAAATTTTGACCAAATTTAATTAATAAAATTATGGTAGGAATTTTTTTATTTTAATTTGTATATTTTTTATTCAAATTTTTATTCTATATTACCTGAAGAGTAGTGTTCAAGGTCACATGACGGTCAAATTTAGACGGAGAAATTATACATGGTGGCCACATTACCGGAAAACCTGGAAATGTCAGGGAATTCTAAACTTTCTGGGAAAGTCAGGGAATTTTACCAGAAGAATGGAAAAAAATTGATTTTTATAATTTTGTTTATTTAGGGGATAAAACTTCAATCTGTATTTTTCACTTGTTTTGAGATTAGATTTAAAAATTAGCGCGGATTTCATTTTTTTTTTTACTCTACATTTACTTTTTTTAAGAAAAAGTGTTAAAAAGTTATTAAGAAATTTTGTTTAGCTTTTTAGGGCGACATTTTTCACAAAATAGTCAGAGAATTTTTTAATAAAATTTTTGGAAAACCTGGAAAAGTCAGGGAATTTGATCTTTAAAAATCTGTGGTCACCATGCAGTATACCTAGTTTGAAAGACGTGACGCTTCAACTTTGAGACGCTTTGAGACTGCGCCCATTGATATTAGGCGTCGGCTTGTATATGTTTTCTACAATTTTTTTTAAATTTATTGTACTACTTTTTTTTTTTTAAATTTCAAAGACCTCAATTTGATAATATCAGTGCAGGATCAATCAGTAACGCGAATTCTATTTCAAAAATTCCCTCGGAAAGTCGAATAATGTTATCATTATTCAAATGCGATGGTAGCCTCATATGACCTTGAACACGTTGTATATACTGAGACAATGATGTAAGAAAGTTCACATCTTGAATGAGTGATATTTTCACGGAAACTAACTCGATCAAGAGACTCTTCACAAACCGAATAACTTATTTTTCTTAACACTGTTGTATAGCTGTGGAATTTTCGTTTGATTTAAAAAATCATTTTACCTACCCTCTAGTGTTTCTTTTTACAATTACGCTGAGAATAATTTTAAAGAATCATTACAGTATTAAAAAAATACGTTAAATACTAAAAAAGAAAAAAAATGTAAAATATACGTATTTAAAAAAAGAATTTTTGCCTTAGTCGATCGAAATTCCAAATAAAAAAAATTCTAATTGAATAAATCAATCAAAAAATGATTTATTTAATTGTAATGCGTTTGCGCAGTTGTAGTTAAATTTGTTTTTGACATTTCTGTCCGTCCAACTTCAGAGTATTAAAACGTTTGACAGAAAATTAAGACTTGATAAAACAACGGATATGGAGTGGTTGCTTTTATTTTTTTAACAAAGCTAATATTTTTTTTATAGTGGGTACAGTGAAATCTCGATTATTCAGTTTTATTTTTATTTTAGCTTTAAATTTTTAATAATTTTTGTGCCGCTCATATTGTGTTTGGTGTGTTGGTTTTTGGTTCATTTGTTCTGCGATAGTTGGCATTAACATTCCATTAGCTTTTGAATTGAAAACTGCTTCATAAACCGTTTTGTTTTTTTTAAAGAAATAACATTTTTTCACAAATTGTGAAATTCTATCATTTTAAATATGTATTTTAATCGTTACTTAAGATATTAATACAAACAATTAAGTCCTCAATTCAACTACGAATCTTTTTAATAAAGTGGCTAATATCATGCAAGTTACAACATTTTTAGGCGACCATACAACAATAACTCCGAAAAATTTATTAATTGGACGTCGCAATCTGTCATTGGGGCACAGTGTATGTATACGCTTACAGATAGCAGCACTTGTCAGAAGCTATATATTTTACAGTAAAAGTAATTTGATTATTTGGATCTAACAATAAAATCAAAATTTCTTGTAATGTATATCATTTTCCGACTGAAAATTGAAATTATTTCATTATTTTATGTTAAAATGTGTTATTTTCAGACGGTCGCCTAAAAATGCTATTAAAATGACATCTACTGACAGTTTTAATAAGTAATTTGTAAGGAGAAAGTAGTCCAAGATTTAACTGTCTTTTTATTTTAAGACTCTAGTCATTATGAAATTAGACAACTTAAACATTAAAATTTTATGTTATTGCATAATTTAGATGACATTTTGTCAGATAATCTTTTGTTGCATTTCTCTAAAATTATTTACGACTCTTCTTTAATGTTTAATAAATAAAATTAAAATAAATAAATAAAAAATAACCTAAAATTTTAGTATTAAAAATTGTCTAGTGACATAAAATAGCAATATTATATAAAAAAAATTACTATTATAATAATTTAAACTTAAGGGTATGCTCTGGTCTAGAATTTTAAAAATAAAATTCGGAAGTAAAATAGATATTTGAAAAATTCCCGACTAGGCACTACTTTAAAAATAAAATAATTTTAAATTAAAATAATTATCAAAGCATTTTGATCGAAAATTTTAGTACATAAGCCAACAAATTTAATTACAACTTACCAACCAAATAAATAAATAATTATAGCGATAAAAGTTTAACACGAAAGTTCTCTGTATTGTGTTCAAGTTGAAACTAAACCTAGTTATGTATTTTTATCGTCTTTATCAGAATCCCGTGCTTGAACGCTCTCAAATAAGGACATAAGGCGATGTGGGGGAACGCTATGAAAATAAAAATGTGTGCCTAACTCCATATTATTATAAATATTTAACAGTACTACTATTTAATTAAAAATGCATTTAAAAAAAAAAAATAAATTATAAAGTTTATTCTTTTAGGAGACGTTACCTAATAGACTAGACTCGGATAATCAAATACATTGTATTTAAAGCTATTTTTCGTTTTCAGTTCATTTTTTTATATTTTATCGAAAAAATTATCGATTTTTTTTTGATAATTACGCTTTGTTTTACATTGTATTATAATTAAGAAAAATATTTAATTTAAAAAATTTAGTGAATTGTTTTTTGTCTTTATTGCGCATATTTGCCTGTATATTATGTTCTCTATTTACTAAAAGTTATTAAACATCAATATATAACCAAAAAAATTTATAGTGGAAATCAGTTTGTCCCCGCCAGGGATGCCATTTATAACGGATGGTCGAATTAAATTTTTTTTTTCAATGAGCCATTTTCTCAAAATATCTACATCTCTATGATTCAAATTTTAATTTAAAAATTGCTATGTAACCACATGAGAAAATTGTTTAACACCAGGGCGGCGACACGGGTTATTCGGAACTACATCTCTATAGTTGGAATATTAATTTCTAAAAAAACAAACAATATTCCTAGGTAACCGAATTGGAAAATTTCGTTGCTAAAGTGGAATAAACAGAAGGTGATTTTTGGTTGGTTAAATTAATATCTCGATTATAGACATGTAATCCCAAATACCTGTGTCGCCGCCCTGGTGACAGATTGCTACATATTTGAGAAAATGGTCCATAGATTAAATAGGCCTAATTTTTTTTTTAAATAGTGTTTCAGGTATCTATGTAAATAAAATTTTATGAAAAAAAAAACGTATTCTGTCTTCCAAATTTAATAAACAAAAATATTTAGATTTTCTTCAAATTGTAGTAGCGATTTTTTCTGTCCACTATAAATTTAACGTGTATTTCAGGGGGATTCTATACTGAAAATTTGAAATTTTTAGTATGTGGCGCTAGTGTAGTGTTGTTTTTTTTGACGTATTGATGTTTAAATAAATTTTAGTAACACAAATTTCGTTCAGTTGTATGCAATTATTGATTACAATAGATAATAATTATTAAAAGAAAAATATATTAAAATTCTATATGACAGATTATTGTAATTTTATTAATTAACTTGATTAATTATCTCCTATATACAAAAAACATAGATGATATCTGAAGTAATGATGTATATATAGAAATTTGTACATCATTTAAGTGATTCATTAGTATAGTATTTTTGCACTAGTAATTTAATTAATTTTCATTAACAAGTGGTGATGTCAGTAAATTAATGGATTGTAAATTAAATCCAGAAAAATTTCTCTACCTTTTTTTTTTTTATTTGTAAACAGAAGATGATAATTGTTATGAGCTAGTAAAATAATGAAATATATTTAAAATTCATTTTTAATATAAAATTTTTGGTTTTCTTTGATTTTAAAGGAAAAATATTCATCCTATCTCGCAAAAAACTAAAATGGCGTCATACATGTACGCATGCGCATTAAAAATAACAATTCCTAGGGGAATCCCACATTGAAATTTTTTATTATGCAATTGGCGCTGGTGCAAGGAAATTTTCTATGGTTGTAGGGTAAGAAGGGATTAAAATCAAATTTGTACACATATTTTTTACAATCATTTTATTTTTACCAAGCCAACACCATTACAAAATGCTCTTTCTTAATTTTTCTGTTCGGATTAAATATAAATAACACCATACAGCGTGTCCCAAATTAAATTTGATTATGTAAGTAGAAACGGAGAGGTAATTCATTGGTAAGTAAAAAAAAATTAATCAAAATTTAATTTGAGACTTTTTGGTTTAATAAAAATAATATTTTTGTACTTTGATTTACAAAATATCCTTAAATAATTTTAATTTTGAGATAAATATTTTAGAACAAGTTCTATAAAAATGACGTAAGAATTAAATTTTTAAATAGAGGCCATCTTTAAAGCATTTTACTTACGAATATTTATCAAATTTTAGTCAAACGCCGATAATTTCAAATAATTTGAATAGAAGAATCGATTATTACCATTTTAAGCAAAGTAAAGGCAATAACGTCCACTTAACTTTACAGATGTCTCAATAAAATTCGGCGGGCAATCCAGCCCAGAAAATACAAAATATATTTACGTGGATGTTATTACCCACACCTACCTTACATTCAGTCTTTATTCTTTGAATCTAGCAGCCCAAAAAGTTTCAAATATTCAAAATTTATCGTCAAACAGAAATTCATTTTTTTTTTTTAAATTTCCAAAATTTTTATTAAGTACTAGCACAGCAATTTTTATATTTCGCAAAATTTGCCAAAATCGTTCCTGATATTAAAAAACTGTTAAATATATTTTTATTTTATGATACAATAATATACAAAAAAAGTTAAGTTCTTAAAACAGAATAAAATATTAAATTTTTTGGTTATATTCAGTTTTCCACCATCATTTCTTATTTGACTAGTCATAAAACTCCTCAAACTCATTTTTCAGTGCAAATTCAAGTATTAACTCATTTATGCATGTCACCGAGTACATTACTGCCTCGCTAAATGCTTCAGTTAGGGTAAGTGAAGTGAAACTCTCTCTTTTTAAACCATCAATTAATATAAGGTTATAAATTATTTTAATGTTTATGATCATTCATTTTTGACAATATAAATTAAAATTATAAAGTAAATTATAGGTGGATTTAATCAGCGAGAATTTAAATAAAAATTACATAAATTAACGATAATTTAGTACATAAATGGGTTAATAGATGTAGTCGGCTGTGCAATTTTACTATAAAGGAATTGAATTTAAAATTTCGAATCAAATAAATTATGATATGTTTAAAATTTAGTGTTAATTTCTTTTTTTAATGGTCCAATTCCTTAATTATTGGCACAAATTTCTTAATGTATACTCTCACTTCCGTTATTAGTCGTTCTACAACTTTATAGGTTAGTAATTTTTTTCGGCACTTCAACAAAAAAATTAACTTTTTCACTCTTGTAGCGCTAAACTATTTTATTCAGATACGATTATGATGTTACAATAACAATCACGGAGCCATGGAGTCGTCATAATGTTGAAACTAATGAAGCACGCTTTGGTGCTTCGCCTGTCATTTTATATTAACGAAAACTTTTAATGTGTTTTCAATTACATTTTACGGGCTGCTATATTGATGTATTTGTCAAATATTTACTTGATGTTCACTCCTTAACTCCATGGTCAATGTAAATTAAATAAATAAGAGTGGTTTCTTTTGTGATTTTAATAATTTTTAATTTTTGGTAAAGGACCACGTACAAATCTTATGGAAATTTGGTCCCGGTTAATTTCTTCGAAACTTTGGGAAATAATAGTTCTTGACCTGTAGAACAAAAGTCTCCATAGGTGCAAAGCTCAATAATTGACAGATCTTGAGATATATGTAGTTAAATATACGTATACGACGTATACTGTCAATTGAGTACCTATCACCGATCAAATGGTGTCGGCAAAAAACTTGCAGAAAAGTAGAATCGATTGCCGACACCATCTGATTGCTGATAGATAATCAATTGACAGTACACTGGTTTCTCGTTGTAAGTAACATCAAAATTGAAATAGAATGATATGCCTTACACGGGGTCTCCACTAGACATAATTGAAGTCAAGACATATGTCTTAACATAATTTATGTCTTAACATATAATCAATGTGGGAACTTCTTATGTCTTGACATATTTAATATCTAAAAACAGTAAATCCTATTATTATTTGTGTAGAAAGATTTTCAAAGCTGTAACAGTAATTCTATGTTCACAATTACTAGAAAATTCAGAAAAAGAAACAAACAAACAGAATTAAAAACAAAAATCTCCCAAGTGTTGAGCTAATTCATCGATTCGCCATCTTGAAAATCTTAAACGTCAAATTTATGTCTGAAAATATGTCCGAGTTGATGTTATAACATATGTCAAGACATATATGTTATGACTGAAAATATGTTATAACATTTAGCGTCTCCACAGGACATTTTTATGTCACGACATAAGTTTTAACATAATATATGTCTAGTGGAGACGCGGTGTTACTCTTTTTATGTATATGCGAATATTATTATCTAAAAAGAGTAAGATATATGATTCTATTTCAAGTTGCTAACAAACGAGAAATCAGTGTATACGTATATTTAACTACATATATCTCAAAATCTGTCCATTATTGAGCTTTGCGCCTATAAAGACTTGTTCTACAGGTTAAGAACTATTATTTTCCAAAGTTTCGAAGAAATTAAACGGGATCAAATTTCCATAAGATTTGTGCGGGGTCCTTTATAAAATATGATCATGAGATCATATGAGACTGAATCAATTCAATTTTTTTTTTTTTTTTAAATAGATAATACAAATATTTTCGGTTCTTGGTATCACAGTTATGGCATAAAGTCATTTTCACCTGTATAAAGTATCATTTTAAAATTTATACAAGAATGAAAAAATTAATTATTTTTTATAACAATAAATTTAATAATTAATTCTGAAATTTCAATTAAATACAATTATTAACTATTTTTATTAAAATAAATAATTACAACCAACAGACATTATTAGCTGCTTCCTGTTTTCTGTCCAGCAGGTATGAAATTGATCGCCGCCGAATTGATGCAGAATCGTTTACGAGTTGGCAGCGGCCCGTCGTCGAACACGTGACCCAGATGTGCATTACACTCGGCGCAGCGCACCTCCGTTCGGATCCGTTCTGGGTGTGCAACCAGTAGTAAGAGGTTCGATCCCACTAATTTGTTGGTGTTTGTCGGGATACGGGGAGGGGATAATGGTTTTTGGGATAAGACAGATAGAGAGGGGACATTTTGATTTTGTGGTACAAAAAAGAAAATGATGAAAAAAAGATGAAAAAACACAATCATACGCACCAAAACAAAAAGGGATGAAGCAAGGGTATTAAGGCACGGACAGAACACATTCATACGTATGAGTAATTTTGAAAAAAAAAATTGTTAAACCCAAATTTTGAAAAAAAAATGTAATGAGTGATTTCGGAGAAGAAGAAGATGGCGGATCGTAACGATATGGGAACATGTTGGATGAAGGCACGGAAAAGAAAATATCCACATTAGCTTCCAGGAGATAAAGCTTTCAATAGCGATAATATTACAAAATATAATCGCTTAAGAAAACCCACACCATAAAAATAGCATTACTCCATAGCTCCATAGATACAGCAATATTTTCTATTTCATTTTATAACGTCATCTCACTCTCTCCTAACGAAAAAAAACGTATTGTTTATCTTTTTCTAGATAAACAAAGACGTATTTTGACGTTATAAAGTTTTTCGTGTTTAATTTTTTTTTTTTTGAAATTAAAAATTATCGTGCATTTCACGCACGCAATTGTTGTGAAACCCGTACTAGAGAAATTATTGCTATTTGATGCGTCAGTGATTTTTATTTACATTTGAAGCAATCAGTGAAAGTTAGTCACAAAATCAAATTATCCGGGAATCATAAATGTGGGCTGTTAGGATCAGGTTATCGTATATACATACTAATTTACAAACTAAAGCGGCCCCTACACGCTCAATAATATTGCACAAAATCTGAGGTGGCACAATATTATTGATCGTTTGTAGGTTATATTGAAGGGTTGTACAATATATTGTGCTGCTTTGGAAATATTATTGCGCAATATGACTTTATTTATTTATGTTTCAATTTATTGTTTTGTAATGCCATATTTGTAGGCTATTCATTGAATTAGTTTGATTTATTAATTTGAATATTTGATTATTGTATAATTCTTACATTCAATTTATTGTACAAATTTCGTTTACAAATTATTGAACTGTCTAGAGGGAAATTCAATAAATTGTACAAATTGATTGCACAATATTATTGAGCGTGTAGGGGCCGCTTAAGGCGCTAATCTAGCATTATGTCACAAGAATAAGTAACAATCAGAAGCGTAACAGAAAGAGAAGAAACGATAGTCAGGTAAATTTTGATGCTCGAGGTTTGGAAGAAATTGGAAGAATATGTTAGTTCAAACCGGTCAGTGTTGGAGTTCCAGGGCAGTAGTGTATTTTAAAATAAAATTTCGTTATAAATTTAAATTGTAAATTTTGCAAATTATATTAACATGGAGAATATATCTAAATCACACAATGTTTATTTAGTGAAGAATTGTGAAGAATTTTAATAAAAAAATCATCTAATATATTGTATTATTTTTTTTTTTCATAATTCAAATCCTATACCGGCTCTGTTAGATATAGGTAATATACCCGAAACCACCCCTTGCTTTTCACAAAACACAGGCAATCAAGGTCATAGCAGGCAATATCGGACCTCTCATTCTATTACTCTTCTGGTTGTTATCTATTCTGTGATCATGTTTAATAAAATCAAGCTGTCCTCAATTATTTATCGATGTAGTCATGCTCAATTAAAGCGAATCTAATTTTATTAAAGTATTATTGTACTGCTTTGAACTGCGTGGACTCAAACAGGGCAGAAAATTTAATAGATTCAATCAAAATTACGCAATTATTCGAAGAATTTAAATTAAACTAGGTATCGTAATTCACTTTAATTGAAAATAACTTCGAATTTAGTAAATTTAAGCAATTTTTTTTTATTCGGGATAAAAAAATATCTAAAATTGAGAGGCGCAATTTTGAAAAAACAATCGTTTTTTTAAAAAATAATTCACTGTTGACAGATTTACTTTGTGAAATTTCATCTTAAATATTAATCCTAGAATCATACGTACTCGTCAAAATGACGAATGAACTTCTCTACCTGCTCCAATACTACAACTTGTCGTTGCCTCCTTGCTGTGAAACTTATCTAATTTGTTTTTTCCAAAATTTCCCCTTATTCAAAAATTGATGTGAAATTTTTTTACACCATTGGAAAAAGGAGAAAAAATCACATAAAAAGGTCTTTAAACTATTATTGTATGTCAACTAGTTTCCATCAAGAAAAACTAATTTTTATAAACGGAAATTCGCTATGTTCAGCAGGACGTTGCGACAGGGGTATTTTGAATTTTAGTAACCCCACGTGTTCGTCATACATTTTACCTTGTGTAGAAAAGGCTAGAAAACTGATAAAAGACTTAAAAAATTTCGAATTTTATCAAAAGTAAACAAAGTAATTTACATATTGCGTTATCTCTCAAAGTTAGATAATTTTTTTTTAAAGAAATAAATATCAAACTATTAACGTCATTAAGCAACTTACCCAAACTAGTATCCTTCAACAGCTTAACTTTCCCTTGATCTAGAACGTCATTAAACGCGGGCCATCCACATCCGCTATCAAATTTTGTATCGGAGCTGAACAACGGTTGCTCACACACCACACAAACGTACATCCCTTTGTCGAATGTTTTATCGTAACACCCTAAATATACGTGGGACAGACATCAAAAACACATTATTTCAAAAATTACACTTTTAATTACCAGAAAAGGGTCGTTCCGTGCCGGCTTCTTGGGTAACATGATACTGTAACGGCGTCAAACGTTTCTTCAATTCATCTTTATCATACTTTGCAGACATTTTAACGGTTTCTGAAACGCGAAAAACAAAAACAAAAGAAACATGAAATCCACAACAACTGACAACAATTAAAATATCGCTAACTTTGCCTACTGACTTATTATTTGAAACTAAATAAATGATTTAATTACGATGATTTTAATGATTTATGAATTGGAACGAATTGCACAGTTATTTTTAGATAATTAAAACGTATTCAGACACATATAGCACGCATCCGAGCCGCGTAAAGAATTTTTTTTATTGAATCATGCAACAATAATACAATGTCACCAACATTATTGCCATATGTGGTCGAAACTGTGACTAAATATATAATTTTAATTCAATTGTTAACCATATATGGAATTAATAAAACCAAACCAAGTAATTCAACACCTGATATTTGTCGGCTCGTGGCACCAAATTGAAAATTTAATAGTTTCGGCACTAACTGGACTTTTGCGATACGTCGTACAACACGAACTGTATACATATGTGGCCTATATATTTAAATGTTTATAATTTTAAAAATAACTTGCGATAATTTTTAGTTTAATTGAAATTACTTCATTCTGTTATTTAATTCATTTAAATTTAAACGTCATCACTTATCGTAATGACGGTAATGACGCCGTACTATTTTCTTGTATTATTAAAGCAGTGATTGCGAAACAATGCGGTAAATGGATGGTGGGGTTTAAAATTTTGAACAGAAGTTGATTTTTGAAATATTTTTTAAATTAAATAATTTATTTATATTATTAATATTTTGCACAAAGTGTCCTAAAAATTCTAAAAAATAAGTCTGAAAAAACTTGACTTTTTTTTTGAACGTATACTTTGTTCAAAGACAATATGGAATTTTGATTATTTAGCTTAAATAATTATTCGTTGTGAGTCAAAAAATGATTATTTGTCAGTTTATTAGTAAAATGTAAATTTGTTTAATAAAACCCAAGAAAAATCGTAAAAGTTAATTTTTGTACCCTTTTATTAAAAATTTTAACTAATATTTGACAGTAAGGTAACAATTTTAGTTGTAAATATAAATTTTTTATTATTTTGCAAAAGTTAGCAATTGGGCACCATAATTAGTACTAGATTTGAAAAAGTCAAGCAGAGTATTTAACCCTTTCAAATGATTAAGACGAGTTAACTCGTCCTGCAATATGGCGGCTCAAATTGCTGTGATATGTATATATTCACTAGAGTCCCTATAATAAATAGAGTCGTGACATGTCATCCATTTTCTGTCTAAAACAGAGCGGGAAGCTTCAAAATTAATTATCACATGTTTGAGTACATAATTATTGTTAATAAGTTACGAATTAATGAACAATTAAAAATTTTTAATTTAATTATTCTTTCTAGGTTAATCTAAATGATTTTTGTTAATATTTAATTTATTTCCAATGTATTTTACGCAAACTGTGGACAGAAAATGCCGGAACCAATCAGCGTTCAGCACACATGTCACGACTCTATTTATTAGAGGGACTCTAATATTCACTGGTACAGGTGCCCCCATCTGTGACAGATTTTTCGAAATACGGTATAATCCTAAGTAATGTTCAATTTTATCAACATAGTTTAGTATAATTTATATTTTGCAAATTCCTAGAGTTCACTTTTTTGATGTTGGGATCTTTGACTTTTTTCTTTTTCTTTTTTGTAATCTTATCTATTGTACTTATACTGGCCGGTATTTTGAGACAAAAAATTTTCTCTATGGTTAAAATAAAAGGTTAAAAAAATATATTTAAAAAAAAAAAAAAAAAAACCAAAACAAAAACAAAATTTTGTACGAATAGTGTCCTGATAAAAATAAATTAATAAATTTGTCTACCATGAATGCTATAGGCGAGATCGCATCCCCCTTCCCTAGCAAAAGCTCAAAATATAATTTTTTTTTTTATATCTGAGAAGATATCAAAAAGTTTTTTTTTTTACAAAATCATTCTAACATTTTGTTGGGCACTGGTTACTTGTTCTGGTTCTGTCTGGTTCCAGATTCAAAAAACTGACATCAGTTTTGAATGTAAATGTCAAACAGTGGTTGACTGAACATTTTAACTCATTCAATACAATTTGATAAGAAAACTTTTTTATTAATTCAAATTCCAAAAATATTTTAACAATTATGTTTTCCATATGGAAAAATAATTTAATTATTATTGATTATTAAAATAAATTTTACAAAGTTTATTTAGAAAATCAATAATACTTAAGTGATGTTGAAAGTGAAAAATTAAGTGATTTTTTTGTTTGTAATTATCATGGAATTTGCCGAATTAATCCTTATCCCCAAATTGGATAATGTGATTCTGCACGGTCCGTTTCATGATCCTGTTGAGGGGACGTTGTGCATTACCGGCCATCATTTAATTTTATCCTCCCGCAAAGAGGGAATTCAAGAATTATGGATTCTACACCAGAGTATCGATTACGTCGAACGTAAACCATTTCCAAATTCAAATAATTCAACCGTGGTAGGTGGCACTGTTATCATAAAATGTAAAGATCTTCGAATTATTCAATTAGAGATCAATCATGAAAGTTTTTCGAATGTTTACACGTCAATTGAGCGATTATCTTCCGTTACAAACACTTCACTCCTCTACCCCTTCTTCTATCGACCAATGTACAATATCCTGGAGGACGGGCACACCATGTTCAAAACCGAAATCGAATTTACTAAACTGCTGGCAAGCGATGAATGGCGAATCACCGATATTAATCGTGATTACGAAATTTGTCCCACGTACGGTAAAGTTTTAATCGTCCCGAAATCGGTGGACGACGATACGATATACGAATCAGCGAAATTTCGCGAAATGGGCCGATTTCCGGTGATTAGTTATCGGCACGAGAACGGTACGATTCTGTTACGTAGCGCACAACCGATGGTCGGGCCGAATAATCGCCGATGTAGATCGGACGAACGACTTTTGAATGCGATATTGGGTTTGAATAAACGTGGGTATATTTTGGATACGCGATCGGCCAATTTAGCTGGGCAGTGTAAAGCGAAAGGGGGCGGTTACGAGCTGGAAATTAATTATCCGCAGTGGCGACGAATTCATAAACCGTTGGATAAGATAATGTGCGGGAATGGCGTTCTTCTGGATTCATTTACAAAATTAGTGGAAGGTATTTAGTGTTAATTTTTGGGGTAAAAGCAGAAGCACGGCTCCGTCTATTTTTGGCTTTAAAAGAAAAACTAATGTTCGCCGCTACGGCAGATTCGATAAAAAAAAAATACTACAACTCGATACGGAAAATGCTAGGAAACTGTCGTTAAATTTGAAAAAAAAAAAATTTTAATTTTTTCTTATTTTGTATGCATGTGTGTCAAAGTCGAAGTATATTGTCAAAACTAACTAAACTAACCTAACCTTAACTAATCTCACCACCTAGTTTTTATATCAAAGTCGAAGTGTACTGTCAAAATTAACTAAACTAATCTAACTTTAACTAACCATACCATCTAGTTTTTATATCAAAGTCGTATTATCAAAACTAACTAAACTAACCTAACCTTAACTAACCTCACCACCTAGTTTTTATATCAAAGTCGAAATATACTGTCAAAACTAACTAAACTAACCTAATTTTAACTAATCTCATCACCTAGTTTTTATATCCAAGTCGAAGTATACTGTCAAAACCAACTAAACTAACCTAATCTTAACTAACCTCATTACCTAGTTTTTATATCCAAGTCGAAGTATATTGTCAAAACTAACTAACCTAATCTGAACTAACCTCACCACCTACTTTTTATATCAAAGTCGAAGTATATTATCAAAACTAACTAAACTAACCTAACTTTAACTAACCTCACCACCTAGTTTTTATATCCAAGTCGAAGTATATTGTCAAAATTAAACTAACCTAACCTTAACTAACTTCACCATCAAGTTTTTATATCATCTATTATTACTGCCTTATTTTTGAAAAAATTTTTATTTTGACCCATTGTATCAGAATATACACTCAAATCACGGCGTTGAGGTAATCGTAGTCGTCAAAATTTGGTGAAAATGTTGGAAGTCTCAAACCGTTGGACAAGTTCGTTAGTCAGACACGTCCGATGCCCGAAACATGGTTTTTGGGGCATTTTTCGTGAAAAAAATTAATTTTTTTCCAAAATTTTCACTTATTCAACAATTTTTGCAAAATATTTTTACACCATTGAAAGGGGGAGAAAAAATTACATAAAAAAGGTCTTTAAACTATTATTCTATGTCAACTAGTTTCCAAGAAAAACTAATTTTTGTAAACGGAAATTCGCTATGTTATGCAGGATGCTGCGACAGGGGTATGTTATTCTTGAAAAAGTATTTACTTTGATCAGTTTTACTAGACTATGCACTCAAACATACATATAAACGCACACATTCACAAAATGACAAAAGAAAATTTGAAAATATTGAATTAAATCAAATTTTAAAACAGTTTCGTAGTCTTTCCATTATCGGCATCGATTTGCAGTATTTTTTTTAAACTAATCCGCCATAGCGATGAACATTTTAAAAAGAAATCATTAAAATCGGATCATTAGTTTTTCTTTTAGAGGCAAAAAAATGGGTGGAGCCGTGCTTCTGCATAATTACCTTAATTTGTGATTTTGTTTGAAAATTTTGTAAGAATTTTACGAATTTTCTAGCTTGTAATGACACCACTTGTTCGTCGGATAAATGGCTCTCTAGATTGGAAGCTTGTGGATGGTTGGGTTACGTGTTAGCGGCGTTAAATGCCGCGTGTGTGGTCGCCCAATGTCTGGACCAAGAAAATGTTTCAGTTTTAGTGCATGGAAGTAGTGGTTTGGATGCTACACTATTAATTACTTCGTTAGCTCAAGTGGTGCTTAATCCAGATTGTCGAACAGTTCGCGGGTAAAAATTTCCGTTTTTCTAACACATTCACTGTCACCTGCTGAGTGAAAAGTGAGACAGCGTTTTGGGTGACGTAATTTTATTTTGAAAAATAAAAAATTTCTTCCCTCCAAAATAAAATTTTTTACGCACGTTTTACGTTTTAGAGCTTCCCGAACAATTTTGGTTTGGTGTCTGTCCGTCTGTGTGTCGCCACTTTGCACCAAGTGGCATAACTTCTGAACTATTCGATTGTTTTCAATGAAATTTTTCGAAATTATGCAGTTTGGTTCCTAGATGGTCCCCTATATGAATTTAATCGAAATCGGAGGAACGATAGCTACGCTGCTACCATGTCATTCCATTTATATGCTAAATTGCACCAGGTGGCATAACTTCTGAACTATTCAATTGTTTTTTATGAAATTGTCAGAAATTATGCGGTCTGGTTCCTAGATGGTCTCTTACAAATTTCATTGCATTCGGAGTAATAGTATCCAGGGAGTAATTTATAAAAGCTTGAGGCGTTTAATCAAGTTTGGTAAGTACTGAAAAGTAAAATAGCTACACTTTTATCCAAAACAGAAATCATTAATGATAACGCCTCAAGCTTTTATAAATTATGTTACATATTGCTTCAATCTTCACTCAGTAGTTATTTCATTTTTTTTTAGCCCATTTTTAAATAAAAGCTTTTTCTTAAAAAAACGTTTTTTTTACTTTTATTTTATTTATGAATCGTTTTGTTTAATTATTTTTATTAATTTATATACCTATATTAAATTATACAAAGTTATATTGGGCAATTATCAAGGTGCTTTTACGAGTACGAGGAAGCTGTGTGCCGCACCCCATTGGCAGCGTATTTTTTTTTTTTTAGGTTTCAAGCGTTAGTGGAAAGGGAATGGTTACAGGCGGGTCATCCGTTTCAAACTCGACATTCACATTCGTGCTATTCGACCGTGCAGTCTGGAAGGACCAAAAATAATCAACCCACCTTTTTGCTATTTTTGGATTGTGTGCATCAGTTACATTATCAGTTTCCATGCAGTTTTGAGTTCACCACGCACTTTCTGATTTTATTATTTGAGCACTCGTACTTTAGTCAATTTGGTAAGAAATTATGCCCTAAAGGGTATAAAACCGTTTTTGTCACCGAACGATTTGTTACAGGCACATTTTTGGGTAACTGTGAATCGGAACGTGTCGATTTGAAAATTGCCAAGAAAACGACAAGTCTCTGGTCGTATTTAAATCGACCTGACGTGCTCACATCAATGTTGAATCCAATGTATGACCCCAACGTGACGCCAATATGGCCTAGTGTCGCGCCAATCAGTCTTGTACTGTGGTCAGAACTGTATTTACGTTGGGTGATCGATCAGACGCCGATCAAGGCGTCGTTGAGTAAGATTCAAGCCATCAAACAACACGATAAAGATCTTCGAACGCAGGTGGTCAAGCTACGAAAGCAATTGATTGATTTACAGAAGGAGTATGATGCTCTAGTGAGCGAAAATAATATTTTAGTTTCATAACTAATTTCGATTTTAGTACACAAATCTTTTTGGTTTTACGTTTGATGAATGTACTTAAAATCAGCGATTTCGATGTGTTTTTTCAATTGGTGTATCAACATTTTGAGGGTTTCTGCAACAAAACGCATTTATTTTCAGTACAAACAGAATGTGCAATACTGCCAATTTTTGAGAAAAAAAGTATAAACTTTTTTTTTTATAGGTTACCATACTTTTTCTACGACCACAATTACTATTTGTTAGAAAGACAATACTAAACCTATTTTCCCGCCTTTTTTCATCGATAGTAATCGTAGTAATTCATGACACAAATTTTTCCCATAATCATCAAACGAAATGTGTGCTTAGCCATTTTGGAGTTTGCGTGGTTCACAACTTAAATCTCTAATAAAAATTTTTATATTTCCATTTGTTAAGTTCTAGTCTTTATTTAGTAAATAAGTTTACGAAAATTCCTTTTTTTTTGAAAATACGAATTTAATGTGTTCACTGCCACCTACTGGCGGAAAGGTGAAACATCAATGCCACGTTTTTGTTTATAACATTTTGTCATTAAATTTCATAAATATATAAAAAATATTTATTATTTTATGTTATTTAAAATATATTTTTTTATAAACAATATTATATTCAAATAAAAAATTATTTTTATTTAAATTCCTTACTTTTTGTTCGATTAAATTAAAATGTATACAAAATTAAAATAGGGACCGAGCTTGGCAACAATATTGCCATCTGGTGTTAGATTGCAACAGTAGTTAGTATGTTACAATATATTATAACTGACACCATAGATTAAGTATTAGTACACTCACACACAACATTTCTTTTTTTTTCACATTAAGACGCCATTATCGGTGCTGGTGCTGCCGTCTATAATTCAGATTCGGTCCTTATAGCTAGGATAATTCGACCAGGTCGACAATAAGGCATACTGAAGCTTTAATGCGTCTGTGAATAAATAAAGTTACCCCGCAACATTTAAGATATTATTCAAATTTTGCTTTTCAATATGGCGGCTTAACTGTCACATAAAACACCATTTTCACCTTTATTCGTAGTATCAAAAAAAAAAATATATATATATTAGACTTTTTGCATTTTAATTACATTTCCTATACGAATTTAAATTATTGAAAGTGTCTGAAAAGCTTTAAGCTTTAAAAAAAAAAGTTGAAATAAAGTAAGTAATTGACAATTGTTATTAAAATTTGAATTATGATGAAGTATTATTTATGAAGTGCTTAATTAAAAAGAAATATGTTACATTGTTTACTCCTAAGACCCCTAAGACTGTATTGTTTAATTGTTTATAACAATTAAAATAAATTATATGTATTTTTGTTACTTTCAATAAAAATTTAACAAAAAAAAAATAATCTGTTTTCTGTCAAACTTTTAATTTTCCTCACCATTTGTTTATGTTTATAACCATCAGATGCCGTAAAACGGAACTTAACAGAATCCGGAGGTAGATAGAAAGAAAACTTGCTGAAAACGGTTGTATTTGAATTTGTCATAAATTACAATTAATGTAGTTGGTCGATAAAATAATTTTTTCAAAGGATTTTAACGAAACTTCTCTAGATATTTATTTAATTCAATACCAATAATACGAGTCCTTACCGAAAAAAAAAAAATTGACCACCCCAATTTTGAAGAAAACGATTTGTAATTTTGTAACGAAAGTTTTGTAATTTTAACACGGGCTCTTATGGGAAAACTCTATTTTTTTGAATAAAATGAAAACGTGTCAAAGGATTTTGATAAAAATTTAATATGTTATAAAATACAAAGTTACAAACCATATTTAATAAGAAATAAAAATTATTCACCATGCCGTTTTTGAAATAAAATTTATAAACATTTTTACAACGTTTTTATAACGCTTTTTCAACAGTGTTTTCATATTGCTACAACATAAGGGTGCGGAAATTAAAAAAAAGTGGTATACAAATATTTATAATCACTGAAGACTATTAATACATTATTTAATTTTTGATAAAAGAAATTTTTTTTTTTGATATGTATACTTTTGTATCTGACTATCTCAGAGCAATTATACAGGGTGTAAAACAAATAACTGTTGTCCTTTTGTGGGGTGACTCATAGCACCCTGTAGACACTAAAACCGCAGGAATTTTTTCGGAATTAACAGTCGCGTCACCCCTCAAAAGGATAAAGATATATATATATATATATATATATATATATATATATATATATATATATATATATATATATATATATATATATACAGGGTGTAAAGGAAATAACTTTTATCCTTTTGAGGGGTGACGCGACTGTTAATTCCGAAAAAATTCCTGCGGTTTTAGTGTCTACAGGGTGCTATGAGTCACCCCACAAAAGGACAACAGTTATTTGTCTTACATCCTGTATACGTTAATAAATAAATTTTATTAATGTTAGAACTGATAAGACTATACAAAAATAAGCTGTCGGAAATAAAAATGGTCAATTTTGTATCATCTACTACATAAAAAAGAGTATGCAAATCGAATACAAAATTCATAAATGTTCCGCTTCATTTACTGTAATGTCCAAGTTTTGCACGTTACGTTACGTCATGATGGGATTACAAGATTTGAAAATAAATTATAATTTATGCAAATTATTATTGATATTTATTTTCTTAAATCTATCCTATTTTTGCTTATTCATTTTTAAAAAATAATAAATGTTAATCGTTATTTAAATATTTTAGTTCATGATGGACAAATTGATTGCAAAAATAGATTTGTATAATGTTTTGAATCTAAAAACGAATTATATTTATAAAGATATAACAATTTATTGAAATTGTCATTACGATTAATTTTTTAACGATTAAAAGGCGAATAGTGTGTCAAATACGAACAGAAGCTTTCAACTAACAATATTTTGGGTGGTACACGAGCGTGAATTATGTAAAATACTGTCTATAGCTGTGTACAAATTTCATTTTGTTACCATTTCTATTGATTAGTTCAATGCAAATAAAATACGTACATCCAAACTGTATCAATAAATTCACTAAAATAAAATAAATATTTATTTCTTCGTGTATACCGAGCGTCTACTGTAAAATCAAAGAAAACTAGCAATTAAGGTATTTATAGAATCACTCGTAGACTGGACTATTCGTTGCACTTTTGATAAAATTAATAAAAGTTACCAAAAAGATTTGGTAGGGTAGCCATTTTTATACGAATTCCAATTTTTTAGGCTTTTAAAATCCTAATTTGTGGCAAAATTAAAGGAATATTATTAGATAAAGATTGTCTTGTTGAAGAAATTTTTCTATTTTCTACAGTAAAAATGTTAAGTTCATTCTTAAATATGTAGTAAATTAATCCACCCAAATAAAATACAACAAGACTATCGTATAGACAACTCTGACACAGGAATGTTGTGCCAATTGCCTAAACTACAATTGTTTCATCTTATTGAAAAAATGCAAGGATTTTTAATAATAAAAAAATTACTTATTTCGGTTATTTACAATTAATACACTTTTTCCATTTAGAAATTTATAATATTTAAAAAAAATGTAAATATTACAATTTTGTAGGAAACATTTTATATAATTATAAAATTCTGATTGCATAAGAGAACGTGAATATAAAATCATGTTGATTGATCACGATTATTACAGATTCACATTATTTATTTAACCATTGTTTTTTTTTCTCCTAAAGTTAAAATAAATCTTTATATTTCCTCATGGCTCTTATTTTATTTATTTTAGAATAAAAATACAATTATATACTTCAGTAATAAGCAAAGAATTTAGGTTTTTTCTCGTTGGAAAAGTATTCATGACTTTTCAAAACGTAATAATTTTTAATTTCACGTCAAATTTGTACGTTTATTTAAAATAAATTAAATCAAAATATTTTGTAAAAACAAACAAAAGTGTCTTATTGTTTTTTTTTTTTTTTAAATTTATGAAATTAGGGCAAACTGTTATCAAAATTTAATACTTTTACCATACGGCAGGAAACTAGTTTTTTGTAATTTCAAATCAACAATTGAAAAATTTCGTAACATTTTGTTGAAGGCTACCTTTTAAAATATAATGTCAGTATTTCGTAAAATGTATATTATTGTTAAGTGTAAAAATTAGATAAATATATTAATTTATTGTAGGATATGAATTTTTCAATAACATTTAATTTGTATATATTTGAATTTTCAAAGAGGAGCCTACATATTATCTCAATTGTTGCGAAACATTGTATTTAAAAATAATAAATATTACCGTTTTTTTCTTTGCAATAGTAGTGATGGTAGCAGTGAAAAAAATAGTAAAAAAGATAAAATAGAATAAGGATTTGTTAAAAAAAATATAAACTCTTTTAGACCTATTTGTTGTCAATACTGTATATTGACATTACAAAGGTGAATGAATTCTTTTTAAAAATTTTTTTATGGGTCTTTAGTAATTACAGTTGTTATTCCCAAATGGAAACCCCCTGCTTTTACTTACTCTTTATGTATTTATATATAAGAGTGAGGGACAGAAAGGGGTTTCCATTTGGGAATAATTACTGTATTTAATAAATATTTAAGAAGTATGTTACATAAAAAAGCGACTATTGGCAATACAGGCAATTAGATATACATCTAGTATAGAGTTATCAATTAGAGTCCAGGGGTGGCCAACCTGCGGCCCGCGGGCCGCATGTGGCCCGCCTAGAATTTTTTTTTGGCCCGCGAGATTCATCACACTTATAAAAAATATGTGTATTTTACATTGACCAAGGTAGTGAAAACCAATGTATAAAAAAATACATAATATATAGGAACATATAATTTTACATGCGGCCCGCGGAGTTATAATGTGCTTCCAAAGTGGCCCGCAAGATCATTTGGGTTGGCCACCCCTGAATTAGACATTTGTAGTTCCCATAGAACACTGGAAGGAATACAACTATCTCTTTTCTACAATCACTTATGGGTATTTATGTGCATTTTGCAAAACTATGTTATCATTCACTCAGTAGCTTCCAATGGGTGTGTTTCAATTGTTGTCATATTGTTGCAGTCGTGTTGACACGGTATACGTGGTATACGTGCATGATGCGTGCCACATGAATGTTATGTATATGCGTATGCAAGACACCCATACACACAACTATCCATCTCACTAACACACACAACTCCGCGTGCACATATATAACATATTGGTGGGATATTTTCTATCCTTTGTCGTTACACTGGTTTCAGTAGTATAGAGATACTAGCGTTCGTTCTGTAATATTCTGTGGTAGTTCCATACTTATATAAGGTTTTAATTTGAGGGAAATCTTAAAAAAAAAAGAAACGATCGTTTTTCGCCGTTAATACAACGCTTAATATACCTGATGACGTCACAGAGATAAATTTTCAATTTTCAATGTTCTGTATTAATCAAGTTATACTTTTTGTGAATTTGGAGATGAAATTTTAGTAATTTTGTAAGTAATTTTTTGATTTCTGTTATTACAATATCATACCATTAAAATAAAAATAGACTTGAAAAGGTTAAATTGAGTCGATTAGAAAATAGATGTAGGTGTCATTTATTTAAAACGGCTTAACAAAGCGTATGTAAATTAACAAGTAACCAATAAATAAAATTATGGATATTCAAAATGGTAAATGTTCATTCGCCTTCTTCGCAGCTTCCGTCCATTTTACATTACATTTGCGTTTGCTTAAAAGAGATCTTTATGGGCATCGCATATTAAAATGTTCGCTTATTATTTATTAGCATATGAATGTCATCTGTTTTGCTTTTGTTCGAAGAGCCGGGCCGGTTTCGTGTGACAATGGTGACGGGAATTAAAAGGAATGTTGATCTTTTAAATATTTTTATTAATTTCCTTTTTCTTGAAGTGTTTTATTGCTGTATAAATAGACAAAGAATATTTTATGGGCTATTTATAGAATTAAATAAATAATATTTAGACGGAATAATAAATCTATTGGAAATGTTAGGATACAAGTCAGTAACGGATTGTCGATATGGACTAGGGTGCTGCAGCCCCTCTAGTCCAAAATCGGAGTAATTATTATCTGTAAATGTCTCTTTATTGTGCTAACGGGACTGTAGTCCTTTTCGTTCTGTCTCCGTAACTTACAATAATTGGATGTGTTCTTTAAGCGTGTATCGACACTGTTCGAAATTAATTAAGAACTACTTATTCCTGTTGAGTCAAAGTATTTTAATTTTTGATGGTAAGTATAAAATATCAAAGTTCCTTTTAGCGAATTTCCAGAATGGAATTCAGCTATTACAGCCACTGTCATGACGCGACTTGAACCCGGGACCATGGCAGAAATTTGTTTTGAGGTCCCTAGAAACCGAAAATACTATTCACAAAAATTTATATATATATATATATATATATATATATATATATATATATATATATATATATATATATATATATATATATATATATATACTTATATATGTATATATGTGTCCGCACGATAACTCTCGAACGAAATGTCCTAGGTTTACGAAATTTGATGAAAATGTTGGAAGTCCCAAACCGTTGGACAAGTTCGTTAGCCAGACACGTCGGATGCCAGGAACATGGTGTTTGTTCTTGCAAAAAATTAGTTTTTTGCCAAAATTTACACTTATTAAAAAATTTTTGCGAAATTTTTTTACGCCATTTAATCGAGGAGAAAAAATTACATAAAAAAGGTCTTTAAACTATTATTCTATATCAACTACTTTCCGAGAAAAATTAATTTTTATAAACGGACATTCGCTATGTTATGCAGGATGCTGCGACAGGGGTATTTTGTTTTCAAATGAGATAAATGTTTAGGGCCCGGTCAAAGTGTCTATTTTGTATATTAATGAATCAATATTTGAGTTTTTTTTTAAGTTTTTCACATTATGTATTTATCTTATTTTTATTTATTGTTTTACCTATATTTTTTTGTATGTTCTATATCTCGTATGGGTGGTAGGGGCCCGGTAAGAAAGAAACGTTTAGAGCCCTAAATTGGGTTAATCCATCCTGTCAACACTTTTTTAAGCATTAGAGAAATGTTAAAAAGTAATTCTTTAATTGTAAATAGATTTCTTGTAGCCTGGAATCATTTCCGCCATTATCTGGAATAATATTAGGTCGACTAGGACCCCAAATTGGGTTAATCCGTCCCTGCTCAAAACCTATAATTTATCTAATGATCACGGCTATTTGAAACAAATGGGCCGATTCGTATCGGCGTAAGCCCAAGCCCCTTGCGCTCATTTTGAATCAATTTGTGTTTGTTTTGAATCACATTTGATTTACTTTTGATATGTTTGTATATTCCTGTCCGAGTTTCCATGTTCTAGAGAGAAGGGTCAAGTATTAGCGTTCGGTATACATTGTATACATACCCTCACCCTTCTCTCTAGAACATGGAAAGTGAGACAGGAATATACAAACATAATATCAAAAGAAAGCCAAATGTGATTCAAAACAAGCACAAATTGATTCAAAATGAGCGCAAGCGGCTTGGACTTATATCGATACGAATCGGCCCATTGTTTCTCGGCACACAACTTTTCTAAAGTAGTTTTACTGTACATTATGAAATTTTTTCTTGGTAGATCATATTTTTTTTTAATATGTATTATAATGTTTAATGTTTTGTTTGTTAACATTTAAAAGATGTAGAAATATGAAGTGATAATGGTAAAAATAAGGAAAGAGCCACACCTATTGCAGTTATGAAGATAATATCTCCAAGATTTTGTTAAATAAATTAAATTTTATCGATGATATTTTTATTAATGACATTTTATTACATATTATATACAATATATATTTATATAAATATTATTTTTAATAAATAATAATTGTTTATAAAGTAATTTATTGTAATTACATAGTTATAATATACGTTTATTAGAAATAAGTTGTTTGAGAATGACTATATTAAGATTTGATTGCTAGTTTGGAGATTATTGATTAGATTTCTTTATAAAAACGAAATATTTCTATGTGAAAATGTCTATACGAGCGGTGTTAAACACGCATCGTTTGCAGGGACGGATCCAAGCTACCATTCTAGATCTGCGTTTGGTCCCACACGTCTAATTTTCATAAAAATGAAAAGAATAACATCGAAAACCTATGATTCGGTTCTTTGTTCATCCTTGTATCATTTTATTTACGGTTTGGTTGAATTTAATTTTCTTTTCATTTTTTCATTCTCAACTTTTCATTTTTGTTATCAAAATGAGGAAATTTTCTTACATATAGTTATCACACCGTTTATTTTGATTACCTTTAACGTAAAAGCCCCCATTATGGAACGGTATCTAATACTGGATCAGTTTTGACATTTACATATTTATTTCTTTAATTAAGTAAGGAAACACTAAATGCGAGGTGAATTTAAATTGAAAAACAATCATTCTATTAATAATAATTTTTGTTATCAGACGTTTCTTTCAGAAATAACTTCATTAATATGTAAATGTCAAAACTGTTCCAGTATTAGATACTGTTCCATAATGGGGGCTTTTACGTTATAACATTTCTTAATACCTAACACTAATTTAGTAACGGACATAATAGGTTTTTGTGTCATTTACATGAAATCATCAGACTTTACATATTTATTCATTATATATTTAGATGCGTTATGTAAATCTATTGAAGCGACTTCTTTTGATAAAAAATAGTAACTAACAATCATCTAATTAACCGGAAATGATACGTGATCATTTAAATGCTTACATAATTTACGTTAATTAATTTTACGTGTTGTTGAATTCGAATAAAATGACATTAATAATAATAATAATGATATTCAATTGAATGTGAACTAATTCCATTGATCCACAATGTAATGGGACTGGGTAAATGGTTCTTTCATCTATGGCATGCGTTTGTCATGTCTTTTTTTAAGTCGTCTCACATCTCTTTTGATTAAATATAATTTATGAATGAAACTTTGGCCATACAGAAATTCGTAAAAGACCGGGGTCCGTATATCAAAAGACGGGCCCAGAGTTATTGGTAAAGAGCTCGGCCCGAGCCCAAAGTTACTAAAAGAATTTGTTTTTTGCTCGTCGACTGCACTTTTGGGGAAAAGTTTGCAAAATTTTCTGTTTCTCCGAGGCCGAATCATTCCTTTTCGCGGCCTTGATCAAAGGTAAAAGATATTCACAAAAAATGGTTTGGTTTTTGAACAAATAGGTAATTTAACTTTAGTTTGGTTTCTGAGACTACTCGCGTAGCGGACTATATAGCCGATTAGAAAAAGTTAAGAAGGAGTTAATAACTCCATTCTTGTCTTAAAGTTTTCTTTCAACCATGACGTTAATAATGTGATTAGAGACGGAATTTCGTGAAATATCGGGCTTCAAAGTAAGGTTTTCACTTTTGAAATTGTTTAATCGTGAGGGCAAGAAATTAAAAAAAAAAATACTGCTTATCAGAAGGCTGTCTTGGCAATTTTTGAAGATATAGACAATCAATTTTTTGCCACAAACCAATTTTTATAATTTAAAAGTTGTTACAAAAGTAATAAAAAAATAAATTATTTCGAAATATAATTTCTAAACTAATATATTTATTCTTTTCAGAACACTCAAAAATCTAAATTATAATAATTACGAATACCAAAAAAAATTTCAATTAATCAAAAACCACTCATTAAAAATATATGAAAATAATTTGTAAAAAAATATTTAATTATATTTATTATAAAACCGCAAACAATACATCTCACAACCCAACTTCCACCATTTAAAACAACAACCAACATACCATTCACATGTAAGGTCTTACGTGTGATGGACCCGCCGGATCCAATCGGACCATATGGTCGACATAAACAATAATGTGCATTGCCGCACACAGTACACATAAACAAAGACTGATGACCTCAGTGCACGACCCTAACAAAAAAAAACAGAGTTGAATCAAACGCACCACAGATAAATAGCCGCAGAACCAAGTGAATGATTAGTTCGCTGTTCCGTCTTGTAATCGCCATACTACGATCATTTTTCAAAGAAAAATATTGCTACGATTAATTATGATAGAGCGGCGCTTAAATTGCGTTAAAAAAGGTAATATTTTATAAAATTAATTTCTTCCTTTTTGCTGCGTTTAACTTTAAACATCTCGAACGTTAGATAGTATCAATTTCAATCGCCAGATGTCTCCGTATAAAATGTACTACATACAAATTAGTTACAAATTTAAAAATTGTAACAAATAGAAATTGTCTCATAGATCACATAAATATTGTAAAATAGACTAAATTAAAATTGTTTACAAATGTACCTACAAGTTTGGATCGTGAGAAGTTTACCATATTCTCCGTTTAGAAAGTTGCTGATTTTTTATCTGTTCATATTTGTCAAATCGTTAAGTAACCAACAAATATAGTCATTCAATTGTTATAAATGGTTCAACTAAATAAAAATTAAATATAATTTATTGTTTTCTAAAAAAAAAAAATTATTACTTTTATATCTTGTACGGAAATGAATAACAAAAAATTTATTTATTTGTATTTAACGCAATAGTCTGAAGTTAAATACAGGTGAAAATACATATTAAAATAGGTTATGTTGATTATATGTCAAAATAATTTACGCGGTAAATTTAAATTAAAACAAATAATTATTATTAATTTATCAAAACTGTGACAACAATTAAATGAAAGGTAACATATGTTAACGGTTTAAATTAAAATGAAATTAATTAGTAATTTGTTGAATAAATTATAAATCGATGAATTGATAATAAAAACCACACCAAATTAAAAAAGAATAAACGATAAATTACTATATACTATGAACATGATGGAGCCTTCACCTTTCACCTCCTTCTTGTATTACCTTTTTCCCATCAAACAGGCGTTGTAACTATAGGTATTGTATCGAGATGTATAAATGTGGGTAAATTTATAAAGACACTATAAAAATGAACAGTATAATTTTTTATAATTAGTAAACGTAATGATGTGTTCGATTTGTAGTGTTTAAGGCATCAGTTGTAGAAGGATTTCAGTTTGAAAACTTGTTGATTAAGTAAAAATTTCTGAGATAATTGTCTTGAAAGTAATTTTGTCTGCATCCATACATATTGTTTTAATGTATGTATTGTGTGGTTCGTTTGAAAATTAACCATAATAAAACAACGTCTACGCAACCTTTCGTCAAGAAATTTAATGTTTCTTTATAAATTTTTTTTATTTTTAAAATGTACTCAAGACCTTTTATGGTTTTTAGCAATTTTTCTTTTACGATTATTGTGTTAGTGCTTATGAGTTTTACACATTAAATGCTCTTTGTGCCCCGTCAGAAGCTTTTAGTTATGTTCTCTGTACAAGGTATAGATTAATGACTTATTCGTTGTGTTTAAGGGGAGATTCGCAAAAAAACAAAAAACGAAATGGAACATTTTTTCTTCATAATTATGTTCCTTAAGGTGTTCGAAAAATTCTCCTAAAATTTTATTTAAAAAAAATGAAAAATCAAAAAATTACATGCATTTTAGTGTACTGCTTTAATCTCGAAAGTACGTTTTTTGACATGGTTCCTCACGTATCTCAAAGTATTTGAGATATCGATATAAATCAGAGTGCATGTTATTCCTCGATACCGTCATTTTGGCAGGAACTAGGATCTTTCGGTTCCGTAATATATTTTCAAAATGGTGGCTGTTTATAGTCGAGAAAATGCGGTGATTTTTGAAAATTTATTTTCAAAATACGATTTCTCGCTGGTTTTTTTATTTTATTTTTTTTTTTTTTTTTAGATCCTAGTTAGTGCTGTAATTGTATACATATATATATTTTCAGAAAATTCTTGATTTTTTGATTTTGGTTCACTAGGGATTTCAGAACGCGAGGAATCAAGGTGGAAAAATCTCGCAGCCTCGACTTCAAAGCCATTTATACACAGATCATTTTTGAATTCTTAAAAGTTTTTTGTTTTTGTAATCACAACACATGTAGAAACAATGCTGTATATTTAATTTTTTAATAAAATATTTATTTGTATAGAAAAATGTTGATTTTTTTGATGTTTTTTTGGCGAATCTCCCCTTAAAATAAATCGCAAATTTTATCAAACTGAGCTATGATTTGAAATATAGATATTTGAATTTAAAATTTACATACGGAAGAGTCTTGTTTGTTTTTGTTTTTTTGTTTTTTGTTATGACGAATTCCAGAGCACTGTTGGATACATTTTAAAATAATATATTCATAAAATATTTTGTCACGAACTGAAAACCTGAAGTAGACATAAAAGGAATTCCGCTAGTCTTTTAATTGTACTTTAGTTTGACTAGATAATTTTGTTTTTTGTCCGTTGGATTTCAAACAAAAACAATTTGTTATCTGTTGGTTTCTTTAGTATACAGAACAATAAAAGAAAAAATTTCCATAAAACTGGAAAATGATTCACTTATAGATTAAATTGTTCCGCAACGGACGGTCTTATTTCTTATAGTTTTTGATTAAAAATCTTGTAATTTGTTAGAATTTAAATTATTTTTTTTTTTGATAAAAAACAAAAAAATTACAGATCTTCTTTTGTTTTAAACATTTTTTAACCTTGTATATGAAAAAGTAATTGATAGAAATCTTGTGGATGCTTTAGTATAGATTGGAATACTAAGGGTACCAGATTGCAGGGCCGGACTTACAATTATCATGAGGAGGGCAAACTTTGTTGTTGGCGCCCCCCTTCCCGAGAAAAATTCAAAAATCCTTGCACGAGCAAGAAAAAAAAGCAAATTCAACATTGCCCCCCTAGAGCCGGCCCTGTTAGTTCGAATTTTCTCATAACTGAAGAAAGATACGTAGCTAAAATTAAGTATTGTACCATTTTGTTCGTTCCTATATTCACCCTATATAGAACGCAAGATTGGATTCAAATGTGAAAGTGTCAAAGTGTGTCAGAAAGCGAAAAAATAGCACTAATTTACCAAATTATGATGGGAGGCAGATGTTTTGTCAAGGTAAAAGTAGCCTGTGTCCTTTTACCTTCTGTTAACAATATGCAAAGTTTCAAGTCAATCACACATTTTTAAATGGACTTAACAGTCGCAATTGTATCATTTCGTTTTAAGAACACTTTTCCCCGTACTCAAAAGTAGCCTATGTCCTTCTACGCATTTCATACGATCCCACATTTTTCCAAACGTGTGTAATTATAATTCAATTTAAATCAAATCAAAATAGTGAAAATAAAAAAAAATTAATTAAAAACGAAAGGAAAACTAATATTTGTGTTTATATTTCCTTTTCATTTTCTCCAAAGAAAACTTTTTTTTTTATTGATAACTTGCACTGATAATACGAATCAATTCGACTGGTCTAAGCAGGTACTGTGTATTAAAAATAGGCTATGATGTAATAATACAATGGCCAAGTTTGCGCGAACGAGTCATTCAACGGAAATTTCATGAATTTATGAGGTCATTATAGGAAAACACAGCTTTCGTAGGCAATAGGTATTGGTCAGTCCGAAGCAGGACACATTACGTACGTCCACACTTGTTGTCCGTCTGACTTTATACGGTTACCATGGTAACAAATACAAAACAAAAGCGGACATACCGGAGTGCATGCGTCACGTTTAGTGGAGAAAATCAAAAATAATTAGTTGAGCTGGACTCGGCTGTACTGTAATGAAACGGGTTTCCTGTATTACATGAAAAAGACTGATATGTAAATTAAAGGGTACCTGAAGTAAGTTGGGAAAATGAAGGTGTAAGTACTAAGGTGGGAGGGTGGATTTACGTTAGGTGTGCGCTAAGGTCGTTACGGTTTTCCAAGTGGAAATTGTTTCCCATTGTGCGTTAACGTCATTAGGTTAGGTAAGGACGTTTTCCATTAACACACACCATTAATAAAATTGGTCAAGGCATTGGTCGAGGGCATATAATTATATATAGATACATTATAAATGATTATCCCATAAGAGTGGTGGATCCTTTCGGGGTGTTGTTGAGAATTAATCATATTTCCAAAAGGAATCTAGTTATTTAGAGTGCAAAAATTAAAAGTTCACACCTAAATCACCCTAATTCACTTCCATAAAGCCTGATTTAAGAAATAAAAGATATAAAAATTTTTAAATGTCCAAAAAATTGTAAATAGAATGATAGAATGATGAAATTGGAAATGAATTCTAAGCTTTCGAAGTTGTTTTTTTCATTTTTACCAAAATTAAGCACGTAGGACCATTAGAGAAGAGACTTTCGTCGAATCAGTCAAAATTCTAAGTGGAATTCAGTCATTTTGATAGCAAAATTCGAAAGTTCACACCCAAATTATCCTAATTCAACCAATTACCCAAATTCAAATCACTTCAATTAAGTTTGATCTGAGAAAAAGGAAAATTTTCAATTTAATGACGTCATCAAGTTGACTAAAATTTTTCAGCGCCCAAAAAATCTTTAATAGAATGATAGACTGATGAAATTGGAAGCGAATTCTAGGTTCTCGAAAAATTCTAAAAATGTGCAAATACCCATATCATAGACCAATGAACATATTATATATTATATTTTATGTATAGGCTAATTATATAAATGTATAATTGAGGCAGCCAGATACGACCAAGTTCCGACCTAATAGTATTCTGTAATATAGTAATCAATGCAATAACCGATTGTACCCGTAGTAACATTTTCAAATAATTATTGTTAAAATATCATATTGATAAAAAAAATTTATTTTTTTGAGAAGAAACTACAACATTTTGAAAGAAAGAAAGTGGTAATCGTTTTATTTTCAAAATACAAATACAAATTATGTCCTGCAATAATTATAGTCGCATTTGCTCAAAAATGGACATCCTTACTAATATTATAAATGCGAAAGTGAGTTTGTTTGTTTGTTTGTTTGTTTGTTTGTTTGACTGGCTTTCACGCCTCAACGGCTTAACCAATCAACTTGAAACTTTGCACAGACGTTGCTTGCGTGCCATAGACGGTTATAGACTACTTTTTATTTCGGGAAAATAATTCATTCCCGAGGGAAAATGCATTAAATTACAACAGCTGACTATTAAAAAACGGATAAATGATTTCAAACTTTGTATATTGCTAACAGAAGGGATGAGAAAGGACCCAAACTACTTTATACCCCGGGAAATTTCCTGTGGGAAATTTCATTCCTGTGGAAAAATATATTTTAAATGAAACAAAAAATGATGATAGACAAATATGACGAGATACAGCGAGAAACATAGGTTATATTTTATCCCGATAAAATATCTCATTCCCGAGGGAAAATGTATTTAAAACGGAACAATGAAATAACAACTGACTATTAAAAAAAAGCATGATTGATTTCAAACTTTGCATATTGTTTACAGAGACGATGAGAAAGGACACAGACTACTTTCTATCCCAGGAAAGTATCTAACTCCCGTGGAAAGTCTTATTCCCGTGGGAAAATATATATTTAAAATAGTATAAAAAAGAATCATTGATTTCATTTGAACTTGGCATGTTATTAAAGGAATGTTATAGTCAATTTTTTGCCCGGCGAAAATATTGTATTTCTGGGGGAAAATTCCAAAGAAAAAAGTAATAATATCTACTCGACGCGTAATAGCGACGTGATGAAAGTACACTTTATATGTTTTAACTAGATGCCATAATTTCAAAAGCCACGCGAGCGAAGCCGCAGGTAACAGCTAGTTATATTATATTTCTCAAAATCTCATCCGTCTCACCCTGTTACCTGCTTTGGTCTGGTACCCCTATCCAAAAAATTGTGACTTCAAAAAAGAGATGGTTTGGTTTTAACAGTTAAACGAATTCACAATTTTCAATGGTGGAAGTGTCGGGCAGTGCCTCGTTTTTTGAAATGTACACTTAAAAAAGAAGTAAGAAATTGATAGCTGACAAATTTTTCCCGAGGTAGATGGACAATGGACAACGTCAACCAGTCAGTTCATGAGGAAGTGTATTCTCAAAAAAGAAAAACCGTTATCTCAACGAAGACAATACAAATAATTGTTCCAAAGCGGCAAAGATCAAACACCACCACAAACCAAAGATTCATTTATAATTGGCATAATATCTGGGTATCATTTTGGTGAGAATTGCACACAACAATTTACAGTTTTGACAGATCCACACGAGTGTCCATCGGAGCCGCGATTGTGTCCATCCACATTTCACTCTCTTCTATGTTTGCGATGCGATATACAGCACCATAGGTATGTTATGTTGTCTTGGTGGGTAAAATTACGTACGTATACCTGGTTCACCTATGGACGGACGGAACGGTGTTGATAAGTTTAAAAGTATCAAGTAGTATGGCCCCAGCCGGCGTCTGATACTGACGTCCAATGAACTATGCGAGACAGTTGTTGTAGTAGTAGTGGAAGCAGGGCTGACAGCAGAAAGTCGTATGCCGCGTTATGACAACAATAAAATTCCAATTCGAATTCGTTGCGTTCATTTAAATTTTGGCGGCGATTTTTTGTATTTATTTGTTTTGGTTTAAAGTGACACAATTATGTGAACAAGTTGTATGTATGTGATTTTTCATTTTCGTTTTTCTTTTTGAGTACTTTTGTTTTTTTGGAAAATTTTCCTTTTTTTGAGTGTTTGATAACTGAAAAAGAGTATTTGGTGTGGAAAAATTGATTATTTTTATAGAAAATTTTTAATGTTTGTGACAATAGTTTAGCCAGGAGTTCTCAAGGTAATTGTTGTTGTTTTTGTTTAAATTTATTGGTTTAGTAATTATCTAGACAATTATTGAAATTTCCTGGAATAAAAGTAAACATAATAAAGTCATCTGGAAAAACAATAAAATGAAAGATTAATTTAAAAATTGCGCTACCGGTTTCGGAAGAGCATAATATGCTTCCGTCTTCAGGCGATTCATGGAAAAATATGTCACAAAAAATTTTTTATATAAAATTGAAATTAAAATTTAAAAATTTAAAAACTTGAAAACATTGTTGTACAAAAGAAAGAAACGAGACAGACGCATATACTCTTCCGAAACCGGTAGCGCAATTTTTAAATTAAACATAATAAAGTCATCAGGAAAAACAATAAAATGAAAGATTAATTTAAAAATTGCGCTACCGGTTTCGGAAGAGCATAATATGCTTCCGTCTTCAGGCGATTCATGGAATATTATGTTACAAAAAAATTTTTATATAAAATTGAAATTAAAATTTAAAAATTTAAAAACTTGAAAACATTGTTGTACAAAAGAAAGAAACGAGACGGAAGCATATGCTCTTCCGAAACCGGTAGCGCAATTTTTAAATTAATCTTTCATTTTATTGTTTTTCCTGATGACTTATTACTCCTAATGTTCCCTTTATTACTATTACAGAAACCTTTATATTTATAAAAGTAAACATATTTCTGGAAAAGCGTTAATGAATTGTCCCTTAAATAAAATTAATTTTTGATATATCTCACCGGAATCTCTAAAATCATCGTTTTATCATAACGGAGATACTTTTGTGATAACTAGTTGTCATATTGACGAGGCTGTTGACAAATAATTTCTGTTTGGACCATTTCGTTCCAGATTTAGTATTTAAAGCAAAAAAAAAATACGATACAGGGCATTAAATCAAATTAATTCGTACAAAGTAAGGCACTGTTTAGGAAATTTGGCCGCATCCAGATTATCACATCTTATTTGTGTTTATATATGACGAAAATCTGTTACCAAGCAATTTAACGAAAAGCATTATCAGTTAGCAAAAACACTCCAGCTACGCTGTCATGCTTTTGCTAGTTGAGGATTCTGTGAATTAAATTGCTTGAAGCTAACAAGTTTGAGTTGTAGAAAACGCAAATTTATTCAGAGAAAATATAAGATGCTACTCCAAACAATTAAGGGAGCAAAAAAAAAATTGTTAATTTTTTAGTGATTTTTGAAGAGCTGTATTTACCTGAAAAATGGTCGTATCGAGATGTTTAAAAAGGCGTTTTGAAGCTCCAAGATTCTAGTTTTCAGATCTTTCGTTCAAAAATTTTTAGGAGTGACAGTTATCGAGCAATTATAAGGAATAAGACAAAAAAAAGTTTTTGCAAATTTTTTTTTCTTTTTTTTTTGGTCTACGGGCTTGAAAAATTTTTTTACAGTAAAACCGTGGTATTGACGTGATAGCCTGTTTATTCAGCTTCAAATTCCTTTTTTAAATTTTTCTCTACGTTGATTTGTTCCGGAGGTATCCAACTTTGAATAAAAAAGGATCGTTTAAAACTCTAGTGTAATAAGGTTTAACGAATAAAATAAGTTAGTACCTATAATTCGTATTGATATTTAATATTGCGTTACTATAGTTTTGAAGCTAGTTAAATTTATCAATAAAAACTTTTGTGTTTCCCTTTTATCATGTTGACCTACACAATGAAATGACCAATAAGAAAATTTCCTACTTTCGTACCACTGCCAAAAAAGTCTGTCCTAATTTTTTTATTCACTGTAAAAGTGTAAAAACTTAATTAATTATTTTCACGTTTCAAAAACTCAAAATAGTTGAATTATTTCTCTAAAAAACTTATTTACCACATTTAAAAAAAAAATAATATACTTTATGTATGTAATTTAAAAATTGTGAAAAAGTCTCATGGTGGAAGAACTGGGAAGAGCTGGGTATGTCGCATAAATCGAGCAATAAGGGTAGTTGAACGTATGAACTTCGACTTTGATATTATTATCACGATTGGCGTTTTGATATTATCGTCACGATTGACATGGCGCTCCCACCATAACTTGTTTGATTACTAAAACATAAGGTGTTTTTTTTAGCGTGTAATATTAGACAGAATTCCATAGATCATTTTTGATGAAAGAAACAAAAAGTTTTGTTAAAGAAAAAAAAACCTTTTATTTCTAACACTCGACATTTCCTAGTAACGAAAATTAAAGGCGAAAAGGTTAAACTAAAGTTAATTACTAAATTAGTTTAATACAATTAGATATCAGACACCAACAATAAACCAATTTTTTTGTTCGCTGGGTTTTTTGTGGGTATAATTATGTCTTCTTTTATAAAATATCTTAATTTTTGAAAACAATGAACTGCGTTAATTCACTTTTTTTCTTTGGGAGGGGGGGGTAGGGAATTATTAGATCATTACCGGATAAAAAAAGAATCAACATCGAGAGTCCTCGACTAATCGGTGTGGTTAGAGAATTAAAACATATTATCTTTATGTTCGCTCAATAATAAAATATTAAATCACGAAAGTTAATGAGCATTCGTTGTTCTTTGAAGATTTATTAGATAATAAAAATTTGATTGTTTTTTTTTCTCGCTGTAAAAATGGCAAAAGTGATGAATCAATCATCTTTTGCAAAGTTTATAGCTGTTGTGAAAAGTTCAAGTTCTGAAGAAGAATTTCTGATTATTTCAAGATTTTTGTTAGGACAAACCATAAAATTTCACAATATTGGCGACAATTTGGCAACAATTTTGGTTATAAAAAAAATAATGATTATTTAAGAGGCTTTTAAAGAGATTTGTCATTTTAATTTCTTGATGTAAATAATTGTGAATATTAAGCCATTCATTTTTTCGAACAGTTAAGTATTAAGATGTGCGAGTGGGTATCAATTTGACATTTTTATTAAACAATTTAAAAGAAAAAAAATTACATACAAATTTTTTACACTTTATTTCGCTAATTCAAAAGAGAAAATCAAATAAGAACAAACAAAAATAAGTCATAAAATTTATGACTGTGATTTATACGACAATAAATATATTCGAATATTCAAATTTTAAAATAAACATAACCTTAAATTTGTGTTTTCCGTTTAAATTTATTGTCGATGGGGCAATTAATTGTTAATTAATTACGTAAAAACATTTTTTTTTTCGAAGAGTTTTATTTGTTTAAATTATTACGTAGCTATCAATAAAGATAGTTATCGTATGAATGCTGGAAAAAATTTTTTTTTAAATTATCTATGTGTGGAAAAAGTGAGGTTAATATTCTGTTTAAATGTTTTATAACGTTTTTTCGTCGAGTAATGATTGGTTGTTGGTGACGTATGATGTCATAACATGAAACAAAGATTGGTTTTTGTCTCGATGGGAATTTTTTTTTTTTAATACTTGGATTACATTTTTTTAGATATTTAAATTATTTTTTAATTAGTTAGGTAAATCATTTTTATTATAAAATTTATAGATGGGTAAAAAATAAAATTTTATTTTCAAAATAAATTTTAATGAATCTAGTTTTTGATTTTGTTGCCAGATTGAAATTCGTTGATACGTTTATACAAAAGACAATCAAGTAATAGGTAACGAAATTCAAAGAAATTCATATTTAATACAATTGTTTAAAATGGGACCTGTTTCGAATATTTTAAATATTTATAAGTACTTTTAAATATCAATTAAAGAAAACAATTACATATCTTTTACTGATTTAATTATTGACATATGGTTTTAATTTATTTATCTATATGTACAACTTTAATGAAAGTATACACATAATACAGAACATTTCTCTGCATGACAGTAATTTCTTGATTTGGCTGACAAATAGCGATGGGTATTGAAATGCTATTGTGCGTTCTAATTATATAAATAATCGAAATTGAATAACTTTAATAGTTTTCTGTAAAATCAAACTTCACAGAAAGACAGTTTTCTTTGCTGCCCGGAAAAACTGTAAGTTATATTACTTTTGAATCAGATATTCTGAAGTACTGTACAAAATTTGTTCCATAAAGGCCTTCACCCCATTCGTAAAAACAACTCTAAAATAGCTATATTAAGGTACCATCACAGTGTGACCAGCCAAAAAATAGTCAATTTTCGCCATTTTTTTTTTGGATGGATAGAATGGGGATGAATTTTTCTTTACGATTAATACCACTATTTAACAATGCAGAAATATTTTTTTTATTTATTTTTTATAATTGTTATAAATTTTTGAAAAAGAATCTGTAAAAAAGGGCGGTTACTGGTGCTCACGATTGCGGCCGCAGTTTTCATCTGAAAAAAACAAAAATCAAAAAGATTATCATCTGTAAGAAAGCCGCCATGTTCCTTTGGAGGATCTTTTTTTTGAAATTTGAAAAAAATGGCGGCGGTTTGAATAAAAAGTACAAAATTTAGGCCTTTTTTTCAACAGTTTTCCATGTGAAAAAATAGGAAGATTTAAAAAAAAAGCTTCCGTAAAGTACATGGAGAATGGAATAAAGAATATTCTGTCAAATTTTCGAACTTATGGCTTGGAAACTTCCCCTCTGAGAGTGGGTACCGTTTTTAAAAACGCCATTTCGAGTTAAACGAGTTTAAAGTTTGAAGGAGGGGTTTTTTATACATATAAATTGTCAACTTACCATTAATCGGCGATCCCAGGTCCATATAAAATCTCTTCTACTATCATGCATAACTGTATGTACTTTAAGATAAGACCAAAAACAAAAAAATTATTTTTTCAAAATTTTACTCTCTGTTGTTACCTTAATATATCTAATTTCTACCCTTTGAGACCTTTCCGTATAGATATCCATATTAATGTTTACATTAACGTTAAACCTTAATCTTTAACTTTTTTGTTATTGAATAAAAGAACAGCAAGTATATATTTGGTGTATTCAATTATACACCAAAAACATATCCATAATTATTAAAACACAGAATCCAACTATACTGAATCGATTTTTAAAACTTTATTTTCATATCAACATATTTTTATTCTCAAAGAAACTAAGTAGATTAAAAAACGAGAAGTATCGACAAAAATGTCACTCATACAGCATCACTAATAACGTAAATAATAATTGAGAATCGTTGCGAAGTATAGGTTAGTTGGTTGGCTTTGTTTGCATCCGTAACTAGATGATTCAAAATGAAAGTGAATTTTTTTTTCATACTTATTAAAACTGACTTGTCTGTCTGTGCTTTGTGTGATTCAACGAAACTAAATTTATCGATAAAAGATAAAGACGCTAACTATTATTATCTATTACCCAGTATACACATTTATCTCTTTACCAATATCTAAGTATCAATACGTAGATAGTCAGTCGATTGTTTATAGGTGTGGTTATTTTGTAGAGAAAAAAATGACTATTTAAATATTTTAAACGTTCTTATAATAGAAAATATTACAAACGCGTTTGTTTCATATTAAGACAATAGTATAATTTAATTATATAAAAAAAAAGTAACAATTTGATTATGTAATCAAAGGTTTAATGAACTTGGAGTTTGAAAGTTGTTTTTTTGGAGACTTTTTTTTAGAACAATACACTATAAAAATTTTTGTGTAGAGTATCTAATTATTAACTTAAGGGGAGATTCGCTAAAAATAGTTTTTTTCTTCATAATTATGTATGTTCCTTAAGGTGTTAGAAAAATTCTCCTAAAATTTTATTTTAAAAAAATGAAAAATAAAAAAGGTATGGGCATTTTAGTGCACGCACTTTACTATAATTCAATTTAAATAAAAAACTTTAAAGCTTTTTCTCGAAAGTACATTTTTTGACGTGGTTCCTCATATATCTCAAAATGAATTTGAGATATCGACATAAGTCAGAGTGCATATTATTCCTCGATACCGTAGTTTTGGCAGGGACTAGGATCTTTTGGTTCCGTAATATATTTTCAGAATGGCGGCTGCTTATAGTCGAGAAAAAGCTGTGTTTTTTGAACATTTATTTCCAAAATACGATTTCTCGCTGGGTTTTAGTTTTTTTCTTAGATCCTAGTTAGTGTCGTAACTGTATATTTTGTATATTTTCAGAAAATTCTTGATTTTTTGATTTTGGTTCACTAGAGATTTCAGAACGCGAGGAACCATCAAGGTGGGAAAATTTCGTAGTGTCGATTTCAAAACCATTTATACCAAGTTCATTTTTGAATTTTTTTTTTAAAGTTTTTTTGTTATCTCAAGACATGTAGAAACAATGTTGTATATTTAGTTTTTTCAATAAAATATTTATTTGTATAAAAAGAAAATAATAAAAAAGGTAGATTTTTGAAGTTTTTTTTGGCAAATTTCCCCTTAGGTTTCTCGTATTCCACTATATTATTAGAAATTAGTTAAAGAGATTGCGTAAGGAAAGAATCCGGGGAGAAAAACATCTTCAGAGTTTGTTGTGAGAGGAAAAATTGGGCTACTGACCTTTACGCAGGGTAATATAAACAAAATATCTATAGTTATTTTTGTAATAGGTGGTACAAAATAAGGGTAATTCGTATAAGAATTTTCATCTTGGAGAACGATTTTTACTTTTTGACGATCACTATCAAAATTAATTATAGCTTTTTTGTAAATTCAGACGACGAATCTAGATTTTTGAATTTTTAAAATAATAAAGATGACTTTTTTATAATAAGTATCAAATATGAGTTTCCGCTTTTTGTTACACCGAATACTTCCTCTTACGAAAAGGTAAATAACCTGTTATCTATAATTTTTTCTTTTTAGTATGGAACATGTTTTATTAATAAATTACAAAACATCTGATTAAAAGTATTACTAATAGGGGGAACTACTGGTCAAAATTTGGTTTGTTCTAATTTTTTCAATCACGCAATTTCTTTTTACGCTATTATGTTAATTATTTTTCATAAATGTCCATACTTCTGGTCGACGAGAAAATTAGGGTAATTTAGTATTTAAGTAAAATTTTTGTCCGGTCAAATATTAAGTATGCATTGCATGCGAGATTATTCAACTTTTAAGTTGTATATAAAAGTACAATTTGAAGCACCAGTCTAATATAATATTTTGAAAATTTTATTTTTGAACTGAAATAACAGAAACTTGTTCTTTTAAGAAGGTATTCTAGTCTAGAAATTCGAAAATATCGATTATTTTCCGTTCATATTTTCAAAGTCCAGACCTTTAAGAATAAGCCTCTAAAAGGATTTACGGAAATTGGAATTATTTTCAGAGTTATGGTGATTTTTGCTCTGTGTACTGTGTATCCTTTCAGTGTTAAATTCAAATTTTTAATATAAATTACTCGAAACTATACTTTATTCGATGCGGTTGACGTGATATCTCAAGTTTAAATGCACCGATTTACTTGAAATTTGGCACAGATCTTCTAAATACTGTCAAAATTGCTCCGACGTAAGGGTTTTTGGAATTTTTTTTTTTATTATTTTTAAAAAATTTCCAAAGTTGAAAAGAGGAGGCGAAAAAATAATTTTTCTTTTTAAATGGACGCTATTTTATGAAAAAATTTATTTTTTATTACTCATGCGGGAGAAGTACTAACTTGGCGCACACATTTCTGTACGCAAAATAGCTGTTTGCCCACTGTACTCTTCCGCATACTTTTTTGCGTGTGGAAAGTAACTTTCCACACGTAAATTGACAATAAAACACGCAAAATTTAATCAAAACACGCAAAGCCGCCTCTTAATTTTTCATTTAATAAATATTTCGTAATTATTTCTATAGAAACCACCAATAAAGTAATTTAAACGATAATTAATTCAGAAAAAAAAGACGAATACTTAAAAATATTATTTTAAAAAGTAATAAAAATGTCAAAAATAGTGTTAATAATAGAAAAAAGTATGTGAAATTCGTAATAAAAAATAGTATGTGCAACTCGTGCGGGATTATTGATTGACCCACTCAAGCGAATGAGCGCACTCACTACGTTCGTGCGCTCAACTTCGCTTTCGTGCGCAATCGACAATTTCCCGCACTTATTGCACAATATACTATTTTCAAATCGGCTATGTTCAACTAATTCTACATCCTTGTTTATTAAGAATTAACTAAAATTTTTTTTCTTCTTTTTTATTACGCTCGTAAAATCACCTCAAAATCGAGCCTCTAGACTAGAATACCCCCTTAAAAGTAAGTCCTGAGAAATTCGTTATGTTATGCAGGATGCTGTGACAGGAATATTTTGATTTTTGATTGCAAATTCTTGAATAAACTCTTATACTCTTTTCAATCAATTTAATCATCGACTGATCGTGATGATTCGAAATAATTGCTTTAACATTTTTTTACAATTTTTTTTTTATTCCGCTGCATCAAACGGCTGCATCACTCTTTCGATTTAATATAGCCAATGTAAAAAACATTCTTCAATTTAAATGCATCATCGTTATATATTGGTAAAACTTGACATGAATAAATGGGTCACCGAAATTTAGATGCGCAATGACCAACTTAACTTATTATATTCATACCGTAACAAAAAAGTTTATACTGCGCAACAGTAGAGGTAAAGTTATTTTTGTCAGTGTATATACCTTACAGAGCGCTGTTTTATTTCAATTAATTTTTTTTCTTTTATGATTGTTAAAACCAGTTTTGCCTCCCGCACTTTCATTAATTCTATCGCTCGAATGGTTTATTTATTATTAATAATTATAAATAAAACTAATTAAAATCATAGCATTGTTTGAATGTAGAAAAAAATTAATTATTGAATAATATAAAAAAAACACAATACGAAGAAGTTAAAATGATTTTCTGAACAAGTTGAAGAAGTTATTTTTTTAAGATGAGTTTTTATAAACTCATTTTATGCTCCCTCCGTCTTATGCGGATGAAAATGTTTGAGGTAGAAAGATGCCGATTAAGAAATGAAGATATATATATATATATATATATATATATATATATATATATATATATATATATATATATATATTATATATATATATATCCGTACGATAACTCTCGAACGAAATGTTCTACTTTTACAAAATTTGGTGAAAATATTGGAAGTTCCAAACCGTTGTACAAGTTCGTTAGCCAGGCAAGTCCGATGCCCGGAACATGGTTTTTGGAGTATTTTTAGTTCTTTACCGAAATTTCCCCTTATTCAAAAATTGTTGTGAAATTTTTTTACACCAGTGGAAAGAGGAGTCAAAATAAAAAAATAGGTCTTTAAACTATTATTCTATATCAACTAGTTTCCAAAAAAAAAACTAATTTTTATAAACGAAAATTCGTTATGTTATGCAGGATGCTGTAACAGGTGTATTTTAATTTAAAAGTTGTTACTAACCAAAGAGAGAGTACTATATTTTGGTTATTTGCATTTGTAGCGGTATCATTCGCTGTATAAAAACCTTTAAAGTTTCTAGTTGCGTTTTTATTGTCATAAACTGTAAAAAAAGTGTATTTTTTTTTTAAATTGTCGAAAAACAAACGTATTGTCCGCCATGTTAATTTTTCACCCCAAATTGAACAAATAAATTTGATTTTAATTACTTAAGAATTCTTTTAGTTACTTTAATAACTGGCGAGCAAAAAAAACTTTCATTTTTTCTGGATCCCCTACCGTACCGACATCTATGGACCCTCTTGTCAACCCCGGGGGCTGTAACTCCGGCTGTCTTCCCCCTCACGTCGGGCCTGGTTGAATTCACTTATACATATTTCATATAATATAAAACTAAGTACTCTTACAATGTTGATAAGAAAAGCTCCACGCCAATAATGTAAAAAAAAAACACTATCCAAAAATGTTATTTTATTATTATTTTGTTCACAATTCACCAATATAGGTATACTATATGTGTATACGTGTTAGTTGGTCTGTTGGTATCAACGCTAATACTGATTTATTCACAACATTTATAGAAGAATTATAGATACATTTTGAACTTACTGAAAGTTTTTTTTTTATCGTATGTTTATTTAAACACTTGGTATATTTAAATATATTTTATGTAGATTTTAATGAATTTTAAAATTAATTATTAATAACAATGAGAATTAAAATGAATTAGTAGACGTTGAAAGACGTGAAGAAGATAGACACAATAAAATTGTCGATCAGTTTAATAAATATTTATAATTACGTTTTAAAAATTAAAATTAGTTTTGAATGGACATAACACGAAAAGGGTTGATTTTTTTTTGTTGTATTAAAAATTTTATTGACGTAAAATTAATTTACAGGCTCAGGATGCATCTCTTTAATTATTTCCGTTGAATCTACAGAATGAAATATCTTGTGGGGGCCTATAAACGATCAGTAATACTGTCAGTATTTCGAAATATTGATAAAAAGAAAAATATCAATGTTAAAAAAAAAAGAACTACTGTATCAAAATTTATTAAAGTCGTATGTCTTTAAGGAAGAATCGAACAACATAAAACTGGATTCTAATTATAAAACGTATTATTTTTACGATTTCAAAATAAGTATATGTATATTATTGAATCAGTAGCTTAATCTAATTGCCAGCTGCCCAATACATTATACTAACAAGGTGTCCCCGTAGGCCGATATTAACTTTATATGTTCACATTCAATATTAAGTCATTTTAAATAGTTACAAAAAAAATTTTTCTCTGCTTCGAAAAATAATAAATAATACTTTCTTACGTAATACCTACAAAATAATGAGATTAAGAATTTTTTCGATTTATATGTATAGATAATTTACGGATTATTAAAAATTAAGAATTTTTATTTGGAACAAGAAAAACAAGTGGTTTTGTGGTTAGGCCCGACGAGAGGGTAGGGTAGTGGGGGTTGTAGCCCGGTTTGATTAGGGGGAGAAAATTTAGCCGTTGCTTTCACAGTTTCAGAAGCTGTTATTCTGCACGTTTTTCGTAACCACGATTAAAAATGCATATTATTACAAAATCAAAGAATATTGTAATTTCGTTGTTTTGAAAAAAATTTTAAAATTTTCGAATTTGTTATAAATGTTAGTTGTCAATTATTTTAAACAGTAGTATACATATATTACGTTCCAAATACTACACGGTTGATTTCAGTAGGTAACAATGGCTCAAAAATGACAATTACAAAAATTTAAGTGATTTCAAAATCGATTTCAAAACATTTTTTTTTTTAAATTCAATTTACACTTACTATAACGTGTGGTATAAATCAGAATTGATTAACACCATTACGTTTTGACAAGATTAACTTTGTATACTTTTAAATTTCATTTTCTATTAAATAACATATTCTTTCGTAGGGTTCCGCACCTTAAAAGGAAAAACTGCATCCATCTGTTTGTCACTGAAGTTTTTCTCGAAAACTATCTACCGTACGAATTCGAAATTTTTTATATCGCCAATCAACGGTTAGTGAAAATTTTTTGGCAAGAGCTTCCTCTAGGGATTCTAATAGTATATATTTTTTTTTGTAATTTTTGATCCAATGGTCTTAAGGTAGTTGGTCGGTAAAACGATTTTTTCAAACGATTTTAATGAAACGATTTTAATAATACGATCCCTTACCGAAAAAAGAAAAATTGACTTTCCCAATTTTGAGGAAAACGATTTCAAAGTTTTCAACACAGGCTCTTATGGGAAAACTCTATTTTTTTTCGAATAAAATGAAAACGTGTCAAAGGAATTTGATAAAAATTTAATATGTTATAAAATACAAAGTTACAAACCACACCTAATAACAAATAAAAATTATTCACTACGCCGTTTTTTAAATATAATTTATAAACATCATTTTACAACGTTTTCACAACGCTTTTTCAACAATGCTTTTATATTGCTACAACATAAGCGTGCGGAAATTAAAAGAAAAACAAGTGGTATACAGATATAATCACTGAAGAATATTAATACATTATTTAATTTTTCATAAAAGAAAAACATTTTTTTTTGTGATAAATGACCATACCCTCCTGATTTCGATTTTAATAGGATTAACAGATATTTGAGTCATGAATTACTGGAAAACTACAGGTTTTTCCGACAGTGTTTCCAACACTTGCCGGGAAAAAATTTTAAATAACAGGGCGGAACAGCCAATTTGGATCACTGTACGGAACCCTAACTGTACGTGCGCCACTCCCGCTTGGCCGAGTAAAACATTGTCGTTTTTGCGATCAATTTTTTAAGGCCATTTTGTTTGCTATTACAAAACATTTTTTGATTCTAATCGCTCGGCTCTCAGAGCATTCATATTGTAATAAATAAATATTATTTTAGTTTTGCGATGTTTTTTGAAAAGTTCTCACGCATAATTATTGCTCAATATACTTTATTAAAAAGATTTAGTACATAATTTTACAATTATCTCTCGAATGGTTCGGCTTTTTTAGCTCGCACTGAGTGTATTGAGCTAACGATATAGCTATCTGTAATCCAGTTTTATTTGTTTTAGAAACGCATGAATGATTCTGTGATTAGATCTGAAGAGATGTTGGTTTATTCTCTTCAAGAGACCATATTTAATTTTTTTTTTTTTGTTATAATATATTCATCTATATGGATAAAAAATATTGTATTGGAATTAATACTTACAATATATCATATTAAATTAAAAATTTATACCCGCGGTCAATTGACAGTGATATTAATTTTGTTTTTGTTTAAATCATTATTATATTATAGATATCATTTCATGATGAATTAAAGTACTCCGGTGGGTAAATTTTTGGGTCGTTGACTGCTTCCTTTTATCGTTCTCTATATTTTGATTTTTGTTGTTAAATGGTGTAAACGCTGGGGAATCAAAAAATGTCATAAAATTCCGATCAAGCCGAACAAGCCGATCAATTTCCACGAAATTTTATGAAAATGTTAAAAGTATCAGATTCTTGAATAAGTTATTCAGTCGAGTAAATTGGATGCCCGGAATTCGAGTATTTTTCGAAGTATGCAAACTGATTTTCGAGAAAAATTTAAAAAAAAAAATATGTGGATTTTTGTTCATTTTCTTATGGATAAAATGAGCAGCTTAAAGGGAGGTTTACTTGAGAGTCGTTAAAAAAAATCGATTTTTTTTTTTTGCAGAAATTGGTAGCTAATTATGTGTAGAATATGTTCCCAAAGTGATTTTGCTGAAAATAATTTAAGGGAAGGTTTACTTGAGATTTGATAAAAAAATCGATTTTTTTTTCCGAAATTGATAGCAAATTATGTGTAGAATATGTTCTCAAAGTGATTTTACTGAAAATAATTTAAAAACAAGATTCTTGAACATTAACCGAATCCAGCTTTCTATAAAAAAAAATTCAAAAACCGTAGTTCACGCAATAATGAGTATTAAATATAAAATTTTGAAAATACGTTTCTTTATATATATTTTATAATATCTCGGAACTACATTTTTTGAACTGGTGGACACGATAACTTAAAAACTATTCGATGGATCCTTTTTTTTAATTTTTTATTTTAAAGATAATTCAATTCTTCGGCACCTCTACCTAAGTTCGATACACTTTCAATATTTTTTTTTATTTTTAAATTTACTTTAAAGGGCGAAAAATAAGACAAAAATCGTAATCTAAAGTTCAAACATCCGCCATTTTTTCTTCTTTCAGCAATTTATTGATATTAGAGGTAGAGGTGCCGGTACTCTTCATATATTTTATAAATCTTTTTTGTTTTTGGATTTCGGTGGTTTATTACCGGCGCTAGGATGTCCACCAACAAGGCATTGGATTTTCGGATCGTCACACTGCACTATCTATAAAATGGACAATTTTTTATATTTTTCCTCGAAAAATTTTTTTTGTGTAGTTTAATACTTAATAAATATGTGCACAAAATTTGAAATTGATATTTACTTCCGTTCTTGAGAAAAAAATTCTAGAAAAATACATAATTTTTAAGGATTCTGGAGTAAACCTCCCCTTAATGCGTGCCGATAGTTTTTTTTTCAGTAGTTATTGGTGACACTGAAAATTATTAAAAAATTTTTGTCATTTGGCTTGGTTATTTTGGATTTATTATTTCTATATTTTTCTATTATTTCTATTATTCCAAATTTATCAGTTATTCTTTTAATTTCTAGAACTCATTTTCTAAAGAATTCACGATCGAAGCAACAACTGTCATCAAATTTTCTTTTTATGTACCAAGGATATATAAGGATGCAAATATAGTTGAATTTAACCGAAAAAAATTGCTTTTCCTTCATTTTTATATTCATTTATACGCTGTTTCAAATACAATTGATCATGAGTCAAAGTTAAAAAGTTAAATAATTCTTATATTCAAAGCAAATAAAAAATCTTTTCTAAAAATAAACTGCAATTTTAAAATTTACGTAAGTGCAATAATGAAAGAGATAAAGTCAAGAAAACAGAAGTTATTTAAATTCATAAGTGATGAAGCATGGTTAAATTTAAATGAAATGGACCATACCAAAATCATAGTGTGTGTTCATTTAAATTTACCCAACTGTATATTGTGTACTTCATTACTCTTATATTTGATTTTCATTTTTTTTTTTTTTTACTACAATGATGATGTATTAGAAAAAAATTGAATAAGAAGAGTCCATTTTTTGTTAACTCATTGTAATGTATTATAAGCACTAGCAATCTTTGAAAAATTTTTACTCTGGCTGAACTGTTTAATAGATTATTTAATAACGTATCATATTGTTTTATTTAATTTTTTTTTACTTCTTATTTATTTTTAAATGATTTTTAATAAAAGAGTATGACAGACAGGTATGAGGAGGCTCTTGAACAAATCTATAGGTTGCCATTATTTAAATTCCATTATCTTCGAGCAAGGTCAGTGATTTAGATAGAATGTTTTGTTCATCACCATATATCACATAATTTTTTGGATTTATTCGAATCGACACAGGGGCCTTCGTTTCAATTTTTGATCGACAGTAAAAATGATTGTTTTTGATGTGTTGAAATATTAGATGAGTTTTGATTTTTATAAATAGTTTTGTGCGGGCAAAACAAATTTATATTAATCATTTCTCAAAATTTTGAATTACGCTTTTACTTAACCCTAGAATCATACGTACTCGTCAAAACGACGAACGAACTTCTCTACCTGCTCCAATAGTACAACTTGTCGGTGCCTGCTTGCTGTGAAACTTCTGTTATCTAATTTATTTGTTATTATAACACATAAGACCTATAAATTTTGTTTATAGCTATTGTCGTTTTTTTTTTATACTGAAATAGTGTGCGTCAAAAGGACGACGATGTATGATTAATCGATGTTTTTTTTAAAGATTTTGTACTCCACATATAAAAGTTTTCCTAATTTTCTGAAATTTATTAAAGATATGCATGTTATAATTAATTTATTTAATGATTATGATAATGTGAAAGATGAGTACAGCTGTTTGACTTATAGAGACGACATAATACTGAAGTTTTAATATATTGAATCGAAAACTAAAGAATGCGTTTCAAGTGACTTAATAAAAGGTTAACAATTTATTTTATGGAAAATATTTTAATTTTTATTATTTTTTGAGATCTTATTCTAAAAATTATTACTAACAAATTTTAGAAAATTTACAAATGTCCCTAATGGGGAAATAACTACATATCTGTAGGAATATTTATGACTGAGAAATTTCACATTCTGTAAAGTCACCCATGTCCACTGACTCATAATAGTTCATAAATTAATTATTTGAAAGACATGTTTTATGATACAATTGATGTATTTATCTATTTTTTAATTTTTATAGTGAAAATATGCTTTGATAAAAAGATTAAAAAAATTAATAAATATTTATATTAAGAAATTTTTCTAAATCCAATTTTTTTAAATATTTTGTTCGCTTTTGTAGTATTGTTATGTAAAAAAAATGTTTTTTGCAAATAAACTCTAAAACTCCCCGTAAAAAGTCCATTCGTCGAAACGACGCCGATGTATGATTAACTTGACTCGTAGACCAACGTATGATTCTAGGGTTAAACAAATTGTTAATTCAACCCACCTCTTCAGTATTTTACGTGTGAAGTTATTAAAATTTAATTGGCATCAAACAAAATAAGAAATAAAGATCGAACAGGTAGATTTTGACGTTTTTTTAACCAAAAAATGAATCAGTGGAAAAAAAATTAACAAATTTGTTGGTTCATTTCCACATTTTTAGTTTTTTAATTAAACAAAAAAAAAATTACTTCTTGTTATATATGAGAGCTATAAATAATAAATTTTTATTTTTAACCAAACTTTTAAATCATTTTCGTATATTCTTTTTCATTTGTTTTTTTTTTTTTCCTTAGCCGTCCACAGAAAATTAATTAACATTCCTTCAACAATCTGCTGTTTTTCAGACGAAGAAAGACAAAAGGTTATCTATCTTATAACACCTGTACACCATCGTACAAAAATGGGCGAACAGAAAACTAAAAATGAGTAGTAAAAATAGTGTTTAAAGTAATTGGTCGGTAAAACGTTTTTTTTAAAGGATTTTAACGCAACTTCTCTAGAAATTTATTTAATGTAATAAATAACACGAGCCTATTCCGATTAAAATTGACTACTCCAATTTTTAGAAAAATCAATTTCAAAGTTTTGTAATTTTAACACGGGCTCTTATGGAAAAACTCTATTTTTTTGAATAAAATAAAAACGTGTCAAAGGAATTTGATAAAAATTTAATATGTTGTAAAATACAAAGTTACAAACCATATTTAATAAGAAATAAAAATTATTCATCACGCCGTTTTTGAAATATATTTTATAAACATTATTTTACAACGTCTTTACATCGCTTTATGCATCGTAGTATACAAATATAATAACTGAAGAATATTAATACATTATTTAATTTTTGATAAAAGAAAATTTTTTTGCTGAGATATACTTTTGTACCTGACTATCTCGGAGCAATTACGTTAAGAGAAGAAATACCTTCAGAAAACATCTCAAAATATACTTTCGAATTTTCAAAACGATATACAAAGTCCTTTGTATATTGTACACGTTTTTCTCGAAACAACATTACTAAGAACGACTCGATTTTTTTTTTTTTGAGGTATGTTTACCAAACTTATATGTTAATATTCAAGCAAAAAAATTATTTTCAATGCAAAAATTAACAAAAATTTCATAAAAATTAAAATTTATTTTAAAATTTTGTATAAATTTTTTAATTTTTTACATTTCTTCCAGTACTGTTCACATTTTTTTGTACGCTGGTGTACTTCGGTCACTACACAGATCTGTGCATTATATTATAATAATATTTGAAATAAGATGTTCAAATTATAATTCATATAATAACCAGCTCAACAGGAGTCTCATTTAAAAAGGGATCCATACAGAATCATATACATAATTTAATGAAATGTATAATATATGAATTTTTTCTATTAAATTTTGACTTATAAGATTCCAAAAAAAAAAAAAAAAAAAAAAAAATAAAAAAATAAAAATAAAAATTAAAAAAATATTAATCAGCATACCAGTAGATCTCTATTTTTATTTATTTAATTTTAAAACAGACACTGTTGAAATCGCAAGGAATTTTTGTTTAATTATTATTAGAAAAAATCTAAACTTTTTTAATGAAGATATTTAAATACACTTTCTAAGTTCATTTTGTGCCTTTCAACGACAATAGAAGTAAACAAACAGTTTTTTACAGTAAAAAAACTTTCTAAGAAAAACAATAATATATGTACATAATTTTCAATCACGCATATATTCAATAGTAAATATGTATACAGGTTGGTTTTAAATAAATTTAACTTGATTTTACGGTTTTAGCACCGCAGTAAAGCTATATTGTTGCAGTCTGGAAAACAGTTTTAGCGAATTTCCAGTATGGAATTCAGCTGTTTTCACTTTTATGACAGACAGACAAATTTTGATTTTAACAAAGTAAATCTGTCAAATGTTAATTATTTTATATAGGTATATACTAGCCGTACCTGTGACGTCGTTCGCGCAAAGCATTGTTATAAACTCAATGAGAAGTAGGCAAGTGTAATAATTATACAGAACTTGCAAAGAATAATAATTTTTGTGTATTGCATGTACATGCTCAAAATGGTTTTTCTATTTTCCCGTGAGAATGAGGAATTTTCCCAGAGTAAAAAGTATCTTAAATGTTGACCCAAGTAATAAGTTATCCCCACACCAAATTTCATAAAAATCCGTCCAATAGTTTTTGCGTAATACGTGCACATGCACAAAATGGTTTTTCCGTTTTCCCGGAGTAAAAAGTATTTTATATGTTAACCCAGGTAATAAGCTATCATCACACCAAATTTCATTAGAATCCGTTCACTAATTTTTGCGTGATGCGTGAACAGACTGACAGACAAAAATTCTAAAAATCGCTGTTTTGTTATCTACATCGATAACTGTTTACATTACCAGTACAATTTTCAAAAAATATTTCATGTACAGAAATGATCTCGTTACAATTTTATTATATGTATAGATATATTTAAAATTACGTATAAATCACCCGGTATATATGTATAAGTGTATATAGAAAATCACTTATCACAAATTACCTTTGTAATTTTCTAAGTATGTAAAATCAATTGTTCTTACGTACACCAATAGTATCGCTTACTAATTAATACATCTTTCTATAGTTTGTTACGTCAGTGTGACGTCACCTCAGCATTGTATTGATGACGTAATCATCTGTATTGATGCAGTAAACATGCACTTTAGATGTAAAATGTGCTGTATGCTATTTTTAATAACTTATAGGGTAAAATTCTTTCCTATATTTCTGATTGATTTGACCTTTGTGTGATAATTGAAATAAAATAAAAATTTTCATGTTTTGCGGTAAAATTATAAAAATTTCCAGTTTTTAGTGTTTCGTATCAAATCGGCTGTCTGTTGTCACAGGCGAATTTTTTGAAACTATTTGGAGGTAGACTCAAGGTTGTAAAATTAGAGATGTGAAGTAGAAAAAGTCAAACTTTGTGATTCGGGGAGGGGTTTGACAAGGTCAACTGGGAAATCGGGAAAAAATTTTCAACGTAGCGTGTAGGGTATCAAAGGAAACCTTATTGAATGCACTTATGTTCAGGAAAAACGTTTTTAAAATCAGAAAAATCTGAATAAAATCATGGATATTGCGAATGGGATGTAGATTGTATTAAAATTATCCGAACTGAAAATCCACGTTCAAGAAAACCTTTTTTTTGCAAGTTTAAACTGAAAATTTTAAATTTCTGTGTTTTTCAAAGCACTTGCGCCAGTGTAAGTTCCCTCTAAAGTGCCTTTATTAAAAATTATCTGAAGAAATTTTAATCTTCAGCTTGGCAATCGTTTGTAACTGGATTCTCCCTATTCATTTTTTCTTTCAAAATAATTTTTAACCGTTACTTTTTTTTTCTTACTAAGAATGCATATATGTTAGTTATTCCTTGGGTATACTTCATAAAAATTACAAACGTACAATCAATACCTATGTCTTATAGTTACTTTTACTGTCTGTACCTATGTTCATGAATAACAAATAGTCACAATCATAATAAAATATTAAAAAGAAAAATAGTTATCAGAAGAGTAAATCTTCAATTTTTGTTCTGTTCTTTTTTTTTGAGTAATGTTCATTATTGTTTAGTCGTTTATCTTAACAAGAAATAATTTTGATAGGAAAAAAAATGATGATGAGCGGTTCTGTTGTGTTAGAAAGATCCATGAGATCCATAAAAAGACGCGCGATGATCTATGTATCATGATGTGGTATTCATACATAATGTAATAGAGCACTCTCTCGGATTCAATTTACATTTTTTGGAGTTGTTCTTGACGAACGGTAAGCAGATAGGTATAATGAACTTTTTTGTTATTGGAATTGATTGAATTACAATGTAAATACAAATTTTTTTTTGTATTTTTTTCTTTGTATGATGTATACTAAACATACAAACAAGTAATAGTATACTTGCGAGATAAATTAAATTAAAGTCTTAAAAAAAAGCGTTAAAGATTTTTTTTTTTTTTTTATTTTTTTTATTTTTAGTAGCGTGTGAGCTGCACGGCTATATACGCTACTTTTCGAAATTATACACAATGATATTACAAGTCCTTACATAATATGTTATAAATTGTTTATAAAATTAATATAAAAGAAAAATCATCAGTAAACATAATGCATATACATCTATAATTATGTACAAGTTATTTTCGATAGTTTCAAATTTTAAATTTTAATAAGTGGTTACGATTAATATTTTTAGTTTTTGTTATGTAACTTAATTAAATCAATTACGGAGACAAAATTGTGCATGCTTAATTGTACTGTTATGTAAGTTAATTGTTATCATTATTTAAAAATATATAGACAGCATGTTTCAAAATTCGCCATAATAACTAAAATATGTTAACGCAGCATTATCAAATTTCATTTAGATTTTACACTAAAAACTTTTATACAAATTTAAGTCTTTGAGACACTTTAACACTTTTGGTATTAGATTACTATTATTCAGAAGGACACCTAGCTGATTCTGCGGAATATCTGCACGTTTAAATATATTGTTAATATAGGGACACTGCGTTAGTAAATGCTTAACGGTTAAAGGTGCACTACAGAAACGACAGTTATTGGGTGGCTCTTTCCTCAGAAGATATTCGTGTGTTATTTTGGTATGACCTGTTCGTAATCTAAAGAGCTTGATTTCATCTTTGCGACTCATTGAAGAGTAAATATTTTGGCTCTTGATGTCAGGTTTTATTTCGTGAAGTTTTTCAGAGATTTTTGTTTATTGTGCGAAACAATACATATAAGTTTAGATCAGGTGTGGATCAAGCTCACAAATTTCGAGGAGAACACTAATTTCTAAATTTTCGTATCCAATTTCGTCATTTTGTCATTTTATTTACGATTATTGAGACACTGAAAAATTTTAGTACACTTGCTGACGTCATTAAATTAAAAAATTTCATTCTTCTCAAATCAGTCTTGGATTGAATAGTGTACTGTATGTGAAAATTACAAAATTGTGTTTAGAAGTATGACTGATTCAATTTAAAGTGTTTTTTCTACTGCTGCTACATATCGAATTTTGATAAAAATGAAGAAAATAGCTGTGAAAACCTATAGTTTGGTTCCAGTTTCATTGAGTTATTGACATATTGAAAAATTTTAATAGTCCTGATGACATCATCAAATAAATCACAATGAAATTTAGATTTATCTCCATTCGCGAAAGTGGAAGCAGGTTATGGGCCCAATGGCCACTCTCCTGTATCTTGGTTAGAGCTTGGTTTGGGTAAATTACAGGTAAAACTGGAGCTGCATAGGACAGTTTTTTTCCTTTAATTAATCCCCAGAATCAAAATCGGAATGATATCTAGCAATAGGTGTAGCCATAAGTGTTCAATTTTGGTACGGAACACTTCTTTCATTTTTTTCAACATATTTTCTAACCTTTTACTGAATTCCATCGTTAAGTATACCCACATATTTTAATAATTTTAATACTTTTTTTTCCTAGCGCAGTGTAATATGATATTCTTGAATGGTTTTTTTTTCTTTTTTTTTTTTGGATCTTCTGTGTTAGTTACTAAAGCGTTACGCTATAGACATATTAAAGTTATTTTATAGGTGTAGGTACTCCGTGGGATAAAATATGATTAAAATGTGATAAAATATCTCATAAACTCAGCTTCTAACTATACTTTTAAGTACAATATACAACCATTCAAAATTCATTATTTTTTGTAAATACAATTTTACCCTATTAAAATCATTTTTTTTTTTTTGTATTTTTTCTCACCAATATTTTCCACAAATGTGAATTTATTTTATTCTGTGCCATCGCAGCAGTGGCATGAGTGAATGTTCTATGTGTCTTCGTTCAATCGATTATTTGTCAAGTTACCGTAGATATAGTAGCACTTGAATCATGACATTTGAAAGTGTTTTACAGACCTACATAATATTATTAACAGCAGTTACACATACAATAAACACATAACACACAACACTCATGCATACGATACCTAGTATGATATACCCACTTGACCACCGGTATCGTATGTGAAACATATTTGTGATAATTTGTGGATATCACGTAACACCCACATACGATATCATTTTTGTTATGATTCTGATTTCTACAACACATATCTATCGTATTATTTGGAAGAACGGGACAGGAAAGACAGTAGGTTCAATTCTTTTCCTCATTTTTTGGAATAAAAAAAATTGTAGATGTATCCACTTGGAGAACGAATATCGATTTCGCCAATTTATCAGCTTTGGTGATATCTCCATTTTGTCTGATGGGTACCTACAACTGTTTTATAGGGTATAAATGTTTGAAAAAAATTGTATTTCATACGTGTATGCAATATTTATAAAATATATTTATTAATATCTATTAAAAATAATAATGTTTTAAACTTGCGGATCAATTGCCGAAAATCAATAAATCTTTAGAACTTTCCTAATAGAAATATATAAGAAATATTGCAATATTTTTGTAAATTATATTTAAAAAGTAGAAATTAAATAGCCCCTTTCGGTCATGATTAATAAATTTTCAAGTACCGTTAATGTAAAAATACATAATACTTATAATACTTATATTACAAAAGCTTTGTGTTAATCGATTTATAAATAGACCTATATTTTAGTGGTTTGATAAAATAACGAAACTTCATTCTCGATGAGTTTACTTAATGCGTATTATCAATAACAAACAAAATATGTACATGGCGCCGGGGGGAGGTACCAAGGGGGGGCGGTAGTATGAGTTACGAAAAAACTGGGACAATTGTCTAGCCTACTGGGTTATTTGTTTACTGTTCAATATTTTCTTTGAATTAAGGACAATTTGTTATTAAATTATTCATATTTCCAATTAGTAAATGTTAACAAAAAAACGAAAAAGAGGTCACGGAGGAAATTGGAAAATTTTGTGGGAAAATATTTATAAGTTGGTACATCATATTTTAATTGTAATACAAAGAATAATTACTTAAATATGCAGTTCAAAAGTGTCTTCAGCGTTATTACTGGGTTCAGGGGACCGGATTTTTTTTTAAATAATAATATTAAATTTTTGGTTCTCATTATTAATTTTAACAGAGTATACTTGAAATTTCAAGGAAAAATAGTTGGAATTTTATGCAGTTTTTATTGTAGACAATTCTAAAGTCTGACTTCATGAAATTAGTAGTAAAAAATATACCGTGACAAATTTGATAATCACAGGGAACGAAAGGGGGGGCGAATACAATATAAACTTATAAGGAAATAATTATATTACACAAGACTATTGTTTTTTTGTTTCGTTTAACAATACACATGTTTAATTTCCATTATTTTAAGAATTTTGTTGTTTTAAGTCAAAAAAAAAAAAAAAAAATACATAAACCTTATATTAGTAATAGGGTAAAAGCCCCTATACCGAAACGCGATCCAATACTGGAACAGTTTTGACATTTATATATTAATGAAGTTATTTCTGAAAGAAACCTCTGATAACAAAAATTATTATTAGTAGAATGATTATTTTTCAATTTAAATTCACCTCGCATTTAATGTTTTCTTACTTAATTAAAGAAATACATATATATATATATATATATATATATATATATATATATATATATATATATATATATATATATATATATTAAACAATTCTTGTTGAATACAGTATTTTGATCCTTTATTTACGTCTGATATTTAAAACATTCTATATTTCCTACATTGACGTCTAGATGTCAGTCTATGTGTCATATTACTCATATTACACGTTTGTTTGTATATCGGTTCCCAACTCCTAGTGTCATTAATATTTCTTTGTTTGGATATAGATGTCGACATTTTGTAAAAGAAAAACATTAATAAATAAAAATTTTTGGGTTGTATTTTTTTTATAATCATATTCATTGGATTAAAAAAAACTTTGTTTAATCCTTATTAAGAAAAAAAATGGGTGTTTAATTTATTTGTCAATTTTTATAAGCCAGTTTAATTACACACCTAAAAATGGTGTTCCGGTATATGGGCTTTTACGTTATATAATTTTTTTTCTTGTATAAAAATTTGATTTAACACGGTCTAGAAAAATAAAATAAAATTCAGTTCACTTTTTTTTGGCACAATTTGCTTTATAATTCGATACAGTAGTACCTACTGTCGAAAATGAAATTGGATTTTTAGTCTAAAATTAATATAATTACCCCTGTCACAGCATCCTACATAACATAGCGAATTTCCGATTACAAAAACTATTTTCTCTTAAAAATCCATTTACCTACAAAAATTTTAGAATTTTGGTAAATTGTTACAAAAAACTAACAGTGTGCCTCCAAAAGACCATGTTCTCCGTTTTCGACTGGATGACTGGAGGGCTGAGGAACGTTTTCCGCTAAATTTCCTAAAAAAAATTTTTTTAAGAGTTATTTCAACGCAGAGATCAAAGCAAATTTTTGTCACAATTCCGCGTTCAAGTTTTTTCACCATGACCGGCGACTGCAATAACTATTTTCGTTCCGTTGGGTTATTTTTGAGTTTTGAAGGTCACACATTTCACAGCACAATCATCTTATCATCTAAATTTAATATTTGTTTTTGGTATCAAGGTGTTTTTTAACACATTCATACATATAGGAGCTATATGAGCTTCCATTTACACCAAATAATACACATATAATATTACGATTGCATGTTCATTAACCATTATGCTAACTATTGGATATTTGTATTTTATACTTGTCGACAAAATAGGTAAAGAACTTCACCATCCGTATATACGTGCCCGGAGCACGTATCCAACTTCGTAGCCACCTCCGGCACTTGCATTTATCATGATTGAACTTCATGACACTCACTAAACATACACTATGTAGTACACTATCGCCGCGGAATATTATGTATGGTAGTTCAACATGTGCGAAAATTTGTTCGCAATAAATATTTAAAAAATGTTTTATTTTGTTTGAGACTTCCCTAGTAATATCTTTGGAATGAACTTTTATACAGGGTGGAAAGTAAATAACTCTCATCGTTTACAGGGGTGACTAATCACTAATGGCTAAGGTGATCAGATTTGTAAAGAGTCAAAACGGCACAGCCGACTTTACCGGGGGGTTTGGGGGTACGGAATACCTCCTTAAGAAAAGGGAGCTCCGGGGATCCTCCCTCGGAAAAATTTTGAAAATTTAACTCATAATGGTGTTCTTGAAGTCTTTTAAAGTGCTAATTTTGTAAGCCGATCATACACGAATAATGTCCGGGAACGGCCGATACGTACTAGCTTGCTTTAGTTTAGTTTAGAACAGGGGTGAGCAAATATTTTGATAGTCGGGCCACATTGCAGATGAAAATTTGACCTCGGACCTTTAAGTATTGCTTAATATTTTATCTGAAATTTTTTATGCACCAATTTATGTTAGACAAAAACTAATATTTGTGTTTTTAATAATAATATATATTTATATACAATGCTTCACGGGCCAGACAAAATTCTACCGCGGGCCGCCATTTGCCCAGACCTGGTTTAGAATATCGAAGCGGAGTTGGAAAGCCAACTCAATACTACCAAAATGAATACGTCCTCTCACATTTGGTAAAAGGTGAAAGAACTCAAGTAAAGGATTTTAAAGGCAGTTAAAAATTATTTTAAATAATGAATAAAATTTTTCATAAAATAGCGTATAAGTTCGAATATTGCCAAAACGGGACAAATGGGCGTCCCGATCAAGAAGTTTGGTCGGGACACCGGAACATGTCTCCGAAAAACGGGGTGTCTGGTCACGGCACTCTGTAGACACTAAAAACACATAAATTTTTTCTGAATTTTGTCCCTTTTTGACCCATATTTAGTATCAAATTTTTTGTTAAGAAACACTTCTGGTTCAAATTTATCTGGCAAATATTACATATTACATGGGTGAGATCTACCCACTGTTTTCACAGAAGACTTATATACTTTCCACCCTGTATACCGTCAAACCGCATAACTTTACTATATAGTAAAGTTATGTTGAATAGGTAAAGTTAGCGATGTTGACGGTACACAAATATTTATCATATGTTTGACCTAAATTAAAAATGTTACGGTTATCTATCCTTGTAAAAAGTGAAATTAATGACAACAAAAAACATTTACGCGTGTTTTATTAAAACATTTTTTCGTAGATAAACAAATTAAAACTTTTGTCAAAATTTATTAGACATAATTATGAAAATTTAATTCATTATAAAAACAATATAGAATTTCGTTAACAAAAAAACAAAAAATTTGCCTAATCTGTATGTTAATTACACGTTTGTCAACAGAAATATCTTTCCCTATTTGGTCGACTGGTCCATGGCGTCCATGACAAAAATTTGTAAATTTTTTGGAACCTGTTTAACAAGAATAATTTTACATGTATGTATATTGCGTGATCGAAACTGAACGTTTTTTTCTTGTTTAAGGGGAGATTTGCCAATAAAAAACATCAAAAACCGACCATTTTTATTATTATTTTTTTTTTCATACATATAAATATTTTATTAAAAAACTAAATATACAACATTGTTTCTACATATGTCTTCAGATTACAAAAAAAAAAAATTTAAAAAAAATTCAAAAATGAACTGCGTATAAATGGCTTTGAAGTCGGCACTGTGAGATTTTTCCACCTTGATGGTTCTTCACGTTCTGAAATCCCCAGTGAACCAAAATAAAAAAATCAAGAATTTTCTGAACATATACATATACAGTTATGACACTAACTAGGATCTAAGAAAAAGAAATTAAAAACCAGCGGGAAATCGCATTTTGAAAAAAAATTTTCAAAAATCACCGCTTTTTCTCTACTATAAACAGCCGTCATTTTAAAAATATATTACAGAAATAAAAGATCCTAGTTCCTGTCAAAATAACGGTATCGAGGAATAATATGCACTTTGATTTATGTCGATATCTCAAATACTTTTTGAGACACATGAGAAACCATGTCGACAAACGTACTTTTGAGAAAAAGCATTTAAAGCTTTTTTTTTTTAATTTATGGTAAAGTACGTGCACTAAAATGCGCATAACTTTTTGATTTTTCATTTTTTTAAAATAAAATTTTAGGAGAATATTTCTAACACCTTAAGGAACATAGTTATGAAGAAAGAAACTCGATTTATTTTTTTTTTTAGTGCATTTCCTCTTAATAGTACCACAATGTATGCACTATTTGACAGATGGTTACAGCGCATCTGATTTGCGACAATGGCACAGTTATTCGTGTTAAAATCTAGACATATACAAAATTATGTGTCGCTATTAATTACAAAATAAAAATACGAGTCATTCAGACATAATATATTTCAAAAAGTTTTTTTTTGCTGTTTTGATATTAAAATATTAAGTATATATTGTGATTCCCACACAGAGATTTACCTATTTAAGTATAATATGTGTACTTGACTTAAGCTAGCGTATCTAGTTACTAGCTGTAGCAATATCGTTTTTTATGTGAATTTTTTGTCTACTTTATTAAATTATTCATCGTTTAAATCATTTTGTTCAAGAAATAACAACAGCACACATTAGCGCAATGCTTAGCCATAATACATAATTCTTCTACAATGTCCAGTTTTTAAAGTTAGTAGTAGTATTTTCAGATTGTTACATAAAGCATTCTTGTATAATTGAATGTGTACAGGGTATTTTAGACAAGATGTAATGGATGACTGAATTGGAGAGTTTTAGAATCCAGGAGTAGATGCTATTGGAGGGGTGGGCACTCAAAGATTAGTTGAGTTTGTGTTTAGTTTTTGACATTGAAAAAACTTTTAACCAAAGCGACATGTATTTTGTTTCTGTTAACTTCAAATTAAATCAAATTCCACGATAAATTTAAGTGACTAAAGTGCCTGGCGAGAAGTTGGCTTATGAAGGGTTTTAATAAATTAGCAAAAAATAAAAAATTCCCCTAAACCGAGATATTGGGTAAAGTTGAGTTTGTCTAGATGTCACTAACACGATATGATATTGAATTGGAGAGGGATTTATTATAAGAAGCTTATTTCCATTAATCGTGCTGATGTTTACTGCTTTTGGTTAGGACTCAAGAAAAAATTTTCAGACAGTTATCAGAGAGAGTTGAGTTTACAATTTTTTTTGCAGAAAGTTGCTTGCAGTTTTGTTGAAATTAACACGAGTTTTTATTTCGTCGATTTGGTGGAAATATAACTTACAAGAAGGCGGCGAGCACACTTGAGAAACTAATTTCAATGTGAGACATCATAAATATATAGGTATTTGTTGTAAAAGCATTAGTTACCGATTTCTCAGAAAAAAAAGTCAAAAATGTTTTCAAATATTAGTTAAATAACTCAATCAAATCAGTGGTGTTGTAGTCTAGGTAGTAGCCTTACTATCCGGATGCCAATGGTTCGATTCCGGATCATGTTGTAATTTTTTTTTTTAATTTCACTTAAAATAGTTTTAAAATAAATAATAATAAATATTCTCATAAAATAAATGTTTATTCTTGCAATCGTACCAAAAATATCCTATTCTATCTCATAGGTATATTTTATGAGATACCATTTTTATAAAAATATACATACAATGTTTGTTACTGCACGAATCATTTTCTTAACATAAGTACTACGCGGCACAACTTGCGCGTGAGTGGGGATAAAAACAAATATATTATTATGTATATGTAACTTTAAACAAGGTTGTAACCGTTGTAACCGGTTAATACGTACAATCATAGAAGAATTACTAACCAATATTAAGTACACAACGTATTTAAATCGGATTCTATACTGTGCCCGTCTAATTGGCGCCCATTTCATAGGCGCAGCTAATAATAACAAACAGTCAACATTTTGCAGCTAACATTTTTTTGTGAAAATATTATAAATCAACCTACGCGCATACGGTAACATTGACACTCAATTAGATTTTTTTTTAAGGATTTTTTTTTATATTTATTTAGAGATAATAATTTTTTTATATAATTTTTTTTTTTTTGTTGAATGTAATCGTAAAATTAAATTTTTTGAGCTTCTAAATTATGACGGTGATTAGTGAGTATGTGTGGTATTTTTATGAAGACATTACCATTTAGTATTTTTTTTTTTTTTTGGAATTTTGGAAAGAGATATTTTTAGTGCTTACCGTATTTGGAATGTTGAATGTTGTACCCGGAGCCTCCACCATGGATAGTTATTTCAAAACTTTCTTATTAGTCTAGAGGCTCGATTTGCAAAGTATAAAAATGTATAAAAATTTTAAAATTGAAATCAGTACAGGCCGGCAAAGTGGGGACTCAAAAAAAGGTGTCTCCTGGTTGACGTGGTTCCAACCCTCCTGGAGATCTGAAACATAAAATTTTAGTTAATTATTAATGAACAAGGATGTAGAATAAGTTGGACGTAGCCGATTTGAAAAAATAAATTTTTTCACAAAATAGCGTCCATTTAAAAAGAATAATCATTTTTTTCCCTCCTTTTTTCAACTTTGGAAATTTTTTAAAAATAGTAAAAAAAAAATTCCAAAAACCCCTACGTCGGACCAATTTTGATAGTATTAAGAAGGTCTGTACCAAATTTCAAGTAAATCGGTGCATTAGAACTTGAGATGTCATGTCAACCGTATTAAAAAAAGTAGTTTCGAGTAATTTATATTAAAAATTTGAATTTAACACTGAAAAGATACCTAGTACACAGGAAAAAATAACTATAACTCCGAAAATTATTCGAATTTCCGTAAATCCTTTTAGAGCCTTATTCTTAAAGGTCTAAACTTTGAAAATATATTAAAAAAAAAAAGAAAAATCAATTTTGTCGAATTTCTAGACTAGAATATCCCCTTAAGGAAACATTCTCTGGTCTCCTTTTCCGATTTCGATGATACTGAAATCTGAGATACGGAAAAACGGTTTGAAATATCGTGAAAACGCCATAAATTGGCAATGCCGATCTACGTTCAAGAGTTATTTATTGATATGCGCTCCATTCAAATTACAACAGCAGGGATGATTGAGGGTTAAAATTTGTGGGTTAACGTTGCGGAAAGGGAAAGAAAATTAAAAAAAAATATGAAAGTTTTATTTGCAGATTTATGTAAAAAATCGAATTGACTTATTTTTGCGTTTGAGTAATTCAAAAAATTCTTTAAATGATACTTTTCGTTATCGAAAACTTTGATCGTAAATATTTCATAAATGGTGCGTTTATTTCATAGCAAAAAATTATGATATTTTTTAAAGCGTTAGCTCCAGAATGTTTTCTTGTTAGATACCTACTCACATTTTGATATAAATAGAGAATTAGTTACCTGCATTTACCAATAGTTATATAATTAGTGACGTCACTAATAAGAACAGATTACAGCATCTACATTCTCTCGGATAATTCTTGTCACCGTTCGTTCCACTCTAATTCCAAAAAAATTTCTTTTCTTTTTTTTTTGGAAGATTTTGATAACGAACATTAACCACAAAAATGATATTTAATACCATAGATATAATATTACACCATACTTTTTTTTTAATTGATTATATAATCACGGTGTACATATTATTTTGATGTGCACTGTTCCATAATTTTTTAATAGAAGAAAGTGTTGGCATAGAAAAAAAAAGTGGGTGATATATCTATTTCATCTATAATTTAACCTTTTCACGGTTTGAAATTTATAAAACAAATCAATCTAATTAGGTACCTATATAATTTTATAATATTTGGAGCGCTCAGTAGCGTCTAATTTTCTTTCTGATTAATTGAAAAATGCTATTAGGGTGTGAAATAGCGTGAAACACAGTTAAAAATTATAATTTTCCAATGATTAGATTAGAGGAAAAATTAAAAATAACGAATTGTGTCAACTAAAATTGTATATAATTTAGGAAAAAATATTTAATATTCGCATGGTTCAGTAACATTAGTGATTACTGGGGTGATTATTAATTAAATTTATACGATTCTAGATTAAAATTATATTGTTTTTTTTTTACAATATTCGATATTTTTAATAGCATTGCGTTTTTAATTTCAATCGAAACATAAGGTATACACAAATTTTTCAACTTAATAACGTCGCCAAGGACAAATTTGACGTTATGACGTCATGAAATGACAAAAAGGCGAAATTTGAAGCCAGTTCTAGATTTATGTGGAAGTTTCACTTCAAAATTTTTGCCGAAATGTAAATTTTCAACCGGATACAGTAGTAAAATATCACATCAGCCATGCAATTTTTGTCACATCATCGATAATTAGACGATTATTGTGACATATTCGATTTTAGTCGAGTAAAATTTATAACCTTTTTAAATATACAATTTAAATATACGTACTTACTTACATATTAGGATTCGTTAAGATTCTTATACGAGTTTATACCTAATAGACGTACATATATACAAGAAGTAATTATTTTGAAAAGCTGGTGATGACACTTGATATGGTAATATAGGTTAGTACTGACTTATACATTTTACTCGTACATTGTATATGGACGAACATAATGTGGATTTAATTGAAATTAATACAATAATATATAAAAAGTTGTCAGGGTACAGTAGCAGAAGAAATAATTGTAACAGTACGGTAGAGAAGTTTAATTGTTTGTATATTTTCGTACTTTTAGTGAATTTACGGAATAGAATTTAGCTATTACAGCCACTGTCATGACGCGACTTGAGCCCGGGACTATGGCAGAAATTTGTTTCGAGGTCCTTAGAAACCGAAAATAATATTTACAGTCTCCTATATTGGACCACTTTTGCCATTTTTTGTTTGCCCAATTACGATAGAGTCATCAGTTTTGGTTGTCTGATTAATCAATCTTTATGCTACAAAACGAAAACATTAATTCGTCTCTAGTTGAATTTTAAAAAGACCTTACCTTGGGTAAAAAAAATTATGTCATTTGGTCCAATTTAGGCAACTAGTATCCTAAATTGGACCGATTGGTTCTTAATAACGTTTTTCTACAAAAACCGTTGTCTACATCTAATCCATGTATATATTTTTAAGATTATGTCGTTATAATAAATTACATATGGCATAGATAAAATATAAATATAAAAAAAAAGTTATACCTACCTGTTAAGTGTTTGGTCGAACGGTAAGTATTGAAAATTTAACATTGGCTTAACAATTTTTCATAAATTTGCGAGTTTTCAAAGACTGCTTACTTGACAATTATCTAAATTCGTACTAAGAAATAAATTCGAATGTTGTTTAATATTTATATTGTTAGATGGCTCTAACTGTCTTTTAATTGCTTAAAACTGACGCGGTCCAATTTAGGAGCCGGTTCAATATAGGAGACTCTCCCCTATATATATATGAAATGTTGTGTATATATACGAAATGTTTTACTTTTACTTAATTTGGTGAAAATATTGAAAGTTCCAAACCGTTGGACGAGTTCGTTAACCAAACATGTCCGATGCCCGGAACATGGTTTTTCTTTACACCATTGAAATAGGGAGAGAAAAATCACACAAAAAATGTCTTTAAAATACTATCCTATATCAACTAGTTTCCGAGAAAAACTAATTTTTGTAAACGAAAATTCGTTATGTTATGCAGAATGCTGCGACAGACGTATTTATGATGTCACATTTTTGTCTAATACAAAACACCTTATTCATATTATCACTTTAAACGAATTTCCGGAATGGAAATTCAGCTATTACAATCGCTGTTATAGTGAATACGATGACTCTCAAACAAAGCATCTAGTTTTTAGGAAATTTTAATGAAAATCTTCGATGAGCTTTTTTTTGTTAAATTTGATTAAAAACCGAAAGTATTTCAATTTTTTTATACCTTCAGAAAGAGTGAAAACAATCACATAAGAAGGATTAGAAACATCGTTCTAAGTAAATTGGTTTTCGAGAAAAATTAAAACTAAATTATTTGTTTCAAAAAGTTTTTGGTAAAGGGCGAAAAAATCATTATCAGAATAGGTTTTGGAAGTTTTTTGAGGAAAGCTGGAAAGATGTACTTCTACAAGATGTACAAGACCATCGGTTTAACAGAATTTATCAACATAGCAAAAATATTCAAATTCCACTAAATATAGGTATTGATTAAAAAACAAACAAAGCAAATGAGCATCGTAATAATATAAAGCCGTAACGTTTGACAAAAATTCCGCATTATTTAAAAATTTTTCTCGAAAACCAGTTTACTTACGATAATGTTTCAAAAATCTATATCCCGTATATTATCACAATTTGTTTGCGTTTTGAATTAGGCCCAATGTTGGTGATAGTTTAGTGTTTTCCCAGCGCATCAGTGTCACAATTCTTTTACCCTTTACTGTTTCTTTTTACATACATATATGTATGTATGTACGTAGTACATAATATGTATCTTTGCTTAAACGAAGGTAATTAATCCGGCTTATGTACACATATCAAACTTTTATGCCTACCAAGTGTACCAAGTTACCGACCAGACAAGTAGGAATGTTCACATTTGTTTTTCTTTTTTTTCGTTTGTCTTTCATTTGTTATTTTATTATCATTAAACGAACGAGAGGTGAATGATTTTTGTTTTTATTTTTTTGTTTTAAATATTCAATTTTTTTTTTCAGCCAACTTAATATAGAGGAGATATTGATATGCATGTGAATGAATGAGATTTGAGGTGTTGAATGTTTCCTGCATTCTTTATGAAATTATAATTTTAATTAAAGTTCTATTTTTTTTTTCAAATCTATTTATATAAATGAAATATTTTTGTAATTGAGGTGGGCTCAAGGTTTTACAGTATAAGATTGATTGTTGAAGGAATTACTAGTAGGACCTGTTATTAGAAGAAACGGTTTTTAGCGAATTTCTAGAATGGAATTCAGCTTTTACAGCCACTGTCATGACGCGACTTGAGCCCGGGATTATGGTAGAAATTTGTTTTGAGGTTCCTGGTTCCTATGAAACCGAAAATAATATTCACTGAAATTTATATAATACAATCTGAACTTCCATTGTTTTCACCCAATTTCATAAATATTGGATACTTCGTTCGAGAGTTATCGTCCGGACACACATACACACACACACACACACACACATATATATATATATATATATATATATATATATATATATATATATATATATATATATATAATATGTCCGCACGATAACTCTCGAACGAAGTATCCAATATTTATGAAATTTGGTGAAAACAATGGAAGTCCCAAACCCTTGGATGAGTTCGTGAACTAAACACGTTGGATGCCCGGAACATGGTTTTCTTGGCATTTTTCGTGAAAAAAATTACGTTTTTTGCCAAAATTTCCCCTTATTAAAAAATTGTTGTGAAATTTTTTTACATCATTATGGAAAGAGAAGAAAAAGTCACAGAAAAATGTCTTTAAACTATTGTTCTATGTCAACTAGTTTCCAAGAAAGACAAATTTTTATAAATGGAAATTCGCTATGTTATGCAAGATGCTGCGACAGGGGTATTTTACTATGGTAAAAATCAGGATTGGATGTTACCAAGCAGAAGTATTTTTAACTAAGAATTTCACCTTGAAACCTTCCGAAAATTCCCTTTTATCCATATTTCAATTGATAATTAGAGAGAGAACACATAAAATTATAAATAAATAAATCTAGTTTTGTTTCTATAATGGAATTTTTTTCAAAAAAATAAATAATTCTGAAAAAGGTAAAAAATATAAAAACAAATATTTTTATTGTTATTTATCGATAGCTACACATATTTTTATATATGGAACGCCGCATTTTGTTCAGCTAATAGATTTCCTTTGTCGGCAGCGTGGTATTTACATCTGATGGATTGGTTTCAGTGCTGTTTTTTTTCTATTTTTCTACAGAAAATTTCAAGCTATTAATACTTATATTAATAAGGTTAATTGCTACCAGGAAAAATAAAAAAAATTACTTATTTTCGCAGTCAGTCTGATTATTTACTAACGATTTAATACAATAATCGTTGCAGCGTTTTCTAAACTGATAAATATCGAATTGCTTCTGAGACTATTAAAGTAACGGAAGCATTGTGATCACACTTTTAAAAAATAAAAAATTTTTTCCCTCCAAAATAAAATTTTCTACGCACATTTTACGTTTTAGAGCTTCCAAAACAATTTTGGTTTGGTGTCTGCTCGTCCGTCCGTCTGTGTGTCGCCAGTCTGCACCAAGTGACATAACTTCTAAACTATTCGATTAGTTTGGTTCCTAGATGGTCCCCTATGAATTTAATCGAAATCGGAGTAACGGTAGCTACGCCGCTACCATGTCATTTCATTAATATACTAAATTGCACCAAGTGGCATGACTTCTGAACTATTCAATTCTTTTTTATGAAATTGTCAGAAAATTGTCTGGTTCTTAGATGATCCTCTACAAATTTTATTGCATTCGGAGTAATAGTATCCACGGCGCTACCATGAAATCCCATTAAATGTCAATATCTTATTTCCTACTAGTTCCACTTCGCTCAAATTTTTAAAGTATTTTGGGGGTTAGTTTCTAAAATATTTTTGCTATTATTTTATAATTTAGCCTTTAAGTATTTTGAGTTATAACAATTTTTTTATGAACTTTAAGGCGAAAATATAATTTCACGGTATATTTATTTGGTAGAATACTGTTTTAGTTTTTTACGAGTACGAGAAAGCTGTGTGTCACACCCCATTGACAGCGTATTTTTTATTGTTACAAATTGCGCTCTTGAAAAAAAACCAAATTTCAATATATCAAATTTTGATAAATTACTAATCATTTATCCAGAAACGATTGCGGCAAATCCAAAAAGAAACATAATATGCCATAATTAATTACAACATATTTCTCTTAAATACTGTCATTTTCAGCTTTAAACGTAATAATTTTTCAAGATGGCCATTAAAACAATCATGGTGGTCAAAAACAGAGAGCGAGTCAGTCAATTGTTTTGTGGAATTTTTTGGTTTTAATATTAATTGTAGTAATTATCGTTGGGTGGCGTTATTAGTTACTAATTTGTTAATGAGATTTTTCGAATGTAGAATTTGACGGATCGGATGAAGAACCAAATAGAGGGTTTTAAACAAAAGTTGGGAGGTAATTGTTTTTTTTTTTTTTTTTTTTTTGTTGAATAAGAATTGTATACGCATTTTTCATATTAATTCAAAAAATATATACAGACATTAAAATATTTTCACGTAGATACACGTAAAACAATCTATTGTTTACGGGTATTCATCGTTATTAGTTATTGGAAATTTTTACGTTAATGAGTCACAATTTAGCTGTAATAAGCTACGGTAGAGACTATAAATTTTTTTTTTTGTATCATTTTAATCAAATATTTTGTATCAGTAATCAATTTCTGGACTGTAAGCCATGCTTCTAAAACGAATTTCAATTTTTTCGGATGATAATTTATGTATGTAGTGAGTAAGAGCCTTCTTAGCTCAGAGGCAGAGCACTGGTCTTGTAAACCAGGGGTCGTGAGTTCGATTCTCACAGGGGGCAACGATTAAAAAAAAATATTTTTTTCATTTTAACTTTTTAAATGATTAAGACGAGTGATATGTATATATTCGCTGGTACAGGTGCCGCCATCTATGACGGATTTTTCGGAATACGGTATAATTCTAAGTAATGTTCAACTTTATCAACATAATTTAGTATAATTTATATTCTGCAAATTCCTAAGGTTCACTTTTTTCATGTCGAGATCTTTGATTTTTTTTCTTTTTCTATTTTTGTAACCTTATCTATTGTATTTATCACTGACAGTAAAACGTCCGGTATTTTGAGACAAAAAAAATTTTCTCTACGGTTAAAATAAAAGAGTTAAATATGTAGTTCGTTGATTAAAAAAATTACAAGCATTTTAAAAATCACCGCATTGGAACTATTGCCGTACGCAAGAATTTTCTTAATAATCACCGATGCTTTGAATAATAATTAATTTTTATGTTAATTACAAACGATTTCATAATTTTTATAATTATTTCGAGCGTAACAATTGACGAACGCCGTTTTGTAAAGAAAAAACAAAACAAAATTTTATTAGGTCATCAAATACTTATTTTTTAATGTTATTCAATTGTTACTTAAAATAGTAAAAACAAAATATGTACTTAAGTCGGTAATTAATCAATATATTTGTTCATTAAATTTTACTTTTTAAAGTCATCCACCATGTTGTTTGGTGCCTACTGTCAGTTGTTTGTTTGTTTACCATTTTTGTTTTGTTTTAATTTATTTACTACTACTGTGGCGAGTAATTTAATTAATTAGTGAAATTTAAAACTTCATACGGCGCGGCGTTTTAATTGTGATTACGGATTACAATAACGAAATATCAGATTAATTTATTTCCATATGGATATTAATTTATGCATTTCGTTTGCATATGTGCTGTACATACATCTGATTACAAAATTATTATAATTGAGTTTGATGGGTTACACATTGGTTTCATTTGTATACTTTCAAAGAGATTGAGTTGTCTTGTGCGCAGTTTTTAATTATTTTAACTTCTACTAGTATTTTATTTTTGGATTTGAATTTCAAACAATTAAGTAGGTATATTTATTTCATCACTGTTTTGTAATTCATAGTTTCGAAATAATTTTAAATTTACTACCGTGGCAGATATATTACACCTTTTTTGTCATTTTTGTTATCAAAATGGTGAAATCCCTTTTAGAATTGGGATTAAGATATAGTAGTCTGGTAACTCGCGCTGTTTTTCATGCCTATTTTTAGGGGCATTTCTTTTTGAGAAAGAACAAATGAAAAGTTTTGAATTTTTAATATGTTTTCATTTACATCGTAAGGTAACAAAAAATTATTATTATTATCACTTGAAATTGGCGACTCAAAAAAAAATCACCGGAGGGCGGAGGAATGGGTGAGTACGCTGGCATCGATTCTATGATTTCGTTTATACCGTTCGTCGGATCCTCAACTGTGCCGAAGTACAGGATTGTGCCCGTGGTTTCGTCTTCGAGCACAAACAGGAACGGGTGGAAAGCTTTAAACAGGTAGTCAGCGGAACCGAATTTATTTCCTAGCGTAATTCCGGATACACTATAAGCGGTGCTGCCTTCTTCATTAATCTCAATACCGGTCTTTTGCAAAACGTTGGAAACAATCAGGTTGCCCATTCCGCCATTTTGACCGCGAGCAATACTAGGGCCTGGATGGCTCAGGTGATTTTGACTCTTGGGAATATCTGCACAAAACTTCTTAATTAGTCTTAATCTATGGAGATGTCATTCTGGTCGGAACTAGAATTATGAAATATTATCGAAAAATAACAAAATGGCGGACTTCGAAAAAAAGGTCATTTTTTTATCGCACAAAAAGGGTTATAAAATGGAAATTTAGGGGTGCAAAAAATTAATTATAGTTCCGACGAGAACTAAAAGTGTATCGAATAACCATTTTAAGTTTCAGAGTAATCGGTTGAATAGAAAAAAAGTTATGACTCGGGCCGACCGTAAAAACGTTGTTTTGAGAAATACGGGCTTAAAGTTTCAGCAACAAATTTTCATAAATAAACTCTTACCTACATTAATCGTCGATGCCCAACCGCTTGCACCTTCGAAAATTCCTTGTAAGTCGGTTCCTATTTTGAATTTCGGTCTAAAATTTTCACAATATGTTCTCAATATATTGGACTTTCGAATTAGGTAAAAAAATTTCGATTTTTTCAATCCAAGTTACCAGACTACTACCTTAATTTGATGGAAGTCTTTTTTTTTGCTGGTCTAACGTGCCTTATTTTGGAAATAACCCATAATTTGCTCCCAGTTTCATCCGTCTATTGCTTTATTTACAGTTTTTAAGGCACTGAAAAATTTTAATAAGCTTGCTGATATCATTGCCATCTTTCAAATGATTTGAATTCAAATGAATTAGAGCAATTTGGGTGTGAAATTTTTTCTTTTTGCGCTTAAAATGACGAAATTTATAGGTATTTGCGAAATTTAAATATTACAAAAAGCTAAAAATAAAATCGGTTTTGCGTAGTCGGTGTTGATTTCCTATTAGCCATAACTCGTACATTTTTATGTGCAAAATTAAATAAAGATGACTCCTTTGGCGTGTATATAATATGCACAAGATAAAATATAATCCATTTTGTTTAATTTTAACGCCATTATTAATCATTGTACCATATGACCTGTACTTATGCACGTATACATTACATATGTAATATGTATAAAAATAGATAGTGGTTGGATACCCATATATGCACCGTACTGTACGTGGGTAGACCATAAACACTTAAATTATTTAACATGAATTGTCAAACAAATAATATATTTTAGTATATAATGTTTAAATAATAGCAATTAGGTTGTGATTTCAATAAGGATACAATTGCGATATAGTTAAACGAGAAGAATTTAAAATAAATTTTGTCTTTAGGGTTTCATATTTGGAAAAGTAAAAATAGAGTCTCTTGTAATTCTAACACAGTTGGAAATTCGGATGTTTATGGAGTACTTTACGTCACCAGCAACAGGGCCGTGGAAAGAAATGACAGGCCCCGGGAATAAATCACACTTTTTAAAAATTTTTCTCCAAAAATATAAGTGATGAGCAAAAAAAGTCCTTCTACATTTCCCCGGGCTTCATATCAACATTTGCGGGCCCCGGGGCTGTAACCCCGGCTACCCCGCCCTCTCATCGGGCCCGACCAGCAATCCTGTTGTAATTTGAACTCTCTTCGTAACTGTCGCCCTATTGAGCTGAAAGCCAAAATTTTGAGTACAGTTGATCCCCCTATAACACGATTAGTAAGTATATGTACCGTGTTAAATGTAAAAGTTATTAATGATACTTACGATTAAATAACAGACACAGAAGACACACTACAGTATTATAAAAGCACCGTGTTATATGAGGGTGGACTGTATACTTATTTTAGGACCTATTAAATATATTTTATAAGTAGGTTTCATTTAAATGGATGTTTATACATACTTAAACGTAATGTAACCAACTTGAATAAATTTTTACTATTTATTTTGAGCCTACGACATCACGTAATATTGGTTTCTCAAAAAATAATACCAACTGTTTAGTCGTTTGGTACACATTTTTAAATGCGGAAGCGTCCGAAATTATTATATCTTTAGCGAATTTTTAGATGGAAAATTCAACTATTACAGCCACTGTCATGGTGAGATTTGAGTACTCTGGGACTAGTGATGAGCAAAATTAGTCTTGGTCTTGCAGTCTTGTCTTGGTCTTGCATTTTTTGCAAGACCAAGACTATGTACCCCAAGAGCAAGACCAAGACGAAGACTATAAGTATGGCTGCAAGACCAATACCAAGACTCAAGTGAGCAAGACCAAGACAAAAACAAGAAAAAAGCAAGAGTCTTGCTAAACTATTTAAATGGTTTGAAAGTATAATTAATACCGTAAAGAGAGAAAATTCTGATTTAGAAGGAAAAAATTCGGTGTTAAAAAAATGCAAGAAAGTGCAAGATTTTTTATCAATACCAAGACCAAGACCAAGACTGCATTTTGCAAGACCAAGACCAAGACTCAAACTGCTCTAGCAAGACCAAAACCAAGATTCTTAAAGCAAGGACAAAACCAAGACCAAGACTGTCAAGTCTTGGTCTTGGTTTTGCATTTGCTCATCACTATCTGGGACTATGACAGAAATTTATTTTTAGGTCATCGAATTTTTAGGAAACTTGGTGAAGACATTGAAAGTCTCAAAAGATTTGTTGTATTGTAAATTTGCTAAAATCAAAAGTTTTTTTTTTGGAAAAGTGGTAAAAAGCACATAGGTACCTACTTCTTCGTGTTTAAAAGTGGAAATGAAAATTTTTTTCTCACGAAGTGAAGCTCTTAAAGTGAAGTTCAGATTCCTCTTACCATTTTTTAGTTTCTTGCTCCATTTGCAACATATTTAACTTCAAAATTGAGGTATTTTTTGTAATCGGAAATTCACGATGTTATGCAGGATAATGCACCAGGTCATTACGTTATTTATAAAAATTAATGGCCTACAAGTAGTTCATTATTACTAGCTACATTTTTCTATCCTATCCGCTGACTATCCCATAAATTTTCACGAACCGATATAAATCCTGTTGGTGTCGGATTAAGTCGGAATGAAAAAAAAATGAACCATATGGTTTAAAATATGTCAAAGTACTTAACTTGTGAGTTAAATCGCGTTTAAAAAAACATACGCTTTAACGATAGATAATAATACATAAATGTATTTATCTAAGTATTAGAGGCAGAGTTGTCTAGACAGGAATCGAACCAAAGCATTTTTTTTCCAATAGTAATAAAAAATAAAAAGGGACAAGATATGAAATAGATACATATATGTTCAAAGGTCGTCCGTAAAGCCACCAATAATAATAACGACAGCGCAGCAGTGCTGCTCTCTGGTGCTGGAGATGTCAAGCGATGCTGTTTTATTACGATGGACACCCCACACTGCAACATTCCAATCATCAAGCGCGTATACGATTATCGGTACTGGGTGTTCCATTTCTTAGGTGATTATGTAAGTGAGCAAGCACTGAGTTAGGAAATAATTGGAGTTCAACAAGATGGACCATAAAATACGTCACGTATAATTCATGCCATTTTAATGATGCATCCATTATTATTGTACGTGCACACAGAAAGTGAGTAAAAGCAGAGCGATGCCGACCGAGTTCATGCTATTTTGTTAAACACGTACATTTTAATGCTCATGTTCAAACACATGGCTGATATTTTCAAGCGTTTTCAAGCTGATTTCGTTTGTTGTGCTATCTGTTGTGTGTTTTGTCGTTTCTATCGTTTTTGTCGATTGTTGCTGCGTCGCAATATAATATACATATATAATATTTATTTTGTATTATTTAAAACATAATATAGTAATAAGATAAAAAAGGGACATCGAATTGTTAATAAATGAAATTGATTTACGCCAAGCATTGTGGGATCCAAAACACAGGAATTACCACAACTGAGATTATGTTGCCAGATTATGGCAGGATATTTAAAAAAGAATTAAATTTAGATAGTTTAATAATTAAAATATAATCGAAGGTACTAGAAGTCATTCTAAAGTACCCCCAAAAATTTTTGTGGATCTTGTCTTTGTTGAGGTAAAAAATGATAAAATTCACCATGTTTCGTATTTATTTCATGGACTCAGTGTGAACGTTTTCTAAAGAGCCTTTTTTATCCTAAACGTAACCTTATGTTACTTTCCAAATATTAAGTATATATACCTACCTACCCTATTTCAAATACAATTGATCATGAGTCAAAGTTAGAAAATTAAATAATTCTTACATTCAAAACGAATCAGTCTTCTATTCTTTTCTAAAAACTAAGTGCAATTTTAAAATTTACGTAAGTGCAATAATAAAAGAGATAAAGCCAAGAAAACGGAAATTACTTAAATTCATATGTGATGAAGCATGGTTAAATTTAATTGAAATGGACCATAAAATAAAATTATTCATTTAAAATAGTTAGCCCTATTACAGAAACGTTTGTATACACAAAACTATTCAATGTAATAAAATTCCGATGTATTAATAATAATTATGGAAAATAAACTGACAATTAGGTTTTTGACGAAAAATTTTTTTTGTCATAAATGGAAAGATCATATATAAGTTTTATAAGAAAACTCTTTTTATTTTTTTTTTAAACGTAATAATTAAGAAGTTATATTAAATTAAAAATAAATTTTCAAACTTAGAACCGATAACGGGCCGATAGTTCACGAGAGCTTATGTGACGTAATAAAGGTTATATGGCCTGAATCTAGCTATATTAGTGTCTTTTTATTTTCAAATAGATTATAGACCAAGAGCTACTGGCCGACTTGCGATGGTCATTTCAACACGCGTTAAATTAAGAAGATCAGAAATTCAGTTCTGGGAAGCCAATTCCACTCAACCCGGCCGAATAGGCTTGCCAGAACTGAATTTTTATGTAGAGTAAGTAGTATCCAAGATCCTATCCTCTCAATTTAGCGCGTGTTGAAATGACTATTGCAAATCGGCCAGCAGCTCTCCTACTATTATTGTTGCTATGAAATTATTGTTGCTCTGAAATTCTTCTTTCTATCCAAATTATTGCTTGCTATAAACTTCACTGTCGAAATATCGAGCTTGTTTTGTACCACTTTGTGATAGCAATACAAAAATAAATCCGGAAAAAATGTCCCTCAAGATTTTGAACGTCGAAATCAATGAAACAACAATCAATAATTTTTTCTACTAAATTTTAATAATTTTAACACTTTTGACATATTACCTTTATGACGTCACGGACATTGCGATCTTTTGTAGTGCTGTTTTTAACCAAATGATATTTTTAAAAATTTTTCAAGTTTTTATTAATTTATTATTTATTATAGTTATATCATTTTTTAGAAATTTTTCGTATCGATTATCAATATTATTTATGATGTAGAATTGAAATAAAATAAAAAAAATGATATTTATTTTTTATTCAAAAACCCAATTGTAGTGATCTGTCAAATTCAGCAAATCGTAGACAGCACAAAACAGCAAGCAGTCGCTCGGTCTCGCTCGGTACGGTAACGCTCGGTCCAGTATCGCATGCAGTGTGGACGACTACTTACGTAACAAAATGCCAATTGGAACGTAGTGTACATTATAATAGATTTATAAAAATGTGTATTCGATATGTATAAACCTTTTACTACAGTAATGGAAGATAAGTTGTGTTGTTTTTTTTTTTTTGGAGCCAAGTATTACTTACACCGGGTAATATATCAGAGAATTGAACTAATGACCATTACAAGATGTCGATGTAACCAACCACCAACAGTTTAACATTCTTTGTTGTTGTTAAAAGTGTTAAAATATATGCATTTAAATACACACTCGTAACAGCAGACAAGCTTCTTTCTTATTGGACACAAAAGTGTTTGTTTTGTAGATATCAAAATGTATTTTTTAAATTGTTGATTAGTTTAAAGGATGTCTGTTTCAGAATTGACAGGACAACTTTTCGATGTGACTGTAAAAAAAAAACAAGCAGATAATTTACGTAAATAGTATTTAAATTTGATAAAAAACAAACATTACTGATTTCATTGATTTCATTAAATTGTTCGCTGTATTGATTTTTAACTACTTTAGGAGGGACCTGAAGTGATTCTTACGGTTCTGAACCTTGAACGGGAAAACGGACTCTCATTTTCGTTTCGTCATAGAGGTTTTTCTCGAAAACTAGTATGTAATGTAGGAATTTGAAATTTAGTATAATGTTGGATATTGATGACGTCAGTTAACGGTTAGAAGAAAAGTTTGGATTAAAATAAGGGCGTCAGTCTGGTCCAGTAGTCTTAAGGACCAGTAGTCTTCCCTTCTCTGATCTGATCTATAGGTTTCTAAAGGTAACATTTTGATTTTAATAGAAACAATAGGTACTGAGTCCTAGATTTCCGGAAAACTACGGGTTTTTCTCGACAGTGTAATAATTACTGAACAAGAAAAAAAAACAATACATTTATTTTTCAGTTATCAAAAACAAGTTTAAATTAGTGATGAGCAAAATTAGTCTTGGTCTTGCAAAAAATGCAAGACCAAGACTATGTATACCAAGAGCAAGACCAAGACCAAGACCAAGACTATAAATATGGCTGCAAGACCAATACCAAGACTCAAGTGAGCAAGACCACGACAATAGCAAGAAAAAAGCAAGACTCTTGCTAAATTATTTAAATAGTTTAAAAGTATAATTAATACCGTAAAGAGAGAAAATTCTGATTTTAGAAGGAAAAAATTCGCTAATAAAAAAATGCAAGAAAGTGCAAGATTCTTTAGCAAGACCAAGACCAATACCAAGACTGAATTTTGCAAGACCAAGACCAAGACCAAGACTCAAACTGCTCTAGCAAGACCAAGACCAAGATTCTTAATGCAAGATCAAGACCAACACTGCCAAATCTTGGTCTTGGTCTTGCATTTGTTCATCACTAGTTTAAATACGATTTAAACGGTTGGTCACTGTACGGAACCTTAATTGTACGAATTCGATTCGCTCTTGGTCGATTTTGAACTTACCTTCCTCATTTCTGAAATGTTATGTTAATAAAATAAGATAATAGTTGCGGCGAAAGTTATTCTAAATTCTAATGCAAGAATCATTTTAGTAGTAAGATAAGATACACACCCTTAATAATTCATCTATTAAAGAATTTACATACTTACCGTATACTGATTATCAAAAAAAAAAAATGGTTTTATTAATTAAAAAATTCTAATAAATAATTTTATGATAATTTATGCAAATAATTTACAAAAACGGAAAACGCATATATGTATACATAAATTTTTTAATTATTATTTTTTTACATAATAAAATATAAGAAACAACATTTTAGATCGACGATTGATATAAATATTAGTTGGAATATCGTTGGGCCGGTAACATTTTGCAGTATGTAATAGGTACATATTTTGCAGTATTTGCCTGCATAATATGTATGTATATTGGATTGGAATGCTTTTATTAATTATAACATCTATAAACATATTACAAATGATAAATTATTTTTAATTTGCTGCTAATGTAAAATGTATGTATGCAATCAGTTGGTTGGTTACTTGCATATTGCATTCTGTTAAGTTGGTATTATTACGTTTTTGTATGTTGGTAGTACGTGACATTGGGTATATGGTTGGCGTGGTGTAACATTTCAGTAATAGCTTTCGTTTAGGTGGAATTATTGATAAATTGATACGTGATGGATTCTTTTGGATTTAGTTTAGGTATGTGCGCTGGTTAAAACCACAACCTCATGAAGCTTTTTACTATCAATTATATAATTATTTATTTATCTAAGCAAATTCTTAGGTAATTTGCTAGAGTAGATGTAGCATTCTTTTTGCAAAAGTTTTCCAAGCGTATTTAGAAATATTGATTGACCCGTAGGTACAAAATTCCGGATAACATATCTACGAAAAAATCCTGACTAAAATTTAGCAAAAAAAAAATTAATTTTTTTATTTGTGATAAATGTTGTAAAATTCCTCAAAAAAATAATTGTTCAATTTTAAATGAAAAATTGGCGCGAAAAGGTTCATTGTACTGACGTCACAATTTGAAACAAAAAAACAAAACGTCGGTTAGTATTTGTTTAAGGATATTTGGGAGGTACAATCGGAGATAAAAGTACATGAAATTAGAAATTCGTGAATAATTGCGTTGTATAACAAACTATGAGGTAAATAAATAGTTACCTTTGTTAAATAATAGCTATCACTACAACTGAGTGTACAATACATCAAACTATAGCTCTCAGCTGAGTACAAGAGCTGAGTATATTCTGAGGATTTTTCGGAGAATTTCAAATTGCTACGAGACGATTGAAAATTTAGTAGAATGTTCCTCATTAAATACTAAGGTCCCTGTGAAAATTTCAAACCGATTCACTAAGCCATTAAAAAGTTATTTAATCTGTTCTGTTTTCGAATTTCCATAAGAGTACGTGTAAAATTAGTTCTTTTTTTTTTAATAACTTTTTAACGGCTTAGTGAATCGGTTTGAAATTTTCACAGGGGTCTTAGTATTTAATGAGGAACATTCTACTAAATTTTCAATCGTCTCGTAGCATTTTGAAATTCTTCGAAAAATCTTCATAATGTACTCAGCTCTTGTAGTCAGCTGAGAGCTATAGTTTGATGTATTGTACAATCAGTTGTAGTGATAGCTATTATTTAACAAAGATAACTATTTATTTACCTCATAGTTTGTTATACAACGCAATTATTCACGAATTTCTAATTTCATGTACATTTATCTCCGATTGTACCTCCCAAACATCCTTAAATTTTGGTCGATTTTTATTACATATTGTGTATTACTTATTACGTATTGACATCTGTGTTTACAAATTGTGACGTTGTTTTGAAGTAATGGCGCGTTTTCAGTTCATTGAATTTTTGTTGGACGATTTTCAAGATACAATTTCTTAATAATTATCAATTTCAGACACAGTCAAATACACATATCGTATTGTTGAATAAAAAGTAAAGCGTGGAGATGGAGGTTTATACATCCACTTCTTAGCTTCTTTAAGTAATAAATTATCAATCTATGGTAAGAGATTTGAATTCACACCCACAGAATCACTTACATTACGTTTGTACACGTCAAATTTTTCAAGTTTAATAAAATGTATTGTTTTAATTTTATGCAATGATTACCTATTTTGCATTTATGCAAAATGCTTATCGACTAGTAAGTGTAGCATAATAAATTTTCAACTAATTCAACTGTGAATAAAGATCGACATAGTGGTGTTAAACAAAGATGCAATGATAAATATGTAATTGGTATGTATGTATTTGAATATGTTATTGTTTGATAACCACTGGACATTTGAAATAAATTCCCGATTGTAAAATGCGTTACAGAAATATAAATACACATATTATAAATGTACACAGAAGTTTACTGTTTTGTTTTGCATACGAGTACACAGTACGTTGTCAAAATTTATACACTAAGTTTCGTGGCGGGGGGGGGACCGTCAGCGCAAAGTTTCTTCCAATTTTTACCAATTATAGCGGGCTTTTTCTATCCGTCTGTGTAATATACTTATTTATTTATAAAAGTCTGTAACATTAAATTCAACAAAAATCATGGGCGCCCATATGATGGTTTGTAGGGGGGAGGGGGTACAACTAGGGCCAAGAAGGAACGTATCTAATACTTTGGAAGCAGCTAAAAAATTTCGATATTTCTCCCAAAAAATAGCACTGACGAACAAAAAAACTTAGTTTCCCTCCTTTCGGGCTCCCTCCAACATCTGGGGGGTGAGGCGGATCACCAATTTCGCTATTTTCCACAAAAACTCCATTGACGAGCAAAAAAAGGTCATTTTGTCTACTTCGACTTCCTTTTTGACTTGAAATTTTTTAATTTTCCCCCGAACAACATCAAGTTGATAAGCTAGGGCGGCGGGTCGCGGCCCCCGAGTATGGGCGCCCATGATAAGAATCACTGTATTCGATACTTTTTGTACGGTACTGTGCTGATATGAAACTATATATTATTAGAATATGGTATTACATTTTTTTTTCATTCCTGTATGTATTTCTTTATGTTAATGCATTTGTTATTGATGTAGCATGTATGTCTGCAGTTTTTTTTTCAATTTTTGATTTGTATATGATTGTATGTATCTAACATTTATATTGAACTATTGGTCATTACCTTTTAATAAATAATATATTATGATTCGTTGAAAAATACTTACCTAACCAAATAAATCAATACCAGTTATGTATTTTATTGTTAATTATCCATTTAAACGAAAAAAATACATTGCATTTGAATAATTGAAAAATAAACTTTTATAAGAATTGCTTTAATGAAATATTCATTTGACATAATTGTATGTAATAAAATAATGAACATATAATCATTTTTAAAAAAAAAAAAGATGTAGGCACTAAACTTTTGTGAATTTCAGAAAAACAGAGAAGTTGAAAGTCGCACTTGTACTTTCCGAATGATCCTTTTGGTGATAGATTTTGTGGGGAGAAGGGTTAAACCAAGCCCTAAGCGTGTTTGTAAAAAATTGTGGATAGAAGTGTGCCTGAGTGTGCTTGATACCGCTTAAGTGTGTCAGTCACACAGCAACTGTAGCCGGGTTCAGATCGATTGTTATCAACCAGTTTCAACAATAAGAGAATACATTTATAGTAATATGCAGGTACCGAAATACTAGCATACATATGCAGAGCAGTCGTCTCCCTCCATGGACAGCGTGTGATGTTGGTACACATGCAACTGTACATCACACACATACATTGATACGAGATCTATGTTGTAACATGTTGTGCGTTTGGAGGGGACAGAAATTACGTCATTTGTGACGTAAGCTACTGTCCACATTGAAAAAGCTAGTACAGAGATACGGAGTTTGGTTCTGAATATTCTGTGGGTTAAACCAACCATACATAACATACAAAAAAATGTCTTATAGATTTGCTTGTACACCTTCACATAAAGTTGATGTATTTTTCGATGACATTTATATGAAATAAATATTAATATCTTCGTATTTCTTGTAAAATGTTCAACTTTTAAAAATATGTTTGACACATTTATTTTTTTTATATCACCCACCCCTTATTCTAGTATTAAATAGGAAATAAAACATACTAAATCGAACAATTGATTATTCATACATCAATGTCAAATTTTCGACTACCTCAATAATACGCCCCAATTTTCCAAACAACAATACTCATCAAATTTCAAGGTTTTTAACAATTTCATTTCAATTGTATTTACCTATATAAAGTGACAACAATATCGTACAAATATAAACAATGTATCTGTATATAAACAATTTATTTAAACATTGTAACAGCACTAACAATAAAATATATTGATTTAAAAAACCAATAAAATATCTATTCATTTGTCAACTATGTATGCACGTGAATGACTCAAAACAAATGAATAATTAACACAAAATATGTACATGAAAAGAAACAAAACAATAACGTCAAATTAGCAAATCATGTCATGAAAAAGAGACAGAGTGATAGAAAATTATACACTCTCAGAACGATTTTTTTTTACTCAAATATTAAAAATTGTTTTGTTTTATTTTTCTTTGAATCAAAAAAATATTTCTTTGAACTAAAGAAATTATTTTTTTTGTTTCAAAGCAATAGTTTTTTTGTTCAAAGATATTTTTTTTCGCTGAAACAAAAGAATATTTCTCTGAACCAAAGAAACTATTTTGTTGTTTCAAAGAAATATTTCTTTGAATCAAAAAAATTATTTTTTTGATTGAAAGGAAAAAATTTAAATTTTTAAACTTTGAACAAAGAAATTGTTTTAAGAGTGTATGAAATTAATGATTCGAGCTAGTGAGGATGGTATTTTGATGGATGGTCACTGCACATGTCTAATCAGTCAAAGGTACAATTATTTCATATCAATATAATAAAATAAAATATGTAATCATCTATAAATAATCGAGTTATATGTAAAATGTAGCGGCTAGTGGGTTAGAGTTTATATAAAATGTTGCTTTTAATAATTAACCAGTGACCTAATTAATGCAAATCAAGTCCAAAGTGAAGTCAAGTCAAGTAAAAACTCTATGTAGATTATTATCTAAGTACCGTTTAACGAACGGGGGGCAGTGCGCTGTTTGTACACTTCTAATGAATACAATGTATACTTTAAAATGAGTAAATGAGGTTTATTTAACATACGTAATATTGTGTGTTTTTCAATAATAAGTATATATTTAATTTTGTAGCTACAGGATGTCCCAAATCCAATAAGACTGGATAAACAAATTCAAACTGTGAAATTAAATTGATTTGTAATGGGATATTTGACAGTATCAAAGAAAAGCAATTGAAACAAATTTTAATGAAAATTTATAATAAAAGACAGAAATTTATTATACAAATTCATCTTAACTATCATTATTTGATTTAAAAAAATTTAATTAAAAAAGTAATTTTTTAGCTAAAATCCACGTAAGCAGAAACGGGCTGTGACGTTACTTTCTCTTATATTTCAACACTATCACCACTAATGTCACTACTTAATTTCCGGTTAGCAAACATAACTATGGAAATTAATCTAAATTTAATTAATTTTTTTAAAAATCAACAATTTCTTTTCCTAGTTACAGGAAAAATAAACATTTTTTTCTTAGTTACAGGACACCTGTTGCTATTTAGAGAATGTGACGTAACTGGCAGCTAGTAAACGTTTTCGCGCAAATTTTGAGAACAAATACTAAAATAATTTTTTCTAACAATTTTCGGCATTATATTTGACAATTAAAAACGTATACATGCATAATACATAAATATATGCGTTTTAAAATAATTTCCCAAAATTAGTCAAATTCGCCATTCTTGAAAATATAAAATTTAAATGGTGGAGGCCCCGGGAAGAAATATATTAAATTTAAAACAACGATGTTTTTGTAATTTTAACGTGTTAAAATTTTTTTCCTTATTTATCGAATTGCGTTAGTGCATGCATGCACGCACGCATTAAATTGGGGCTCCTTACTAGTTGAAGTTTTTTACAACTTTCTGACTAACCTAAACCTAATCTAACTTTTTGACCCAATAAGTTAACCTAATCTAACTTGATGACCCAACAAGTCAAGGGGAGATACGCTAATGAAAAAATGAAAAATCAAAAAGTTATGGGCATTTCAGTGCACGCACATTAAAAAACTTTGAATGCCTTTTTCTTGGAAGTACATTTTTCGACATGGTTCCTCGTGTATCTCAAAAAGTATTTGAAATATCGACATAAATCAAAGTGCATTTTATTCCTCGATACCATCATTTTGGCAGGAACTAGGATCTATTTATGTATAAAAAAAAACAATAGTAAAAAAAGGTCGATTTTTGATGTTTTTATGGTGAATCTCCCCTTAACCAAATCTAACTTGTTGACCCATCGAGTTAACCTAACCGAACTTGTTGACCCAACAAGTTAACCTAGCCTAGTTCATGGCTAAAAATTGACAGGAGAGGGAAAAGAACGTCACTTGAAACTCAGTACTAATTATTTTTGTTGTGTTTTGGTTAAACTCTCCTCACCTGTAACATGTACGAATTATTTAATATTTTCTTACTATGGTTTTGAAATCAGTTTAAATTGATTAATTAGTCTTTTGTTTCGTTCTTATCGTGTTTACCTACAATGTCTTATACTATTTTTTGTTTCGCAGTAAAATTTGTCTTAACATTTTTTCCACGGTTAAAGTACTCTTATGGGATATGAGTTAAATTATTATTTATCACTAAAAATTTCCTCTAAATCGCTTACATTCTTTATCCGGTCACTATACCATACTTTTTTATTTCTTAATATTATTCAGTAGGTATTGGTCTTTTAATTAAATGCAATTTAAAAAGTGAAATTACATTATGTTGAGTCATTCGTCGATATTTATTACATTTTACAAACAACATATTAATTTAGTAAGTGAGTACTGTTATTCCGATTACTGTGTAAGTATATATGTACAAATTTACTTACCAGTTAATACGTTTACAACTCTTAAGAACTACTTATTACATTATTAATACTTTCATCAATACAAAAAAAAAAAACAGCTGTAATTTGTTCTCATTTAGGAGGTGAACAAACACAACAAACACATGTAATACGAATGTATCGACATAGGTACATAAAGATAGTGAGAAAGAACGGCTGGCCTACGACCGAACGGAGTTTCGTGCGTGAAGGTCCCTCAAGGCCTTTTGCATTTAATATTACTATTAATATTATGTACAATCAGTTTCGTAATGGCTTAATAAAAATAGTAACAAATAATAAATCAGTTGCGGAAAAAAATTCATTTAAATAAAAATTAAGATATTTAAATGCAAACACAGCGGAAGGAGTTCTTTTTTGGGCTTGTTTTTAGCGTTAATTAATTTAATAAAAACGATTTCGGACGTTGATTAGATGTATGGTTAGTGCTGCTGTTGTAAATGCAAATGAGTCCTTGTATTTATGGCACGTTAGGTACCCGAATTATATGCCGCATAGTTCGAAAATCTAGCATTAAACATGCGTGAAACTAAAAAAAAATTTCAATATGATAACCTTTAAATTGATTGAGCGGCGATATAAACACAACTTGAAGAAAAAAAAATTCGAAATAACTTTTAACATGAAATAATCACGAAAGAATCATATTAAAATTTTCAAACGTTTTCACAGATAGGTAGATATATTAAAAATTTATGTTTTTCACATTGCTATCTAAATTTAGATATTGTTAATTTGATATTTAAAGTCAATTACACAACAAGAAAATATATCTACGTATAATAAATTCATTGTGGAAGTTCTTTGGGAATTTTACCGATAATGGCACTAATTTTATAGGTGCGAAAGTGAGTTTGTTTGTAACCAATCATCTTGAAACTTTGTGCAGTGATACTTGGGGAGACGTAGCAAGATATAGGCTACTTTTTACCAAGGGAAAACATCTGATTCCCGTGGGGAACTACATTTTCCGCGAGGATAAATATTATAGTCTATACATATACCTAATAAAACTGTAACGAGACCATTTCTGTACATGGAATATTCTTTGAAAATTGTACGGCTACTGTAAATAGTTATCGATGTAGATATCAAAACGGCAATTTTTAAAATTTTTGTCTGTCTATCTGTCTGTCTGTTCACGCATCACGCAAAAACTATTGGACGAATGAATTTTAATGAAATTTGGTGTAGTGATAACTTATTATCTGAGTCAGCATCTAGGATACTCTTTACTTCGGGAAAATGTCTCATTCCCACGGGAAAATAGCAAAACCATTTCGAGCATGTGCACGTATTACGCAAAAACTATTGAATGGATTTTGATGAAATTTGGTGTGATGATTACTTGGGTCAACATTTAAGATACTCTTTACTCCGGAAAAATGTCTAATTCCCACGGGAAAATAAAAAAAAAAAACCATTTTGAGCATGTGCATGCATTACGCAAAAATTACTGTTCTATATAAGTTTTGTATAATTATTACACTTATATAATTCTCATTGAGTTTATAACAATGCGTCGCGCGAACGACGTCGCGGATACAGCTAGTCTTCAATAAAACGTCGGAATTTTGGTGATTGCGCATGTGTCTTAAATTGAAAGAAATTCTTTTTTATAGATTTTGCTATCAATTTGAAAATAATAAATAATTTTATTAGTTGAAATATATAAGAACTCGAGAGAATTAAAGAGCAATTTAATATATCGCGTTTCCATAAAGTAAGAAATTAAATACAATTTTATGTTTATTTTATATTTTATGATTTTTTGCAAAAACAAACTAATGAACTCATAACTTTGTTGTGCAAAAATGTAATCACAGAAAGGCGTGCACACTTCAATTTGAAATTGAAAAACCAGTTTAGTTTATTGGTTTCAATCAAGACTGAATTTTATTTTCTTGTTTCAGGTAAATGCAGCCACCTTCGTGAAAATAGATTCGTAAGTGTTTGAAATTGTGTACAGTTGAATTTTAATGAAACACCCCGGTATGTCGTGAAGGAATGTAACAATACATCGTTGATAAAGCGTGATTGACAATTGGATATCAAGATTTGATTCAAGCGTTGAGACTAAATTGAATATTGTACAAAAAAAATTTATTCTTATATAGATAAACACTGCAGATATTTCATCGTACTCAAGTTAAAGTGAAATTTTATTAAGTCATTTCAGATCAATTACCTTTTTGCGTTACAAAAGTTCCTGTTTTCGTTTCCTCTTTTTGTTATGGCAAAAAAATGTTATATTTCGCGTGCCCTTGATATTAAGGTGCTAAGGTTAATTCAATGAGTGCAGCTGTGGTTACCTTCACATTTCAAAACAATAATTAATATATAAATTTATAAATAAAATAATTTAAATTATATCGAATTTTTTTCTCGTGATCAATTAGTTAATTGTAAGGAAAAAAGGTGTATCACACCATACACGCTTTAATTAAGTAATTTGAAACGTATGAGTTTTAAAATTTTTTTTCAGGTTTTTTTTTTCTATTTTTCTAAATAAATTACGTTGGAGATTAATCAAAGACTATTAATTCTGGTACGTCAATTTGACATGGATGTGTTTGAGTTCAATACATGAATAACTGATGAAAGAATGAGAATCAATGTTTAATTTCAACGAAGCGAATCAGAGACAACAGTGACAACAAATTCAGCCATATTATATGAAAATCTCGATCGTAATTAATTCCCAACTTCGAAATGGCAACTGCTCTTTGAAAATCCCGAAATCTTGGAACTGAAACTTCCGTACCCGGATTAAAGGGGTTTTCTAGTCTAAAAACTATTAATATTTTTACTGCCCATTTCTTTACCATGTATTTTACCTTTTATTTTTTAAAAATAGCAAAAATAAAAATATCGAAGTTGATCGGATAAACAGAACTCGAGATATTATGTCAACCAGCTTGAAAAATGTATTTTCAAGAAAAATGCATTTCATGTTTTGAAATATAATACCTGATGCCTGAACCTACCATATTAAAAGTGGCTATAACTTTTGAGGGCACATTTTTAAAAGTCTATACTTTCAGAAAATGGGATAAAAAAATCAAATTTTAAAAAATTCTACATTAGAAGACTGCTTTAATGCCCTAGACGTAACAGAAAAAGTACCTGTTGTATCGACCACAAAATTTCTTTTTACCCAAATAAAACCAATTAAGGTGCAGCTTTTGAATCATTTTTTTTTAAAATCGTGTTTTTTTTAAAGCTTTTATTTAACTTGCTATGTTAGTATGTTGGTTTAGATCAAATCTTGGAATCAAAATTTAGACAGTTCTAATTGAGCTAGAGGTTTCAAATTTTGTATACGTGTTTCACCTTGATGACAATGCAATATTGTATAATTAGTTTTGTCCGAAATCGCCCCAAACCAAAATTGTTTATTTTTAGTCCTGTGCAACTTTTTGACATTTCGAATTGTCAGATATTGTCCATTGATTTTTTGTTTCCATAGTTATGTCTGATTAGAGTAAATTACCCGATTAAAATATAGGTAAAAAAATTACTTCTTTAATTTTTTTTTTTAAATTAATTGTAATCAGACTAAAAAGTAGAAAATAAATTAAAGTAAAAAAAAAAATGTTTTTTTAAGAAAAAAGCTTTTATTTAAAAATGGTCTAAGAAAAATAACTTTTGAGTGAAGTTTGAAGCAATATGCAACATAATTTATAAAAGCTTGAGGCGTTTAATTAAATATGGTAACTACTGAAAAATAAAATAGCTACAGTTATATCTAAAACAGAAATACCTAATTAATGATAACGTCTCAAGCTTTTAGAAATTATGTTGCATATTGCTTCAAACTTCACCCAAAAGTTATTTTATTTTTTTTAGCCCATTTTTAAATAAAAGCTTTTTCTTAAAAACATTTTTTTTACTTTAATTTATTATAAATTCCAGTTGTCTTGTTACTGAATTTAAAAATAGACACGATCACTAATATTACCATTTCAATAAACATACATACATCACTCAATTGTGGCGTAAAATTTTTCAAAATTTATCTTAATTGAGTGGACATAGAGTGATGTCTATTGTACAACATATATGTATGTCCAGCACATAGAGATATGATCGACACAATATGCGATTACAGCCTCTTAAGGGGTCTCCACATACTCGCCGAGGTTGGACAAGGTTCCTTGTCGAGTTCCTCGCTGAGGTTGGTTCAGCCATATGAATAGCATTAAAACACCAACCGCGAGACACAACGAAATGACTGTCTACATTCTCGTTTCGTCCAACCTCCGCGAGAATGTGGAGACTCCTTTATATTATGTCTCTAAGTATATGTGTAAAAAATATTTTCATTTTTTTTGATATGCATATCCATTATAAAATAATAAAATACTTTTAGCCTCCCCCCGCTCCTAGCGTCTCCTAGCGGTTCTAGCACATATGTAACGTAATGTACATACGCATACAGGGGGTCGCCGTACTCACTATTTGACACCTACACAATAGGGGCATTGTAGGCGGCGGTTAAGATATTTTTTTTTTTTGGTTCGTCTCTGATATGAAAAATTTCTTTGGGTTTTATCTCGCGCTGTGTGTCGCACTCACTCTTGATCGTGTTAATCGTGTGTTGTGGGTCTCTGTCTATCGTGTTTGATCTTTATTCTTACTAGTTATTGCTTTATAATATAAAAACTTGTTGGTTTGCTATGGCTATGCTATTCGATATTGTTTATTGTTGAATATGTTTTTACATATTTGTAAGCGTGCATATAATACGTATCACATATGAGTCGTTTGTAGCCAGAGTGGCCTAAGCCACAAATTTTTTAAATTGGAGTTTTTTGTTGCAATAAATTTCTTTTTGAAAAATTTATAATTCCATATTGACCTAACCCCATATTATTTTTTAAATTTAAATGTACTCTTTAAAAAATAGTTATGGTGTGTTAACGTTTGAATTTTTTAATAAAGCCATACTGGCCTATGGAGGGTTAGGCCAGTAAAGAACCGTTATTGATTGTTAGCAAAAATATAATTTTAGCCTATAAGCATCCATGACATTTGTCAGTTAAGTATTGTTGTAAATGACTGTATCCTTCATAAACTGAAAATTTACTTACAAAATGGCATCAAACAAAATAGAACTTGAATTAAAAGGTAGGTGACCATGTTTTTATTATATTATTTAAATATATGCCCTGATATTAAAGAATAATTTTACTTTATATACATAGAATAATGAAAAGTTTGGTTAAGTTTTATATTTGTTTGATTCTTTTCGTAACAGTTTTTTACTTTTGATTTGTAGTGTGCATTTTAGTATTATTTATATAATTATTTTACATTTAAATGATATTCTATGTTTTCTGATTTTAGAAATTCTTGGTTCCAGTTCAGAAGAAGATTTATTTGAAGATTCTGGTTCCGAATATCTTTTATCAGATCTTGAAAATGTACCACAAAATGAAAATAAAGATGAAGTTTTAAAGCCTATTCAAACTAGAAAACGAAAGCGTCATGCCGCTTTCTGGGCAAAAAATGTTAGAAAGCATAAACGCAACTCTGGATTAGAATATATCAGTTCTACAGGAAAAATTGTGCCAGCCAAGAGATTCAAATCCTCGGACTGTAAATGTAAAAGAAAATGTAATGAAAAAATATCATGTACTCAACAAGAAGCTATATTCAATTATTTTTATGGATTAGCAAATTTTGATCAACAGTCTGCTTACTTATTTACCTATATAAGAGTAGTTGATAAACAGAGATGTTATACCAAAAATAATTCAAGGCGTGAGAAAACGCGAATATATAACTTTTTGGATTCCGAACAAAAAGAACATCAAGTCTGCAAATATTTTTTTAAAAGTGTTCTCCAAATATCCGATGGGCGTATTAGTAGAGTGTTAAAAAATAAATCTGAGGGTCTCTCAGCACCACTTGATAAAAGAGGGAAACATAGCCCTCAGAATAAAACTAGTAAGGAGAAAATGGAACAGGTAAAAAATTTTATTGGAAAATTTCCAGTTTACGTATCTCATTATAGTAGAGAAAAAAACCCCAACAGAAAATATTTAAGTCCAGATTTGAATATTCGAAAATTGTACAGTCTATATAAAGAAGAAATGGGGAAAATTTACACTGAAGGAGAACCAGTTTCAGTCCACATATTTAGAAAGATATTTAATGAAATTTTAATTTATATTTCCATCCCCCCGTCACAGATAGTTGTAAGAAATGTGACATGTACGATATAAAAATTAGATATGAAAGTAACGATGAAAAAATAGTACAACAATTAAAAATAGAACGGGAATTACACCAAAGAAAGGCTGAAAGCGCGCGATTGGGATTAAAACAGGATAAGCTATTTGTTTCTAATAATGCCGATGAATGTACCGCAATTGCATTTGATTTAATGAAAACACTACCCACTCCACAAATTTCCACTGGACTATGCTATTATAAACGGCAATTATGGACATATTGCTTGGGTATCCATAATTTAGGTAATGATGAAGTCTTAATGTTCCTATGGGACGAATCGAAGGCGTCTAGAGGTCCCCAAGAAATTGGCTCTTGCCTTTTATATTATGTGAAAAATTTTGTTAAAACTAAAAACCTGATTATGTATTCTGACCAATGTGGTGGTCAGAATCGAAACATTAAAATGGCGCTGTTGTGCTCTTATATTGTTAACTCAAAAGAATTTGCTGTAACTACCATAGATCACAAATTTTTAGTCAGTGGGCACTCCTACCTGCCCTGTGATCAGGATTTCGGTCTAATAGAAAAACAAAAAAAATTCCATTCAAATATTTTTGTACCAAATGATTGGGAACTGGTGATTTCGAACGCTAGAAAAAGAAACCCTTTTAAAATAATTATTATGACAGAAAAGGATTTTTTCTCAACTAGAACTCTTGAAGAAAATATAACTAATAGAAAAGTAACTGATGACAAAACAAAAGTAGAGTGGATGAAAATTCAATGGCTGAGATTTCAACAGTCCGATCCGTACACAATTTTCTTTAAGTATTCAAATCAAGAGTATATTACTTTCGATAAATGCAACATTAAAAAAAGAAATTCTAAAAACTCTGTCGAGAAACTTCCACTTCTTTATCCTAATGGTCATGCCATAACTGATGCAAAAAAGAAAGACCTGGAATCGCTGTTACCTTTTATACCGCCATGTCATCATAATTTTTATACAAAATTGTCCACATCAAAGAGCAATAATATAGATTATGTGGATGTTCTTCGTGAAGATGATGAGTAATTTTATTTTTTTTTTTTCTTGATTATTATAAAATTTTAAAGATTGCAATTTATTGTTAGAAAAATAAAGTATTTGTAATTTTAGTTTGATACAAAGAATTATATTTCATTTTATAAACTAGAATTTATTCGATGTATTTGTAATTTTTAAATAAAAAATGTTATGTTTTGCAAACGAATATTCAATAAAATTTCACATTTTAATTTGGCTTAAAAATTTTTTTTTACGTTTAATGTCAAATTTTTAAGATTTCAGAGTGGCTTAACCCAAATAATTGTACCTCATATTTCTTTATTAAAGCCTAATATCTATGAAAATTAATTGCAATTTATATCTTAATTATATTAGACAAATTTAGAATCAAAAAAATTAATGAATATTTAATATAAAAAAAATTAAAATTTACTCTATAATCTAATCGCTTTTATTTCTGTTTTATCTCTATAGTGGATAGGCCACTCTGGCTACAACCGACTCATATATATGTTGTATAAGTCCAATATAACTTTTATATTGGGTGTCTGTAAAAATCGCAGTACTTGGTATGAATATTTTTACAATTGGTAGATTACAATGGGGGTGTCACCTTTCCATTTTTATTAAAAGCTTTTATTTAACTTGCTATGTTAGTATGTTTGTTTAGATCAAATCTTGGAATCAAAAAGACAAGTTCTAATTACGCTAGAGGTTTCAAGTCTTTGGCAATCTTGGTCTTGGTCTTGTTCTTGCATTAAGAGTCTTGATATTGGTCTTGCTAGAGCAGTTTGAGTCTTGGTCTTGGTCTTGGTCTTGTAAAATGTAGTCTTGGTCTTGGTATTGTTATTGCTAAAAAATCTTGCACTTTCTTGCATTTTTTTATTAGCGAATTTTTTTCCTCTAAAACCAGAATTTTTACTATCTTTACGGTATTAATTATACTTTCAAACTATTTAAATAGTTTAGCAAGTCTTGCTTTTTTCTTGCTTTTGTCTTGGTCTTGCTCACTTGAGTCTTGGTATTGGTCTTGCAGCCATAATTATAGTCTTGGTCTTGGTCTTGCTCTTGGTATACATAGTCTTGGTCTTGGTCTTGCTCTTGCAAAAAATGCAGGACCAAGACAAGACTGCAAGACCAAGACTAATTTTGCTCATCACTAATGACAATGCAATATTGTATAATTAGTTTTTTCCTAAATTCCCTCAAAACTAGAATATAATACGGTTCCATGATTTTATATTAAAATTTTTAATCTCCATAGTTATGTTTGATTAGAGTAAAATAACCCATTAAAATATAGGTAAAAAAATTACTTCTTTAATTAATTTTTTTTAAAATTAGTTTTGATTAAACTAAAAAGTATAAAATAAATTAAATTTTAAGGAAGTTTGATAGGAATTAGTATGACTGGTCGCATTTGGGTAATTTGGGCGTGAACTTTTCATTTTTGTAGTCAAAATGACGAAATTCCTTTCAGAAATATGACTGATCCGGCAAAGTCACACATGTCTAATTCTGGCGCAAATGAAAAAAGCGACTTTGAAAACCTATAATTCGTTCGTCCGAAAAATTTTACTAAACTTGATGACGTCACCAAACGACCAAACTAAAAGAAATTCCTTTTTCTCAAGTCAGACTTTATGCAAGTAACCCCCACTTGCGATGGTGATTGGTTGAGTTTGGGTAATTAACAGTTTTGACAATGCGTTCTGTGTCCACCCTGTATATTTGTGTACACACAAGATTATTATTTAAATGGGTGATTTTTATGGTTTTGTACATAAATGTAAACTCGATATGTAATTTTTTATTATTATCGTTCCGGAATTTTACGATAACAATTAATAAAATTTTAAATATCTTTGTAGACTTATTTCTTCTGTGCATTCAATTCTTTTACAAATAATATGCAAATAGTCCCCCCCTCTCCGCAGCACATGTACCTAATAATAATGTTGTACATACATATCATTTCTTATTTGTTTTTATGTAGTGTTTTATGTCAATAAAGGCAGTTAATATGTTTTTCGAAATCAGTATAAAAATTTTTATTTCCGTAAGCGTGTAAATTGAAATTTTTATGTATTTTTGCAAACGTGCAAAAATGTACATTCCTATTTGAGCACACAGATTTTTGTTTTCAATTTAAGAAATTCATTTCTAACGCGGGTGGTAAATCGAATTCGTCATGTGGATATTAGGTAAAGAAATTTTAAACTAGGTAAGTATCAGGATCAGGGTATTCTTAGGGTATTCTACGTGGTAATATATATAATGAATTTCCCAGTTTTTCGCGAAAAATAGTTCACTTAGAACAATGGTCCAAAAATTTATTTTACGTGAAAAAAAATTTTGGAAAACTTTGAATCCAAGAAAGTAGGATTATTTTATTCGCTAACCTATATTCAACACTTGAGGAAAATTTACGAAAGAAAAAACAAATTTCACGTAATTGTCCGTCACAGTAATCTTAGTAACATTTGCAAGTAACATTATCGAATATATTTATGAATTTTTACGACAAAATGTAAAAAATGTACTTAACCCTAGAATCATACGTACTCGTCAAAATGACGAACGAACTTCTCTACCTGCTCCAATTTTGTTTATAATTGTTGTCGTTTCGTTTGTATTGAAATAGTGTGCGTCGAAAGAACGACGATGTATGATTAACCGATGTTTTTTTTTTTTTTTTAGAGAGTTTGTACTTTACATATAAAAATTTTCCAAATTTTTCTAAAATTTATTAAAGATATGGGTGTTATGATTAATTTATTCAAAGATAATGATAATATGAAAGGAGATTACAGCTGTTTGACTTATAGAGACGACATAATACTGAAGTTTTAATATATTGAATCGAAAACCAAAGAATACGTTTCAAGTGACTTACCTAATAAAAGATTAAAAATTTATTTTGTGGAAAATAATTTAATTTTATTATTTTTTGAGATCTTATTCGAAAAATTACCAACAAATTTTAGAAAATTTACAAATGTACCTAATCAGGAAATAACTACATATCTACGGGAATATTTGTGACCGAAAAATTTCACATTCTGTAAAGCCACATATGTCCACGGACTCATAATAGTTCATAAATTAATTATTTGAAAGACATGTCTTATGATACAATTGATGTATTTATCTATTTTTTAATTTTTATAATGAAAATATGCTTTGATAAAAAAAATTAAAAAAATTAATAAACATTTATATTAAAAAATATTTTGTTCGCATTTGTAGTATCGTTATGTAAAAAAAAAATGGTTTTTGCAAATAAACTCTAAAACTTTCCGTAAAAAGTCCATTCGTCAAAATGACGCCGATGTATGATTAACGTTTCTCGTAGACCAACGTATGATGCTAGGGTTAAATATTCTATATTTTATCCCAAAGGCAGTGGAAAAAAATCTAGCTACTCAGGAGCCTTAACCAAATTCGTGTCCAATACACACTTAGCAAATTTTTTGTTTAATTTGGAAATGCTGTATCTAATCCTTTTCACGAATTATCACTTTATCAGTTGTTTTTTTTTCTAATAATTCTATATGGTATTAAAAACTGTCGTGGTGGGGCGCCGGGTAGTAACTTTTTCAGCGATTTGGGGCTGTTTCAGCTGCATAATTTTAAAAAGGTTTAATTAAATTTTTTAATGACAAAGCTACAACTGGTTCGAATATTTGAAATGTCGAATCGGAATCAAAACACGCGTTTTAATCCAAAACATATTTCTCGATAAAAAAAATTCAAAAAATTTTTTTTGATATTTTATTTAAAAAAGTTTTTTTTGGTAAACAAACATTAAATACGTTTTACAGAGTTGATTTATACTCAAATATAAAATTAACCAATTAAGCATATAAAGATAACATAACATTTAAAATTGTATTTGACCGTCCACGAATATTCGAAATAATTTTATAATTATCTAAAATTAGTTTCAAATAAGATTTTTATGGAAGTGTAAATAAATTAAAGACTCACAATTTTTTTTGGATTCCCTCCGGGTAATAAATCTTCTTTTTACGTATATACCTATATGTATATCGGATACCTGTTTTATTTTTTCTGGTCTTAACTCTCTATATTTTATTAGTTAATGCTTTTTTGATGACTTTATTTTTTTTTTTTTCGAGAAAGATATTTGGAAACGATTACGACTTATAAGTTGATTATTTTCTTATTAACTAAATTAAATATAAACGCTCTTCTTAAAACACAATTAATGAACAGTTTTTGGTACAGGGTCTTTCATTTGTGAGACACCGTCTTGAAATTTTTTAGGATTCAATACCATAAAATGAAAGGGTAACGCTTCTAAGATCACTCTCGTGTCCGTTTGTTCATCTGAAACCGAAGTTTTTCTTGAAAACTATGTAATGTCGGCGTGCATAAATTTTTTGGATCAAAAACGATTTTAATTAATAGTTTATCGTGTGAGCAGTGATGAGCAAAATTAGTCTTGGTCTTGCAGTCTTGGTCTTGGTCTTGCAAAAAATGCAAGACCAAGACCAAGACTATGTATACCAAGAGCAAGACCAAGACTAAGACTATAAGTATGGCTGCAAGACCAATACCAAGACTCAAGTGAGCAAGACCAAGACAAAAGCAAGATTCTTGCTAAACTATTTAAATAGTTTGAAAGTATAATTAATACCGTAAAGAGAGAAAATTCTGGTTTTAGAAGGAAAAAATTCGGTAATAAAAAAGTGCAAGAAAGTGCAAGATTTTTTAGCAATACTAAGACCAAGACTGCATTTTGCAAGACCAAGACCAAGACTGTATTTTGCAAGGCCAAGACCAAGACTCAAACTGCTCTAGCAAGACCAATACCAAGACTCTTAATGCAAGAACAAGACCAAGACCAAGACTGCCAAGTCTTGGTCTTGGTCTTGCATTTGCTCATCACTACGTGTGAGGCATCGTTTAAAAGAGCTATCTCTGAAGATTTAAAAATAAAAATTTTTAGTAATTTTCGGTTCAGTGGTTTAAATGACCACCCTCCTCTCTGCCTGATCTCCCATTGGTTTCTAAAGCTAAAATTTTGATTGCTGAAACTCTACGAGTTTTCTCGACAGCGTAATAGTTGCTGAAAAAAATAACAATTATGTACTAATGTTTTTTCAGGTGTCAGGAATAAATTTCACTCTTGGTCGATTTTTTTCCACTTTTGAAAGGTTTTAATTTCCTTTTCCAACAGTATTTTCTAATTCCGACAATGGTGTGACCTTGCCCAAAGCGCACTAGTGGCTACGGCACGCGTTCCATGCAAATGTTAAAAGTCACAAATTTTTTATAAATCAACATTTGGAGCAGCTACTACGGTAGCTTAGTCGATCAAAATGTGCGATGTATGTGTATATTAATAGCGGAAATTATAACGGTATATGAATGAAAGAATCCATTGCAGAGGTTTTTTTTTTTAAATATGATTGTTCTGATTTTTATATTAGGCATATCAAAAATTGTATAAAATTTTGAATATTAGCGGGCGGTTGCTGGGTCAATCACGATGATGTGTAGGAGCTTCCAAATTTGGAGGATGGTAATCTGTATGTAATTATCATATTATGTGATCTGGTTTGTCGCAATAAAAGCGTTAAAACAATTTAGAAAACTAAATAGTGGTTGGAACATTGGCACTAATTTTTAAATATTTTTTTTTCGTTTTTTTGGTTGAATATATTTTAATATTAAGGAGGTATTCTAGTCTAGAGGCACAATTTTGAGGTGATTTTACGGGGGTAATAAAAAAAAAACAGTAAACAAAGTATCCATTTTTTTAACAGTTTTTTATTGATTTCAAAAAAAATTCAAAATTAAAATGGGTACAGGTCGGCAAAGTGACGACTCAAAAGAAAAAAAAACGTGTCTCCTGGTTGACGTGATTCCAACTCTCCTGGTGATCTGAAACAAAAAATTTTAGTTCATTCTTAATAAATAAGGATGTAGAATTACATAGTTGGACGTAGCCGAACTTTTTCACAAAATGGCGTCCTTTTAAAAACAAAATTTTTTCGCCCCCTTTTCTCAACTTTGCAAATATTTTAAAAATAGTAAGAAAAAATATTCAAAAACGCCTACGTCGGACCAGTTTTGCTAAGAATGCAATTTTTAAGTAGGGCTCTACCAAATTTCAAGTAAATCGGTGCATTAGAACTTGAGATATCATGTCAACGGTATCGAAAAAAGTAGTTTCGAGTAATTTATATTAAAAGGCTTAAAGGTTTCGGGTAATTTATATTAAAAGGTTTTTAGAGGCTCATTCTTAAAGGTCTAAACTTTGAAAATATGAAAAAAAAAAAGATTTTTTCGAATTTCTAGACTTGAATACCCCCTTAATTTTGAAGATTTTCGATAATAACAACGACCTTTAAAAAAAGTGGAATTTTTTCTAGAGACCGGTATGGGTTTTTTTTTTCAGACAATCAAACCAGATTTTTTAATTTATTGGTGTTAATCTAATTAAAAAAAAATTTTTTAAATTTAAAAATTAATAAAGTTGGTGGAACTTCTTTAAAAAAATTATCAAAAATGTACGTTTTCAACCGAATATCCATCAGAAATTTCACTGTAATCGATTCCGGAAACATCTTTTATAAAAATTAATTATAAATATTTTCAAGAAACTAAGAGCATCCTATTGAATATTATGTAACCACACTGAATCAATTAACATAATACAAACTAAAAAATTCAATTTTTGAACTTTTCAAAAATCCGTTTGAGATAATCGTTCAAAAATAGATGTGTACCCACAACAAATTTTGAGACGGACGCCACTAACAGACGACATTTGAAACATACTTACCGATGTCTTTAAAAGTCATTAGTTCATTACCCTGATTGTTTTAAAAGCCTTGAATATTGTTGAAATAATTCGTCATGTTTGTAACACGTTTCTTATAGACACATGTCGATATACATATGTTTGTGGTTGTTTATGGGGACACAAGTGGTAGCACGTCGCTTGTCAAAATTTTTTTTCTTGCGTTCGAAACAAGTTTATTTAAATATTTAAATAAATATAGGTGATAGGCTTATATGAACAAGAGACGTGCATGACATATATTGTAAAAGAATTTGAATACAAAAAATCGATTCCATCACCTCTGAAAAATGTCACTAATATAATGGCCTGTTGGGGTGTAGTGAATGTTAGGGGGGTCTCGAGGTTCTGACCGAGGCTCTCGTCAAAAAACAGGTGTTTAACTGGTATGAATTGTAGCTCTCATGGAAGTTATCGAAAATCAAAATTTTTCTCGCCTGGTAAGGTAGGAAATTTAATTGTTCTACAACTCGCTTATTTTGTCTTCGAGACTACTAAACTAACGGAACCATTGGGATCACTTTTGAAAAATGAAAAAAAATTTCCCCTCCAAAATAAAATTTTTTACGCACATTTTACGTTTTAGAGCTTTCTAAACAATTTTTGGTTTGGTGTCTGTCTGTTCGTCTGTGTGTCGCCAGTTTGCACCAAGTGGCATAATTTCTGAACTATTCGATTGTTTTCAATGAAATTTTCAGAAATTATGCAGTTTGGTTCCTAGATGCTCCCCTATGAATTTAATCGAAATCGGAGTAACAGTAAGCCGCTACTATGTCATTCCATTAATATACTAAATTGCACCAAGTGGCATAACTTCTGAACTATTCAATTCTATTTTATGAAATTGTCAAAAATTATGCGGTCTGGTTCCTTGATGGTCCCCTACAAATTTCATTGCATTCGGAGTAATAGTATCCACGGCGCTACCACCATGAAATCCCATTAAATCGCAATATGTTATTTACTGCTAGTCCCACTTCGCTCAATTTTTTATGAATCGTTTTGTTTATTTATTTTTATTAATTTAGATACCCATATTAAATTATACAAAGATATATTGGGCATTAAATTATCAAAGTGCTTTTACGAGTACGAGGAAGCTGTGTGCTACACCCCATTGGCAGCGTATTTTTTTTATTTCCACGACTGTAGTAATATATTCCATACAAATTTGCTTAGTTTTCAAAAATCGTAACAAAAAAAAAATTGTTTTGGGCGCGAGTTTTATGAGGATCCTGTCTTAAACATTTTTTATAATAAGACAAAAGAAACTCTACGAAAAAATAGATTAAATGATGTGTATCAATTATTTTTGCCACAACTGTACCGACATTCGTTTTTTTTCCTGATGTAAAATATGGTTATTCGATTTTTAATTTTCTTTGCAATAAATTTTAAAAGTTCATTAAAACTCATAAAATTAATTCAAAATTCAAAATAAATGAATGGTCGGAATAATAAATGGGTATTTCAATTCAGTTTCAATTTTACTTGTTGTTCTAATTTAACTTTCGAGTTTTCTCGTTTGATTAATGAATGTATCCAGTGGCGGAATGGCCGAATGAAAATATGTATGTATTTGATACCCACATAAATTATTAAATAACACAATCGCTGACTTAATGCGCGGTGACATCAAAAAGAAAAAAAAAAGTTATAAAGAAAACATAACTAACTGAATACAACGGCTTTAAAGGTTGTCGTGTTCGATTAAGTATGTCTTAATAATTGTAATGCCGTATGTTCTATAAACTTCTTCTGCTATGTATAGTGATAATTAAAAATACACAGTTTCCGCTTGATGTAATATCCTTTTTTTCTAACAATATCTTCTTAAGGGGAGATTCGCTAAAAAAAGAGCGAAATCGATTTTTTTCTTCATAGTTATGTTCCATAAGGTGTTAGAAATATTCTCCTAAAATTTCACTTTAAAATAAAATGAAAAATCAAAAAGTTATGGGCATTTTAGTGCACGCACTTTATTATAATTCAATTTAAAAAAAAATAAAACTTGAAATGCTCTTTTCTCGAAAGTACGTTTTTCGACATGGTTCCTCGTGTATCTCAAAAAGTATTTGAGATATCGACATAAATCAAAGTGCATATTATTCCTCGATACCGTGATTTTGACACGAACTAGGATCTTTTGGTTCCGTAATATATCTTCAAAATAGCGGCTGTTTATAGTCGCCGGAGAGAAAGCGGTGATTTTTGAAAATTTGTTTTCAAAATGCAATTTCTCGCTGTTTTTTTATTTTATTCGTACGAAATTCTGGATTTTTTGATTTTGATTCACTGGGGACTTTAGAATGAGAGGAACCATCAAGGTGGAAAAATCTCGCAGTGTCATCTTCAAAGCCATTTATACTCGGTTAATTTTTGAATTTTGTTTTAAAAAAAAAAATTAAAAAAGGTCGATTTTTGACGTTTTTTTGGCGAATCTCCCCTTAAGTTACTTATGTTATCAGCTTTTATCCGCGGCTTGGTCCGCGTGACATTTGAGGTTATGACACCAAGTTGACATCCGCTCTGCTAACAATATGCAAAGTAGGAACGAAGTCAATCATATATTTTTAGGACTTTGTACTTTCTTCATGGTAAAAGTAGCCTGTACCCTTCTACGTCTTTCAGACTATTTCTATGCAAATTTTAAAATTGACTGGTTAAACGATTGAAGCGTGAAAGACACATAAAGAAATAGATAAACTCACTTCAGAAGATCGGAAAAATTCTTTAGATTATGTGTATTATTTTAATTTTCAATAAGTGTTTATGAAATCAGGTTTAATGGAATTTACTATATAGATAAAACATTATAGATAAAAATCACTGATTGAAAAATTGATTCTAGAGTAAAGTTACTTTAACAGCATCTATGTATAAAAAGATGGGTCCGAGTAGAGTAGATTGATGTTCGAAATATTGTGATCGAAATCACTAAAATTGCTTTTTTTAACATATTTTCCATGCATAAAATAACAACTTAATTTAATTATCGATATATCTCACTCCGAGATAATTTAAATGTATATATAAAGGCAGATAACTTGATTTACATAATTATATTAATTTTCTAGAAGACAGTAGTTTATGTTTTGAATTGCTATTAAAATGAGAAATATTTTCAAATACAGTATCGTGCAGAAAAATGTCAACAGTCTGTCTGGTTGTTAGGAGATGTATTTTGATCTCTAACTATGAAACTACTGAACGGGGTATTCTAGTTCAGAGGCTAGATTTGCAGGTGATTTTATGGGCAAAATAACAAACAAAAAAAACAAAAAAATAATAAAAATTTTTAGTATCAATTTTTTTAACAATTTTTTATTGATATTTAAAAGTATAAAAATTTTAAAAAAATTCAAAATTGAACTCGGTACAGGCCGGCAAAGTGGGGGCTCAAAAACAACGGTGTGTCTCCTGGTTGATGTGATTCCAAAAATTCTGGTGATCTGAATGAAAAAATAAATTTTTTCACAAAATGGCGTCCATTTAAAAAGAAAAATCATTTTTTCGACTCCTTTTTTCAACTTTGGAAATTTTTTAAAAATAGTAAAAAAAAAAAAAAATCCAAAAGCCCATACGTCGGGCCAATTTTGATAGTATTAAGAAGATCTATACCAAATTTCAAGTAAATCGGTGCATTAGAACCGTATTGAAAAAAGTAGTTTCGAGTAATTTATATTAAAAATTTGAATTTAACACTGAAAAGATGCACAGTACATAGGGAAAAATAACTATAACTCCGAAGATAATTCGAATTTGCGTAAATCCTTTTAGAGGCTTATTCTTAAAAGTCTGAACTTTAAAAATATGGAAAAAATCTGTTTTTTCGAATTTCTCGACTAGGATACCCCCTTAAGGAAATATGATATGGGGATGAAGTCTACCAACATACACAACCTGGTGAGGTCAATACACCTAAAAGTTGTTGTGGGTGGAGCCTAATCGTCCTTGAATTTTGAAAATGCCACGAAAATGGACAGAATGAAATTTGATTAAATTTTAACCTCATAGAATTAGAATACATTTGTGACCTAAGAAAACAATCCGTATGTCTGGGAAAAATCTGAAAGCTGAAACATAGGGCGTAGTGATAAGCAAATGCAAGATCAAGACCAAGATTTGGCAGTCTTGGTCTTGGTCTTGTTCTTGCATTAAGAATCTTGGTCTTGGTCTTGCTAGAGCGGTTTGAGTCTTGGTCTTGGTCTTGGTCTTGCAAAATGCAGTCTTGGTATTGGTCTTGGTCTTGGTATTGCTAAAGAATCTTGCACTTTCTTGCATTTTTTTATTAGCGAATTTTCCCTTCTAAAATCAGAATTTTCTCTCTTTAGGGTATTAATTATACTTTTGAACTATTTAAATAATTTAGCAAGAGTCTTGCTTTTTTCTTGCTATTGTCTTGGTCTTGCTCACTTGAGTCTTGGTATTGGTCTTGCAGCCATACTTATAGTCTTGGTCTTGGCCTTGCTCTTGGTACACATAGTCTTGGTCTTGCAAAAAATGCAAGACCAAGACAAGACTGCAAGACCAAGACTAATTTTGCTCATCACTAATAGGGCGTCGAAAAAGGTTATTTTTCCAGCTTCAATCAAGGGTTCGAACAGTTTATTTGATTCTGTTAAAAAAAAAACTCATTCTGATCTCTTTTCTTTTGCATGCTACTGTATTTTTCGTGTTAGTAAATAAATATTATCAAAACATATAGAACTATATAGGTATTCGATAAAAATAATTTACATATTTTGTCATGTAGCCTTGCCTGCGGCTGATGTCCTGTTCATATTTGTATTCTCACTTTGCATACCCAACAGATACGCTTATATGTACATATTATTAAAAACATAAAAAAATAATAGAAAAAAAAATTAAACCAGTTTCTTTCGTATACACTTAATTGCACACACGTTTCAAACAAAGCGTGCAAATAATGTTTTATGGCGTTTATGATATAACTAATAGTTGAGTTTTATAACAACTGATTGGTAAGCACTAGATTTTATACTACAATGTTGCACTTACAACACATTAACAGTTTAACTCTTTCCAGTACATGAACTAGCAAAAAAAAAAAACCGAAAAGTCTTCAGCGATTGAGTGTCACCAATGGCTATACTAGGAGCGTCAGTCGTTAGTATGAACACCTTAAACTAGAGTTTGGATATGCAAGGATCGGGTCATGTGTAATCAATGGTTACCGATCATGGACGTCAATTTCGATTACGTAGCCTATTCTTTTTTTTTTTTAAATTTATAGGTTGCTATGTACTACGGTTTTGTTCACAGGCAAAATGTAGAAAGGTGTATTTTTTATCCGCTCTATTGATTTCTCACTCGAATTGAATAAAATTATTCAATTTTTAATTACTTTAGGAGGGACCTCAAGTTATTCCTAACTGAACGTCCTTGTTTGTTAAAAAGACCACTACTACAAAATAAAATATTTACAACAATATTTTTTTTGGGATATATAAATTTCACGAAGAATTTTTTCAACCTTCTCCCAAATTGCGTGGACTAGCTTTATAGAAGGATGGACATAATGAAACCAATATCTTCTATTTCATAGCTTTTCTTTATTAAAATTGCCAAAATATTTTCGATATGTTTAATGCCACTGCCACTGAAGATGATATTAAACATATCGAAAATATTTTGGCAATTTTAATAAAGAAAAGCTATGAAATAGAAGATATTGGTTTCATTATGTCCATCCTTCTATAAAGCTAGTCCACGCAATTTGGGAGAAGGTTGAAAAAATAAAATATTTGCACTCAAAGAAAAGGTTTCTAACGTGTTAATTTACGGGCTGAATTTATCCCTGTAAAAATTTAGGAACATACAAATTTCAGTACATTTTATCAATTGTTGTTGTATCAATATACTTTTGTAAATCAGAGTAGGTACTGATTCAGATCAAAATAGGTGTAAATGAGTTCAAAAAAAAAATTAAAGTGGCGTTGTGTTAAAACGATCAATTATCGATCATGTCAGGTGACATAAATGATTTTTTTCTTTGAAAATTAACAGCAGAGGTTAATCTTTTCAAACGGAATGATATGATTCAAAGAGACATTACAGGTTGCAATTTTATTTTTTTTATACAGACAAAAGTCAAACTCTCTGAATTACACAAGAGTATTTAAACGAATGATTATATTATACAAGAGACTTAAAAGTTTTCTGTTTGTAAAATATGTTTCAAGTAATTTTATGATCATACAGTATGTAAAAAAAGTTCATTAAACAACCTAACCTAAACCAATTAAAATTCTTTTTGATAATGTATGCATACCTGATTGCTAAAAGCATAATTACGTCAAAGTTGACGCCAAAATTTAAATAAATGTTTAGTATGGGTCTGTTAATGATTTTTGTTTGTTTTAATGACAATACTTTTACTACATAGAGTCTAATCAAGCAAGAATTCAATTGTTTGAGATTTATATAAATATGAACCCGGAAAAATCATTAATGGAATCAATTAAAATATTTGTAGAAAATTTATGCTTGGGCTTGGAATTAATTGACCTTTACAATGACACTAAGTACAGTACAAGTTACCTCAGTATATATCTCACAAGGAAAGGTTCAGGTATGGTCGTCACCGATTTCAATCCAATTTCGTCTGCTAGTAGAGCATAATATCAATATTAAAATTTACAATATTAAGGTCTACCTCTCAAAAATATAGGAAATATTTTTTTTTTTTGATTTGGACAAAAATATAGGTAAGATATAATCAAGTTATTTAAAATGTTTCAACAAAATGGCCATAGCTTAACGGTAGAGCGACGGAGTGCGGATAGTAGGGTATTGGGATCGAATCCCGGTGCAAGTGATGAATCATTTTTTTCTTCTTTTTTTTTTTAATAACAATTAATTTATAATGTAATTATGTTAACAAAATTAAGCTACGAAATATTACTTGTCGCAAAATTAATGAATTAATATAATTTTTCTCAAAATCTTTTCACAAGTAAATTAGATACATTAGAACTTTTAAATTATGAACATTTTATATTTTAAAAAATGTAAAAATTCATCTTTTAAAAATATGTGGGTAGCATATTTTTATAGGTATTTTTCAAAATTTACAAATTTCATATTTTAAAAGTTTTAATGTATCCAATTGACTGATGTGTTAGGTGATATATGTACTCATATCGAAAAAGAAAAGATTTTAAGAAAAATTATATTAATTCATAAATTTTGCGACGAGTAATATTTCGTAGCTTAATTTTGTTAACATAATTGATAAATCAATTGTTATTAAAAAAAGAAAAAAATGAATCATCACTTGCATCGAGATTCGATCCCGGTACCCTAATTTCCTCACTCCGTCGCTCTACCGTTAAGCTATGGCCATTTTGTTGAAATGTTTTAAATAATTTGATTATATCTTACCTATATTTTTGTACAAATTTTAAATAAAAATATTTCCTGTGTTTTTGAGAGGTGGATCTTAATTTTGTAAATTTTTAATATTGATATTATAACAATATAAATATATTTTTTTTCTTGAGTATCATAGACTTGATACCTAGTTATAAAATCAAAAATTTCCGGCCAAAAACTCATAGTAATGCATGCTTAACGACTGTTTAAAAATATTGTAACTCAAAACTATTTAATTAGAAATCGATGTAGTAAAATTTGACCGGAGATAAGTTAAATAAATTTCATTGATTGTTTGTTGAGATAACGAACAATCCATTACCTAAATGATACCGAAAAAAATTTTTTTTCAGTTTATTCACTTATAAAAAGCATGTTTACCTACATACTGAGCTAATCATACAGGTATGTTTAAAGGTGATGTACAGGTTTTTGTGTTGAAGTTGAACATAAAAAAAATTTTAAAGTCGACAATTTTATCATCGGACGTGTAACAACAGCTAACACAGCTTACCATATATCCATAAACATTGGAATGTTCCATCTCTAGAGGACAAAAACAAAACAAATTTTAAGTTAAAATTCTTGTAGCTAAATATAAATACTTATAGCTACAAATACTTTACTAAAATGTAAAATAAAACATTTCAGGTACTATGGGTGTTAAAAAATTTGGAACAGTTTTTATTAAAATCGTCTTCGGCAACGCTGTTGGGGACGCTTTTGGTGGCGACAAATGGTGGAAGCGTTGAACAATACTAGACTAAACTGATTTTTATACTAAATTGGCTCCTAGTATTTCTCTGCATTTTGTTTATGAGATGTAATGGAGTGTCTAAATTATTTTAAGGACAAAATTTTTTTCATAAGTCATGTCACTTAATGGGGGAGTTCACACCAGAAATGGCTAATAAACTAATTTTTTTTTCGAATCTCGTTTTTTGTTTTTATTTTGTTCTGTGGTTCTTTATAAACACGGTGATATATAAAACATGGCCAAAAAATTTTTTTCAAGTAGAAAAATATTTATTTATGAGTCGCTGCACAGCCAAGTTGTTGCTCCTTTGCAGACAACGCTCGCCCCCCTCGCAATTTGATCAGTAATATTTAGTTTTGGTGTGTACATGAGTTATAGTATGCACTGAGATAATGCTCTTTTATTTGTATGCCTTTGTAGACGTTTTAATAAACAGTGAGTAAACCGTTTCTTTTGTTATTATTTTTGTTTTTTACCGCTTCCCGAAAGTTGTGTTTTTCCCGAAAAGGAAAATAATATCTTAAGTTCTAGAAAGATAGAAACTTAATTTTTTTAATAAACATATTGCGCATAAAGTGGAGTATGCTTTTTCCATTAGAACAATTGTAACTATTTTTGAACATTTTTTTTTTTAATAGAAAATTGGGTTTTATTATATAATTTTTAGAAGTTTGGGATTACAATTTTATAGTTAATTTTTAAAATTACCTGAAACCCATACTCAGCTTTATGGACAGGTCCTTTAGGAATAAAATAATGACAAAATATTTAAAAAATATTCATTACTTTTTGAGATATGGCGTCCCTTGTAAACGCTAAAAAACTTGTGAACAAGGGCCTCCTCCCCCACAGGGAAGAGTAATGAATGTTTCAAAAATAAAATTTTCTATTTGAAACTCTCTCTAATTTGAAAAAAATTTCAACAAACAAAATAATCATAAATAAAAAAAAGTTGCTTTCTTATTTGAATTCCCCTTAAACAAATTTTTATTTATTTATTTATTTTTCTTTTCAAAAATCCTTAACTTTCTGATCAGAAATGAAACATTTTTGAAATTTTGCAGTTGAAGTTGTACTTTCAATTGTGAATCAATTTTCTTTTTCAAAATTTGGTCGTAGTGGGTGGGGGTAATTTGAAATATAAACTTTTCCACCTATAGGGAGAACCAGCGGCAAAATTTTGTTAAAATCCTTATCAGCTGTTGAGCCCCCCTCTATCCCTTAGCAGGTCACAAATAAAAACAGGACTCGATACGAATAAATGAAATCGCTACAAGGTGCAAATAACAAAATTTAAATGAAATCTGATACTCTCTTCTACATTAGTAGCAACTTTTAAATTTAGAAACAAAATATTCATGAAAGACACATTTATATATTAAACCAGGGCTTCTTAAACTATGAGTCGCGACCCCATTTAGGGTCGGTAGCGAAATCTTGCGGTCATAGCGAAAATTTTTTTATATGTATATGTATATTTTGTTACCTAATCAATAAATCCTTACAAAATATTTGGGGTCGCGAATGAAAAGTATTAAACAATAATATTTAAGAATACAATTAGGTAACGGGAATTTTGAAAGTTGGACTCTTAGCGCTTGATGAGTGAAAGCGCCGAACGCATACAAATATCTTAACTATTTCCTATGCTTTTTCTGACTCTTTAAATAGTCTCTAATGCCTGGTCTTGTTACATTTCCGTAACGTTGTCTCTATACTGTTTTTGGATTCGTTATTTTTGTATGTTGCAATACTTACTTATTCTAGAATTATTAGACGGTCAGTGTAAAGTTTTCTTTAATTTTATGGCTGTAGATTATACAATAAATGGTTAAGCAACGTCCATTCGATACTGCACAGTATCCTTTACTTATATATTATTGTGTAAACAGAGAATATCTTTGAGTAGCTTCTATTTAGCTGCTTGTATTTATATAATGCTGATATGCTATCATATAAGAATACCAAATAAAAACACTGTATACAATGAATAAACGCTATCTTAAGAAAGTTGCCTTGACTTAAGTCAATATTAGACGATGATATTTAAGTAGGAAGTGGATTAAGTGAGATATGATTAGGCGTTTGTTTACTTTGTTTAAAAAAAAAGAACCTTCGTTATCTTGCAATGTTATTTTTTCTTGTAGACTTACGTCTTCGATCACACTATAGAGCAGGGGTCGCCAACCTGCGGCCCGTTGCAAACTTTTATGCGGCCCGCCAAGCAATATAACTTTTCGAACAATTTGCTCTGTCTATGCAGAGTTGATCATACTTTTTTGTTCTCCGATGTTTTATAATATGTAAATAAAACTGTTACTAAAAATTTTCCCTCAGATTGATTTTTAATAATATTTATATTAATTTGTGTTAAAGAAAAAGAAAATACCCCTGTCGCAGCATCCTGTATAATAGAGCGAATTTCCGTTTACAAAAATTAGTTTTTCTCGGAAACTACTTGACATAGAATTATTGTTAAAAAAATCCTTTTTATGTGATTATATATTTTCTCTAGAAAATATGGCAAAAACTTGAGGAAATTTCCACAAAAATTTTTTAGGCAAAAATGCCTAAAAATCCGTTCCGGGTATCGGACGTGTCTGACTTTTTGGACTTTCAATATTTTTACCAAATTAGTGAATGTCATTTTTGGTTTCTAATTTCTAAAGACTTCAGAATAAATTATTTCTATCATAGTTCCGGGCTCAAGTAGCATCAAAACAGTGACTCTAATAGCTGCATTTTCGATTCGAAAATTCGTTAAAAAAACCTACTTACGTCACATACTACATTGCAAAATATCTGACTGTGCGGCCCGCTAAAAATTATTTTTTTTAAAAATGGCCCGCCATCCAAAAAAGGTTGCCGATCCCTGCTATAGTGTATTTTAAAGACACTTTTCATTTTAATTATGGTTCATTTCAGTTAAATTTAACCATGCTTCATCACTTTAAATTTAAATAATTTCCGTTTTTTTAGCTTTATCTCTTTTATTATTGCATTTATGTAAATTTTAACTTTGCGGTTTATTTTTAGAAAAGAATAGAATATTCATTTGTTTCGAATATAAGAATTGTTTAATTTTTTAACGAAAACTCATGATCATTTGTATCTGAAATGAGGTATAGTTAGTTTAATAGTGACTTTATATTAAAAAGTAAACGGTATTATAAAATCCGTATATAATAATGCATGAATAGAAACAAACCAACAGTATATATAAGAACCATATGGCACATATTTCTTACATTACAAATTATAAATGCCTTTATAAGGATTTTAAAACTGTAATGTTATACTTTGTACAATTTAAAATTTATATTTGAACATAATAATAGTGCCTTCATGTATGTATGTATGCAAAAACAAAACACATACATTACTTGAATTTTGTTTTTATTTATAATTCTATTGTTTTAAAACAAGTGAAAATTATTTCTCTAGGATGTTTTACATGTTACAATTAATATTGTTGTTGGTAACCCTTTTTTTATTAATTGATAATCATTTAGTCATATTTTTTCCATATTTAGATACCGCACATCTGAAAAAAAAAAAAAAAACTTTCGCTACTCTAAAATTCATTCTTACGTAATATGTGATCTGTTAATCACTAATTTTTTGTTCTTTTTCAAATTGTGGTAATTTTTATTTTATTTACATTTTAAAATATCTATATAATGTGTTTAAATTGATTTATAAATCATTAAAGATCAATTATAAATTATTTTTATGATCGTGTGAATTTATCTGTAATTCGAAATAAATTAATTTTTTATTGGTTATTACGATTTAATTTAAATTTATGTTTTCAATTTTCAAATAAATTACTTTCTATGCTCGTGTTTCAAATAATTACTTTTAACTATCTCGCATAGTAATAATCATATAAAAAATTAATGATTGAATTAATTCTACATTAAATTTGCATGCAATCGATAGAAAAAAAAATTTTTTCTTATTCGGATAACGGTAATAATTTTTTTTTTATTAAAACTACATTGAACGCTACAGTTGCAAGATAGTTTCAAATAGAACCAATTTCTAAATATTTTCATTGCTTCAAATTGGAAGTTCACTGGAAAACTGACCAATTATTTTGAAAAACGTAAACAACTGCCATAGTTAGTTTAAGGGGAGGTTTACTTGAGGGTCGTTAAAAAAAATCGATTTTTTTTTGCAGAAATTGGTAGTTAATTATTTTATTTTAAAGATAATTCAATTCTTCGGCACCTCTACCTAAGTTCGATACACTTTCAATGTTTTTTTTATTTTTAAATTTACTTTAAAGAGCGAAAAATAAGACAAAAATCGTAATCAAAAGTTCAAACATCCGCCATTTATTTTTCTTTCAGCAATTTATTGATATTATAGGTAGAGGTGCCGGTACTCTTCATATATTTTATAAATCTTTTTTGTTTTTGGATTTCGGTGGCTTATTACCGGCGCTAGGCTGTCCACCAACAAGCCATTGAATTTTCGGATCGTCACACTGCACTATCTATAAAATGGACACTTTTTTATATTTTTCCTTGAAAAATTTTTTTTGTGTAGTTTAATACTTAATAAATATGTGCACAAAATTTGAAATTGATATTTACTTCCGTTCTTGAGAAAAAAATTGTAGAAAAATACATAATTTTTAAGGACTATCGAGTAAACCTTCCCTTAATGTTTTTTCATGATTATAGTAAAAACGTTTGGTTTTGAAGGGTTTAAAGGTACTAAAATTACTGTGATTAACCCTTGCGATTATTACAAAGATACTGTGTGTTTTTCTAGCGATTACATAACGATTTTTATCGATAACAATCTGGACATGCTATTGAAAATATTAAAAAGAAATTATTTTTATTAAATTTATCGATGAGTTCAAAGGTGACATTAAAATTGGCTACTACACATATTTCCAAAAAAATAATAGAAGTCTGATGAATCAAAGAGAAGTATGCCCGTACAGTCAAAAGAAACATATGTTTATTAAAATTATGATTATGAAATTTTATATGTCATTGTATTCTATGTATTCAGTTTTATTGAGTATCATTAATCTTATAATAATAAAAAATTATTTTTCAAATATCAGTCTTAGTTTTTTTTTTCTGTGGAACTGTCTCTACGCCTGTCTACAAGTAACATATTGTTTTCTTGCGTTGTACAGTACGTTTCGAAAATCTTACCATACATTTCATCATGTAACATAATTCAATTGACAATTATTTTATTGTAATTTGATACTTTTGTAAAGTCAAGTAGTTTTATAGAGAAAAAAGGAGATCTCGGCCGACTGATTTGTAAATGTTAATTACTCATTAAAATGCAATTAACTATGAAATTTTAAAACGCCCACGCGCAGGCGCACACGTGTGCACTCATTTGTTTTTTTTTCTAGATTGTAATTGTTTTGATTGTTTTTTTTCTTTTTTTTTTTAAATATTGCTTTCTAAACCAGCCGGTTAAATTTTGAATATAGTTTTTTTTTTAAGAATTCGGCCAGAGTGAAATTTTCAAAAAACCAAATACCCCTGTTGCAGTACTCTGTATATAGCGAATTTCCGGCTACAAAAATTAGTATTTTGTTATGATTTAATCTCCTCTATTCAATGGTGTAAAAAAATTTCGCAAAAATTTTTCAATTAGTGGAAATTTTGGCAAAAAACTAATTTTCTTCACGAAAAATGCCCTAAAAACCATGTTTCGGGCATCGGACGTGTCTGGCTAATGAACTTGTCCAACCGTTTGGGACTTCAGCAGTGGTCGTAACAGCTGAATTTTCAATTCGAAAATTCGCTAAAACTTCGTTCCACTCTTAGGTACGGTTAAATATGAAAATTTAAAGTTCATTGAAAAAGTTGGTTGTCAAACTTTAAACATATTTTTCTCGAAACTCTTTTTTTTTTAAAAAGGTAATTAATGAATTGATTTTACAATCGACTTGAACTTTCTCAGTAGGTAACTATGAGAGGAGAAAGTCTAACCAGTTGAGCTATCCATCAACTAGGTAAGGTTTGGTAGGTTGGTAAGGCACTTGACTTGTTATCAAGAGGTCTTGGGTTCGTGTCTCAGCCGATCCAGTTTGATGATGCAGTGTAAGTTTGTATATATAGACAATATTGTATACTTTTGGCCATAGAAGGCGGTTGATTGGTTGGTTATTGGTGTATGTATGTGCACAAAATTTATGATTTATTAAAAATTTATTGTTGACGCCTTCAATCAATATTAATAAAAATGTCAGATGTACAATTGCGCGTATCTCATGTTCAAGTCAATCACTCTAATGGGTGGAATTAACAAAACCACTGGCTGAGTAACTAACTCACTTAGCCGGCAAGAGGGCCCCAGCAACATGATGACTATTTTTTTTTATTCAAATGAATTTAATATGAATTATATAGAGAGCTATTCAAAAGAATACCTGTACAGTTAGGGCAGAAAAAATCTGAGATTCTGTGACTTACAGCAAGTGTCAATATAAGCTTATATATGAGGTTATAAAGTTTAATTTTTGATGTTTTTTTCAAATTATACACTATCGAAATAATTTCCTACGAATTGTCTCACAAACTTTTTTTTAAGTATCGAAATTCACTGAAGATATCGGACTTATGTCCCAAATAGTTTTTTCCTAATTCTTGCACCGACTCTCTCTTAGAACCAGAACCAGATTTACAAAAGGGCAAATGGGGAACGCGTCTTGGGGCCCCTACACAATAGGAGCCTCCACAGAATCGAATAAAATCTCAAAATTATGGAACAAAATATAAAGAATAAGTTTCTCACCACAAACTTCTTCGTTTTTTTTTTTTCGTTTTTTTTTTGCTTACCAACCCTACTTTTTGGGGAAAACTAGAAAAATTTCGGAAATTCCCCAAGGAGGCTGAGTACTGAGCAGGGGCCTCCACGTGTGAAATATTCAGGAGCCACAATATTAAAAGTGCCCCTGGGCCTCCACAGAGGTAAATCCGACCCTGCTTAGAACGTCGATTATACGTAATCTTAGAATTTCAAATTTATTAAAAAAAAATCTTTGTAGTTTAAATTATAAAATCTACAATTTACATTCAGTTTTACATCTGTACCTTCTTACGACATCGGTACTGGAAGAGATGTATGTTTACTTACTGATGTCCACGACTGTATTTAATTTAATTTAATACATTGAATTCAAAATTAATAAGCATACACAATGGTATTGGTACTTACCGTTTCAATTTTTTTTTTTTTTTTTAAATATCATTTCTATTTTTTTGTCAATTAATAATAATGTTTGGAGTTATCTATTTAAATGTAAGTATATAATATGTTTTTTTACTTATAAGTACAGAACACAAAGAGATGATTGAAAGCATCATTAGATATTAATGAACGGAAAAAAAATTATTAAATTTTGTTCATACAAGCACTAATATATCATGCCATTAATAATAATGATCAAATTTTCAAAAAATTCTTACATAATAATCACTCAAATTGGTTGATTCGTAAATAGTTGCGGATAAGAATAGCTCGGTAAATTTTGAGTTTTCACTTAATTGATTTCGAATAAGTCAACCGCGGCTTCGTTCACGTGAATTTTGCACTTTGATAGACATACTTAAGGTATCATTACAGTGTGATCAGCCGAAAAATAGTTTTCGCAATTTTTTTTTCGGATGGATAGGATAGGGCTTTAACAAACAAAAATTTTTTTTTAGTCATTTTTATTTATTTTATAATTATTACAATTTTTTTGAAAAAAAGGGGCTAAAAAAGGGCGACATTTGGTGCCCACGATTGGGGCCACAGTTTTCATCTGAAAAAAAAAAAAATCAAATAGGTTATCAATCTGTAGGTAAGCCACTATGGAGGCTTTTCTTTGAAATTTGAAAAATTGGCGACGGTTTGAATTAAAAGTACAAAATTTAGGCCTTTTTTCAGCAATTTTCCGTGTGAAAAAATAGGAAGATTTCAAAAAAAGCCTCCATAGGTACATACCGGCTTACCTACAGATTGATAACATATTTGATTTTTTTTTCAGATGAAAATTGTGGCCGCAATCGTGGGCACCAAATATCGCCCTTTTTTAAAGACACTTTTTTTCAAAAAATTATAATAATTACAAAAAATAAATAAAAATGGATAAAAAAAAAATATTTTTGTATTGTTAAAGAGTGGTATTAATCGTAAAAAAAATTCATCCCCATTTCCCCATCCTATCCACCCGAAAAAATTTCGAAAATTGACAATTTTTCAGCCAATTAAACTGTGATTGTACCTTAATCTTTCATGGTTAGTTCGTTAAAGCTAGTGATAAGCAAATGCAAGACCAAGACTGCCAAGTCTCGGTCTTGGTCTTATTCTTGCATTAAGAATCTTGGTCTTGGTCTTGATAGAGTAGTTTGAGTCTTGGTCTTGGTCTTGGTTTTGCAAAATGCAGTCTTGGTGTTGGTCTTGGTTTTGCAAAATGCAGTCTTGGTCTTGGTCTTGGTATTGCTGAAAAATCTTGCACTTTCGTGCATTTTTTTTTATTAGCGAATTCTTTCCTTCTAAAATCAGAATTTTCACTCTTTACGGTATCCTTTTTTACGGCATCCTACGGTAATTAGGTATACTTTCAAACTATTTAAATATTTTAGCAAGAGTCTTGCTTTTTTCTTGGTCTTGCTCACTTGAGTCTTGGTATTGGTCTTGCAACCATACTTATAGTCTTGGTCTTGGTATACACAGTCTTGGTCTTGGTCTTGACAAGACTGCAAAACCAAGACAAATTTTGCTCATCACTAGTTAAAGCTGTTCGACTGGGTCGTTTTTAAAAACTGCTAGTGACTTCTATAGAAAATAGACTCGTAGCTTCGGAACGAAACCGAATTTCAGAATTCGAGCTCCGTTAAGCCACTTGTGGGGTCACGAAATACGAAATATTAATATTTTTTTGTCGGCAGTTAAATATATCAAAACTAGATTTGTGTATATAGTACAAAAGTCATTGATAAACCATTTTTTTACCGATTCGACCTTGCAAAAATGAAAAATAGTTCTCTCATGATATTTAATCCTGTATTTGATTTTGATTAATTTTTTGAGTTTTTTTTTCTTTTACGTCAGACAATAAAAACCAAAATAAACATAAAAGGAAAGGTATGATAAAAATATATCTGTACTCTAAACAGGATGGAATTGTCATAGTCACTTATGCAAATGAGAAAAGAGCGTGTAAAAATCACCTCGCAAAACAGAGTGACCTCGAATGTTGGCATCAACTAATTACTTAACTGGTGCCGCACGATTTAAATTTTTAAAAAAATTTTGTATTTTACACGTTTGGTTAAAATTATTATAACTTTTGTTCTGTTAGAAAATGTGAAAAAGACGATTAATTATTTGGTCAGTTATTTATTGTTTAACTTGAAGATTTACATTTTGCAAACGAGGTTAACAAATATCAAAGGAGTTAAAAGAATTTAAACTTAAACCCCCGTCTCTACATGGCATATGCATGGAGGATTAAGAACAGCCAATTTTGGACGCAACAAATATTTCCAAAGGGAATTTTGTTCTATTAGTAGCAAAAATGAAAAATTCACACCCAAATTACCCTAATTCGAATCACTTCCAAAACGTTTGATTTAAAAAAAAATCTTAGTGACGTCATCAAGTTAAAAAAAAATTTTAGTGCTTCAGAAAAAGTAAATAAAGTGATAAATTGATGAAATCAAAAGCGAATTTTAGGTTTTCGAGGTCGTCCTTTTCATTTTTAGCAAAATTAGATACCTAAAACTACTCGAAAAAGGACTTCCGTCATTTTAATTGCAAAATACCCCTGTCGCAGCATCCTGCATAACATAGCGAATTTCCGTTTATAAAAATTCGTTTTCTTCGGAAACTAGTTTATATAAAACGATTTATGTGATTTTTCCTTCCCTTTCTAATGGTGTAAAAAAAAATGACGCAAGAACTTCTCTAACTTGGAAAAATTTTGGCAAAAAACTAATTTTTTTCACGAAGAATGGCCAAAAAATCATGTTCCAAGCATCGGACATGGCTGGCTAACGAACTTGTCTAACGGTTTGGGACTTCCAACATTTTCACCAAATTTCGTACAAAATTTCGAGAGGCTTCCAACGGTGCCCTAAAAATGTACGTTTTTAAGTCAAGTAGCTATACGAATCTTGTTCTCAATACTATAATACAAACAGTACTATTAATTCTTATAATAAAATATATGATTAGAAAAACGCATAAATTATTAAATAAATATCACAAAATCGAATTAAATTACAAATTGTGGGCAGAATTTGACTTGAAGAAAGTCAATTCGCAATAAATTATTCAATGATTTATTATTCTTAATCACTGGCAATTATCATTTGTTTTGATGTCAAGATAATTTTGTTCAATACTGTATGTGCATATTTACATATTGTGTTCTGTTCATCATAATATGTTATTTATTTTTGTCGTATAGTTCACCGAGAGCCGTTCATTCGGTTGACTCTTAATTCACGCCCATGTGTTACTTTATTGTTAATGTTTCTTGCTTGTTGTGTTCCAGAAATAGAAGTAACAAATATAAACAATGTCACAATTTTTATTTATTTTATTTACATATATGCAATTGAGAAATTTGCAACAACAACATAAAATATGTAATCATTAGTCATAAAGATATTGTAATATGTGAATTATTTTGACGTTTTATTATCATTTTGTATCGTCCAAGAGCGAGTTGCACACGCACACAATTAGAATTCCGTACAGTGAGCAGTCTCAGTAGATTAAATTGAACGTTCTATACAAATTTGCTTCCGATAATTGAAAGCACAGAGTGCAGTGGTAACGTAACTATCTCTATCATGAAATCTACAGTGTGCAACTCTGTGCAAGTTAGACTACTTAGTAGTCACTCGCTCCGTACCAATGGATAAGTGTACACAGAGAGAAAAATCATATAATTTTTGTAGATAAAATTTCAAAAAAATTACCATGCTCTCTTATAATGCGTGCGCGATCGACGACCACAATAAAAAATATGTGCTAGCATGGTAAAATTTAATGTGCTAACACAACTTTTATCACACTTTTATGCATATATGTTATAGTTTAATTCTTGTTGTCGTACTCTTTCATTTGCGCATCTGACCCGCAACCTTATGTTGCTTGGGCGGTACCTGTAAAAACTTCGAACCTGTAAGAACTTTATGATGCATACAAAAATGATTGCCAACAATATATTCTAATACTAAAAATAGTGAAGTAACAAAATGATGAATTAACCGGTGACATCCCCGTCCTCTAAGACAGTGTAATGAATACTGCTTGCTGCTTGTAACACAGTCTAATGGATCAAGGTGCTTGGTACGACCCGTCCGACCAAGTTGGTCGTCCAAATCTATGGTTGGCTATGTGACTTGGTATGAGTGAGGTACATTTCAACAGCGTTCACAACCAACACAACCTTCTTTCTATTTTTTTCTTTCTACTACTAGCAGATAGCATATCAAATATTATAATACAGCATGGTAATTTTTGTAAGAAAAACAATTAAAAAATATTTTTTTGTCGGTAATGGAACTTTTTACTGTAGTGTTTTACAAATTTTACGGAACTAATATTACGGAAACAATATTCTATCCTTTAAATTTTCTATAATTAATTATAATTTTTATATTTTTACCGTACAAAATTGAATATGTTCGCCTTTTACACGTCGATTGTAGTGCTGAGCACAGTAATTTTTATATGAATTTTCTCTTCGTGTATAGATTAGAAATCTGTTAGAAAAAAATACTTGGTCGATTAAATGTTTGGTTAAAAAAGATCCGGTGAAAGAGAATGTATATAAAATTTGCGAGATCATCAATAACATTGAATCAAATTTGTCAAATTCTTTTATTTCATTAATTTATTTCCAAAATTGTATTTGTACTATCAAAATATTTTGAGTAGAATAGCAGCTGAATGTGTTCGGATGTATATGTATTTTTAGATGTTTCTATGTACATATAAGTTTTAAAAATAATTTTTTATTTAGATTTAGATTTTATCAGTTGAGAGTAATGATTAAAAATAATGTTTTACATTCAATATTAATTTCATACACAAAATTATTTCTACAAATTTACGAACAAAAAAAAAAAACTTGTTTAATATCTAAACACACATTAGCGATGGTACAAGTTACAACACAAGTACATTTTACTACTACTACCAAACGTTCTAGCGCGATTTCGATCTGTTTATACTTCTTTATTTCATGCACCTATATCGAAGTTTTCATTGCAGCATAGCACCCGGTATTTGGGCTAGTAGAATTATAAATTCAATTAAATTTTGACAATCATCTCTTGTATCTAAACAAATTTTAATGTTTAACCTACTGTTTAATTTATATTAACATAATCGATTTCAGTTTTTTAAATGGCATATGTTCAAAGTTCAATGTTGGAAACAAAGATTGAAAAGTAAGATAAGTATTTGATACCGGATATCACAAAGCTCATTCGGTAGCTACTGAAAATTCTACGAAGCTTCTATTTCGACTTCGCTTAAAGTATTCTAGTCTAGAAATTCGAAAAAATCGATTTATGTTTTTTTTTTCGTATTTTCAAAGTTTAGACTTTTAAGAATAAGCCTCTAAGAGGATATTTACGGAAATTCGAATTATTTTCGGAGTTATGGTGATTTTTTCCCTGTGTACTGTGTATCTTTCCAGTATTAAATTCAAATTTTTAATATAAATTACTCGATACTACTTTTTTCGATACGGTTGACATGATATTTCAAGTTCTAATGCACCGATTTACTTGAAATTTGGTGCAGACGTCCTTAATACCATCAAAATTGGCCCGATGTAGGGGTTTTTGGATTTTTTTTACTATTTTTAAAAAATTTCCAAAGTTGAAAAACGGAGGCGAAGAAATGATTTTCTTTTTAAATGGTCACATTTATTTTTTCAAATCAGCTACGTCCAATTAATTCTACATCCTTGTTTATTAAGAATTAACAAAAATTTTATGTTTCGTATCACCAGGAGAGTTGGAATCGAGTCAACCAGGAAACACCTTTTTTTTGCCCCCAGTCCCCATTTTGCCGGCCTGTACCGATTTCAATTTTGAATTTTTTTAAAATTTTTATACATTTTTATACTTTTCAAATATCAAGGGATACTAAAAATGTTTACTGTACTTTTTTTTGTTACGCCCGTAAAAGCACTTCAAAATCGAGCCTCTAGACCAGAATACAGCCTTAATTTGCTTCAAACTTTTTATGCTTTCCTTTTTTGAAAAGAAATTATTGAAAGCTATAGTTTCGTGCTGAAAGTTATTTATGTACAAGAAACCAAAGAATTTTGGGCAGAATACAAACTCAAAATTTGTATTGACCAATGTAACCTCAACTACTTATAATTCCTAAATAAAAAAAAAAAATTATTTTCAATCATGTGTATAATAATGAAATACTACATAACTGAAATATTTATTATAACTTTCTATAAAAATGTTTTCGATTCCAATTACAAAAATAATATTTTTTTCATAATTCATATAATAATAAAAAGTATAAAAAATGAAAATTATGTACGCTTGTTAGCAAAATACGTCGGATGTTTCTGCTTACAAAAATAATTAATTAGTCGACTGATATTTGTCGATAGATGCAATGCACATAATTTACGTTATGGGAAAAAAATTGATTTTGAAATAATATAAAAAAAAAATATACAACTAAAATATTTAACAACAATCGTACGAATCGTAAGTATATAAGATATTGCGGTTTTTAGTTAAACCGGTTTAAAGAAAAACGTACAATAAATGAAAACTGGCTCAAGGATGTTGTGGTTTATAAAACACAATACAAAAAGGAATTAAGTATTGAACAGATGTTTATTTTGGCAGTGCGAATTCGATTATTGTAGATCCGCTATCACATTTGCATTTTTGGTGAGAAAAATACATTTTAGTTTAACCCTTTTTGGGGGTTAAGTGTACTTGTGTCAAGGAAGAATAACAGAATTTCAATGTGTGCAAAACTTCAAAACAATTTGAGTATACAAGTCAAGAGAAAAACGGTATTGATATTTTTTAACTTATACAGAATCATCATTTCCAAGACTAGTGCCAAACATGACTAGGTATACATAAGGTGACCAGACATCCGGTTTTCAGAGACATGTCCAGGTGTCCCGACCAAACTTCATGGTCGGGACGCCCATTTGTCCCGTTTTGGGAATATTTGAACTTATACGCTATTTTATGAAAAGTTTTATTCATTGTTTGAAATAATTTTTAACTGCCTTTCAAGTCGTTTGCTTGGGTTCTTTCGTCTTTTCCCAAATATGAGAGGACGTATTCATTTTGGCAGTATTGAGTTGGCTTTCCAACTCCGCTCCGATGTTCTAAAGCAAATTTTAGCAAACAAGTTTTCTAAAGCAAAGCTAAGAAAAATTTGCACTCTAAATGACTTTAAAAACTTTTTCGGGGGAGGAGCCCCCTTTCTTATGAGGGCATTCCGTCCCCCCAAACCCCTCGGTAAGGTCGGCTGTCCCGTTTTGACTCTTTACGAATCTAGTCACCTTAGGTATACATAGTGACTTTATTTAACAGGTTTACGGTCATAACGTCCAGAGTCGTGGAGAAAAATTACAAGCCCCGAGAATAAAATACATTTTTTAAAAATTTCCTTCCAAATAAATATAAGTAGTGAGCAAAAAAAATTCTTTACTTTTTTTCGGACCCTCTATCGACAACTACGGCCGCCCTCCTCAAGCCCGGGGCTGCAACCCCGGCTATCCCCCTCTCTCGTCGGGCCCGATAACGTCTAATGACGAAACGCCCAACCGGTAGACTATTTTAGCAATTAATACAGTTTATATGGAATTGTGACACTGTTAGTCAGTGACCAAGCGTTGCGACAGGGTACGAAGGCTACTTGGGGTCACTTTCTAAACAATGTTTCGGTAAACAAGCGAAAAATAAGTGACTGTAACCCCTTAAGGTACCATCACAGTGTGATTGGCCGAAAAAAAGTCAATTTTCACAATTTTTTTTTTCGGATGAATAGGATGAGGAAATGGGAATGAATTTTTTTACGATTAATACCACTATTTAACAATACAAAAATATTTTTTTTTATTTATTGTTTGTAATTATTATAATTTTTTGAAAAAAGTGTGTTTAAAAAAGGCCGAAATTTGATGCCCACGATTATGGCCGCAGTTTTTCTCTGAAAAAAAAAAAAAAATTAAATGGATTATCATTCTGTAGGTAAGCCGCTATGTTTCTATGGGAGCTTTTTTTTTAAATTTGATGAAATGGCGGCAGTTTGAATAAAATAAAAAGTACAAATTTTTTTACAGTTTTTCCTGTGAAAAAATAGGAAGATTTCAAAAAAAAGCTTCCATAGGAACATAGCGGCTTACCTACAGATTGATAATCTAATTAATTTTTTTTTTTCAGATAAAGACTGCGGCCACAATCGTGGGCACCAAATTTCGCCCTTTTTTAAGACACTTTTTTCAAAAAAGTATAATAATTATAAAAAATATAAAGAAATGAATAAAAAAAATATTTTTGTATTGCTAAATAGTGGTATTAATCGTAAAAAAAAATTCATCCCCATTCCCTCATCCTATCCATCCGAAAAAAAATTGTAAAAATTGACTATATTTTGGGCCAATTACACTGTGATGGTACCTTAACAAAGAAAGTTTAACTATTCCAGCACAAAATATTGTTAAACTTTACATGATAAATATTTTTCAAAAAAAAAAAAAATTCCAATTTGATCCGTTCACCATTAATAAAATATAATGCCTCCTCGGCACAAATGAGCTCAATATTCTTTTGCTGCAATAAATTATAGAAAAAAATTTTGCCATACAAAGTTATACAAATACACAACATTTACCACATAATATTATGTATAAATAAACAACACATTTAAATAACATAAAAATATGTATATTTATAATTTTGCAAGAGTATCTGATGTGGTGAAGGTCTTTGGAGCGATAGATGGGCAATAATAATTGGGCATGGCTCTTCTTGTTTACGTGTAATAAACAGAATACACACATTTCAAATTGGAAAGGAATGCTCACGTTTTGATAACAAACAATTTTAATGTAGAACGGCTACACAACCAGCACATAGCATGCTGTCCAATATTTTACATTTTCAAAATTGAAAGTTTTTTTTTTGTGGCGTTTGATGAATTTATTTTAATCGAATGATGAAATAAACACTCTATCGAATGAAATAGATTATTTATTTTTAATTATAGAGAGAAATGTTAGAGGCTGCGATTAAACAGGAATAATTATGGCGCACTAAATACCGAATGCGCAGTGACCATATCAACCGAAATATACGGAAATAATTTTGGGGTAGTAGATGTGGCCTGAAGGACGAAATCTCCAGTAGTCCTTCTTGGGAACATTAAAGTACCACCACAGTGTGACCGGCCGAAAATAAGTCAATTTTCGCAATTTTTTTCGAATGTGGGCGAATGGCGATGAATTTTTTTTTTTATTAACCCTAGAATCATACGTTGGTCTACGAGATACGTTAATCGTACATCGACACCATTTTGACGAATGGACTTTTTACGGAGAGTTTTAGAGTTTATTTGCAAAAAACATTTTTTTTACATAACTACAAAAGCGAACAAAATATTTAAAAAAAATTGGATTTGGAAAAATATCTTAATATAAATATTTATTAATTTTTTAATCTTTTTATCAAAGCATATTTTCATTATAAAAATTAAAAAATAGATAAATACATCAATTGTATCATAAGACATGTCTTTCAAATAGTTAATTTGTGAACTATTATGAGTCGGTGGACATGTGTGACTCTACAGAATGTGAAATTTCTCGGTCACAAATATTCCCTTAGATATGTAGTTATTTCCTCATTAGGCACATTTGTAAATTTTCTAAAATTTGTTAGTAATTTTTCGAATAGGATCTCAAAAAATAATAAAATTAAAATATTTTCCACAAAATAAATTGTTAATCTTTTATTAAGTCACTTGAAACGCATTCTTTAGTTTTCGATTCAATACCGTGTGAGTTTTTTGAGAGTTGCCATTTTGATTACAGCCAAACCGTTGATTTAATCGAAAAATTGTTTAAATAAGAGTTGTAGATACCGACGGCGGCAAGCAATTGCAATAGTCAGGAGCTTTATAGCTCTTATGTTTTTCGAGCTATGATATAGACTTATAGATTTTTAAATGGGACTATATATTAATTTTTCGATAAAACTGATCTAATGCATTAATTAACAACATAAATGAGGGAAAAAAATTTTTTACCCAAGTTTAATTTTTTAATTTTTCAATTAGGTGGTAAAAATATGCTTATGTACTTGAGGCTACTTCAACCGATAGTGTTCTGGTTGGTTATATTTCTATTACATCCAAGAAAAGAACCTTTCCCAGTACCATTTCTATCATACAAATTTGGCTGTAATAAAAATGGCAACTCTCAAAAAACTCACACGGTATATTAAAACTTCAGTATTATGTCGTCTCTATAAGTCAAACAGCTGTATTCATCTTTCACATTATCATGAGTCCAGAGGAGAAGTCCCCTGAATTAAAAAAAAGTTATTCATTTGCAATAGTCTTCAAGGACATCCAATGGGAAAGTTGACGGTGTGGGTAGACCTGTCCCCCAAATTTTTTCAAAATTGGTCTACACTGTGATGGTTCCTTAAGAGAGCAGACAACGGGTTTGTCTGATGAGTGCATCTTTTAATTTCCTATAAAATTTTGTGTTGTTTTAACTATGGTTTTGCGAAGAAAAATCCATATTATGATAATCGCCGTTGCTGAGGCAACCATGCGTAATAGCAAGTAATCAGCATATTGCAATCAGGAGAAGACGGTTATACCTAAAAGGTAACTAGATGATGACGTCGGTTAACAATGGCGTAGAACCGAAATATTAACAAATTTTCAGCTAAAAGGACAGTTTCTAAAGATTTCTTCTTTCTTTAAATTGATATTGTATCTGTAGAAACAGCTTGGCCTACCTCTGTAGTAAATGCAAGATTTAGGTATTTTGGGCTATACCCAGAAATATTCCGCGCAATTCAGTAGTGAAACTATCTTGGTAGAGATCGATGTACCTATAGCCGAAATTAATATTTTAGCATTTGAAACGTAAAAATTAATTGAATTAGTTGATTGCATATAGCCATTATAACTGCGTCGAATTAAAATGATAAATTAATTTTTTAATTATGTTATTTCTAGTAACAAAATTAATTTATATTATGCATGATTGGGCCCGCGCCGAGCTCTTTCAAAAAAAAAAACTGGTGAATTGTAAATTTTTAATTATTGTCATTTCAGTATATCCGGTTAGTAACTTTACATAAAATTTGTTTTCTTGTATGTACCTATAGTAAAATCCAAAACCAAAAGATAAATGAAGGACTTTGTCTATTTTCCCACGGCGATGCAAAAGGTGAGATTTATGTTTGTGCATTTACCAAAGAAATATCAGTTTACTGTAATCATTATTTTAAATGAATTTAAAAACGTTCCAATAAAATATATTCTTGCAATACATACTTCTTATAACTACAGATAAATTTATTATTTTTCAAATATAAAAAAGTAACCTTTCGAGGCCGCCAATCGAACTTGTTAACTGAAGAATTACTTTCATTTTATCAAAGATATAATTTATTTTATATTTATGTAATCAAAAGATCTTTTTGTCTATAATTATAATTTTTTTATTAATATAAATTAATAATCATTTTCAATTAACTTTTTTAAATGGAGAGTTCCGTTAAGAATTAAATTAAAAAAAAAAACAATTTCGCCCAACGTGGGGCTCGAACCCACGACCCTGAGATTAAGAGTCTCATGCTCTACCGACTGAGCTAGCCGGGCTTATGTAAAATTCAAACGAATTTACACAAAATTTAAATTTATTTCCATTCAGGCTGAATGATTGAATTAAAGTAATTGTAGTGGAAATTGTATTGAAATTTTTTATATGCTATAATTATTGTAAAATCGTGATACAATTTAAATTTATGCCTATTTCAGTGGGGGGGGCTATGACCCTCATAAGCATCCCTCTGTATCCGCTCCGGTATCAAACAGTGATTTCCGGATTAGTATCGTAATAAAGTTAATTGTAAATACATTATTTTAAAATGTCTATTGTAATATCTTTGTAGAGGAGATTGGGTTAAAGAAACAAGTAGTCCTCATATTTTTTCTAATTATATGCTAAAAGACCTCCTATCTAATATATAATTGACATAAAAAGATTCCTGTGACGTAATAAGTAGCTAGAGATTATAATAATGGTGGGAGTGTTGGGATTAATGATTCATTGTAAACACATCTGTATATATATGGGGTGTAAAGTGTACACTTTAAATATTCTCGCTCAAGAACATCCTTGTGACTCCGAAGCGACTCTTGCGGAGTCATTATGCATTCGCTACGGAACGGCAAGGTCGTATTGGACGTGCATTTTATGACAATGGATTCTTTTCAGTATTTTTTATGCGGAGTCTATTTTTTATAAAAACAAATTTGACGCACTAATCCTGGATATAACTGCTAGTTGTTTAATAATCAATCGAACGTATAAAATTAGAAATTAAATAAGTTTTTTTTTTGTTAATTTCTAAAATTTCCTTTTTTCGTTAGCAGTGAGGAATAAAAAAAAAAATTGTTGACGCACATGAAGTCACTTATTGTCAAACAGCACCAAAAATGAATATACTGTTTCTTTTCTGTTTTTCTTATTATTATAAAACTATAGAGAGTGAATATGCCATCTATGAGTGCAAATCGTAAATTGTATTACCTATGCAATAAATAATGCACAATCCCCATCTCCCATACGCAATATCTTTAAGGAGAATAAATAAAACAATACAAAAAAATTGTAAAAAAAACCGGTTATGCAAAACGGGTGGCGCATTGTAGTACATAACATACATAAATACATAATATTATTCATTTATTCTTGACATAATGTAACCAATTTAACATTACCGAGTCGGTTACAGCGTGTTCACTGAACATTCATCCTTGTCTCGGAAATGATTTATAATATTTGTTACGTTTATTATTAACATTTCAACTTACGATATATTTTATCTTTAGAGTTGAGTCGATTGGACTCTTTGAGTTCAATAAGTACGCACTATGCAGTAATGGTTGAGATAGAGTAATAAACTTTGTGTCAATTAAATGAAATATTTGACAATGAACGGAATAAAACACCTATGTGAAATGGTACGAGCACAGACAGCATTCTGCGTACAGAATGAATCAATTTAAATGATATATGACGGTTTTTAGTTAATTTAGTATTTAATATTTGTTTTTTTTTAGAGTTCCGTCCTGTAATTCTGTATGAAAGCCTAATCTGTACGGAAGCCTAATAGTGCGAGTCGGACTCGCTCTTGACCAGTTTTTTATTTAAAGAATTATGGGATTTTTACAAATCTTACTACACTATTAATTTCTTGAATTTAAAAGAAAATAAAAGAAATCGCCTGCGCTCTCGCCGTTTCTCCCCAACACTCCCACCATAATTTTTTCAATTTTGGACCCACCGATGTACTTGATTGGAATTAAATTATAGTTTTTATTAATAATTTTATTTTTTTTTTCAGGAATACAATTCAGCATTGATTTGGTTATGATAATCAATTTTGGTGTCTCGCTCCACATTCAATGTAAGTAAAACTTTTTGTTTGGAACTTCCGGAGTGAAAATTTTGCCCTGCTTTCGGCGGTTCAATCACCTCTCCGAAGGTCAAAGAAAATATTTTGTCTACATAAAATTATTGAGTCGATAACTATCTAATCCTTGAAGATATTAAAATAATTATTTTTTAAAAAAATTATTATAATACAAATTCAATAAGTCATAAAATTTTATAACATTAATCAAAGGTGCCGTGATGTCACACATTATTATAAAATAACGACTTTTCCACCGTTTATTAACATAAAATTTAAGGGTGTTGAAAAAGAGTATTAAATCAAAATTAAGAAGCTGGAGCCGTCTTTTTCAGCTTCTGTAAACGAGTTAAAGTAATAATTTATAAATATTGTTTGATACATTCTTTATAATAAATCTTTTATGTGTGCCTTGATTATAGATTGTGGACTCTAACACTTTTTTTTTTCAAGAAAGATATATAATTTTATTACAAAGTGACTATTATAGATATTTTCTCCTTGTTAGAAATATTTAAATTTAACAGCTGTTTCTATAAGAAAAAACCGGTAGTTCTTTTGTTAAAAAAATGAGCTAGAGATAACATCGAAATTATAGCTAGTATAGGATTCATGCATCTGGAACTGTAAAATATCCAAAACTGAAAAAAAAACATATTTTGGAATTATTGATGAGGTAAAGTACTTTATGAACATACAATATATAAAGAAAATAAATATTAATAAAAACCAGAAATATTTTAGTTAAAATCAGATTTAATAAATTCTATATAACTATACAAAAGTTTTTAATGAAATATAAACTTTATCAAAATGGGTTTCATCAGATGTATTTATTGCAAATGTACAGTTGATCCTCGAAATTCGTCGTAAATTTATTCAGTGATAATAAATAGTCACCTTCCAGGCATAAGGTCGTATCTCATTTTTATTGATTTTTTTAGGAGAGCAAAAAAAAAAAAACAAGAACTACTGTTATATTTTGTTTTGTATATCAAATACCCCTGTCGCAATATCCTGCATAACATAGCAAATTTCCGTTTATAAAAATTAGTTTTTCTCGAAAACTAGTTGACATAAAAGAATAGTTTAAAGACGTTTTTTATGTAATTTTTTCTCCTCTTTTAAATGGTGTAAAAAAATTTCGCAAAAATTTTTGAATAAGTGGAAATTTTGGCAAAAAACTAATTTTTTGCAAGAACAAAAACCATGTTCCTGGCATCCGACGTGTCTGGCTGAAGAACTCATCCAAGAGTTTAGGACTTCCAACATTTTCACCAAATTTTGTAAAAGTAGGACATTTCGTCTATAGTTATCGTGCGGACATATATATATATATATATATATATATATATATATATATATATATATATATATATATATATATATAATTTTAGTGAATATTATTTTCGGTTTCTAGAGACCTCAAAACAAATTTCTGCCATGGTCCCGAGTTCAAGTCGCGTCATGACAGTGGCCGTAATGTGTGGCCGTTCTGGAAATTCGCTAAAACGAATGTGGGTACTTGAAGACTATTAGTCTGCAAATACATTGATACCTTAGGTTAAAATTTATAAAACAAAATGTAACAGTGTAGTTCTTGTTTTTCTGCTCGCCTAAAAAAATCACTAAACATGAGATACGACCTTATGCCTGAAGGCGACGAAATGAAGTTACATCAAAAATTATTTTGGGGAGGTAACTAATTTATGAAGGTTAGATCACTATGAAAAAAAAGTGATAGAAAATCCTGCACTGCGTTGTTAACTCTTTTTTACGATTTCGTAGTTTCAAACAACGAAATCCTTATGAGTTCAGTTCGTCTCTCATCACAAAGGTGGCCCACACACACTTGATCATACTATACAAATGATACTGTCGTACTATAGTTTTTCTTTTGAGATTTTTCTTATTTTTTTATTTTAATTTACTAATATCAAGAGCCGACTGTACGTTATGAAGAGAAAGCTTGAGAATACATCTGTACAAAATTTTAATTGTAATATAAAGTAAGCCTAGGCGTACAAAGACATACATAAGACTGGTCGACCGACCACATATGAATCTTATTTCGTATATAAATAGTGCCTATGTATATTTTGCGCGCACAAAATTGATTTAAAATAGATTAAAACGCGCAGTGAAGAGAATTGAAGATTTATTTTATTATTTAAACTAAATAATAAATGTTGCACATATTTAATTGAATTTAACCTTTCTAACTTTTATTATTATTACATATTATTCGGACGATTGCTAAAGAAGTGCACACATACTGTGTTGGTCAGGTTTTTATAAAATGGTTTCATATGTGTGAAATGTGAACGGTGAATTTAACCTTTTTTGCTCACTTCAACAGCATTTCTAAACTAAACTTGCGCAGTTCTAAGTTGTAAACTTGTAAGTATCAGAAGTAATGATGTGGGTGGTGTCTTCTATCCGTATCATTTTGACCATACAGGAGTAGCTGATACCAACAACAATTTTCAAAACGCGACTTCCAGTTTCATTTCCGCCAAAAATGAGCTGAGTATAGTTAAATGGCTTTGAAGTCGCCACTGCGAAATTTATCCACCATGATGGTTCCTCGCGTTTTAGAATCCCTAATGAACCAAAATCGAAAATATCCCTGTCGCAGCATCTTGCAAAACATAGCGCATTTCCGTTTATAAAAGTTAGTTTTTCTTGGAAACTAGTTGTCATAGAATAATAGTTTAAAGATCTTTTTTATGTGATTTTTTCTTCTCTTTCCAATGGTGTAAAAAGATTTCACAAAAGTTTTTGAATAAGGGGAAATTTTGACAAAAAACTAATTTTTTTCACGAAAATTGCCGGAAAAACTATGTTACGGGCATCGGACGTGTCTGGTTAACGAACTCGTCCAACGGTTTGGGACTTCCAATATTTTCACCAAATTTCATAAATGTAAGACATTTCGTTCAAGAGTTATCGCGCGGACACACACACACACACATATATATATATATATATATATATATATATATATATATATATATATATATATATATATATATATAAATTTTAGTGAATATTATTTTCGGTTTTTCAAAACAAATTCCTGCCATAGTCCCGGGCTCAAGTCGCGTCATGACAGTGGCTGTAATAGCTGAGTTCCATTCTGGAAATGCGCTAAAATCAAGAATTTTCTGAAAATATACATCTATAGTTATAGAACTAACTAGGATCTAAGAAAAAAAAATACAAAACCAGCGAGAAATTGCAATTTGAAAATAAATTTTCAAAAATCACCACTTTTTCTCGACTATAAACAGCCGCCATTTTAAAAATATATTACGTAATCAAAAGATCCCAGTTCCTGCCAAAATGACGGTATCGAAGAATAATATGCACTTTAATTTATGTCGATATCTCAAATACTTTTTGAGATACACGAGGAACCATGTCGAAAAACGTACTTTCGAGTAAAAAGCATTTAAAGTTTTTTTTTTATTTAAATTATAGTAAAGTGCGCGCTCTAAAGAGCCCATAACTTTTTGATTTTTCATTTTTTTTAAATAAAAGTGTAAGGGAATGTTTCTAACACCTTAAGAAACATAATTATGAAGAAAAAAAATCGATTTATTTTATTTTTTTAGCGAATCTCCTCTTAATAAATAATTTTGTAATTTGGGACAAAATGAAGATTTTGTCGTAATAACTAATCGCGATATAAGATAACTAACTACAATTTAATTGTTAGCTGCCGTACACATTTTGAACCTTTCTCCGTGCATTTTGTACCTATAATTAGCAACAAATTTTGTTCATCTGACTATTATAAAAAATAACTTTTTTCTTCAAATCTCATTAATTTTTTTTTTAAGCAAATTTCTTTTCTTAATTTATTTCAACTTACTTTGTTAATAAAAATGATTCAAATTAGTTTAGACATATTTAAATGAAGATAATAAATGACCGAATGTTCGAATATCAATTTTGAAAATTCGAAAATTTATTACCTAAAATTTTTTTGTCTATAATGAATTTGTCACGATTTGTTCGTTGAAGCAACGAAAATCCTTCACAAGTATGCACACGATTATAGCTCTAGGTACATTATTTCTTGAGTAATTATATTAATGATGATTGCAAACGTAAAGTACAGTTAGAAACTAAGTTTATTTCTTTCGGGTACAAAGATAGATGCTAATCTATTAATGTGTAAATCACAAAAAACATTTTATTATGATTTTATTACAGTGGCGGTACTGCAAGTTGTCTATCTAATTCGGCACATTATCTTGCTTGGCACACAAGATCAGAAACAATATTTCTATCTCTTCCTATACTCTGTGCCCGCTATTGCCGGCAAATGACGTGGACACCGCTACTACTATCAAGCGATTATGATACATACAACAAAAAACGTCATTATATCTACACAAACATGCGAATGTATTAGTGTAATATCGTAACAAATAGTGATGAGCAAATGCAAGACCAAGACCAAGACTTAGCAGTCTTGGTCTTGGTCTTGTTCTTGCATTAAGAATCTTGCTCTTGGTTTTGCTAGAGCAGTTTGAGTCTTGGTCTTGGGCTTGATTTTGCAAAATGCAGTCTTGGTCTTGGTATTGCTAAAAAATCTTGCAATTTCTTGCATATTTTTATTAGCGAATTTTTTCCTTCTAAAATCAAAATTTTCTCTCTTTACGGTATTAATTATACTTTCAAACTATTTAAATAGTTTAGCAAGAGTCTTGCTTTTTTCTTGCTTTTGTCTTGGTCTTGCTCACTTGAGTCTTGGTATTGGTCTTGCAGCCATACTTATAGTCTTGGTCTTGGTCTTGCTCTTGGCATACATAATCTTGGTCTTGCGAAAAATGCAAGACCAAGACAAGACTGCAAGACCAAGACTAATTTTGCTCATCACTAGTGACAAATGACTACGAAGCTTGCATAAATATAGTATATACTATCATGGCCGACCTATGTGACTGACAACCAACAATTAAAAATAAATTTATTTATTTTAAGAAAGATATCCCTATATTTTGATAATTTTTTTTATTTAATGGAATTTTTACACTTAAATACGACACACTTCATATTTTGTTCTGTTTAAATTTCACGAGTTGATTAAAAAACGATGTGACGGACAGTAACAGACTAAATCAGAAGTGGTGCAAATTGCACAAGATTGTACTTTACGAACTACGGTTTCCGATCTCGATTCGATTTTATCGAAAATCGATTTTTGAAGAGCCAATTTTCGATTTTTCGAATCGATTCTTTGGAGACCAAATCGATACAGAGATCGTAAAAAATTTACGAAATCGGAGATCGATCTTTTCGAATTTAAATTAGAATATTTATAATAAAAATATGATATTTTTTCAAAATTATTGTAGAATATATTTTAACTATTTATATTGTCAAACAATTTTATCACTTTTATGATTCATTTACAAAAAATTGTGTCAAATTTTAGATTCATGTGACACTTTTAGCGCAACCTGGAAACCATTTTATTCATATTAAATTCAGCAGTTCATCTTCAAAGAAAATTGAAAATTTTTTTGAAACTGATTTATGATGACCCAATAAGAAACTTCATTAAAACTTTTATATATCTTTATTTTTTATGTAAGTACAAAAATGGAATTAATTTTTGTCAGATCGATCTTTTGTAAGCCGATTTTCTCCTGCATCAATTTTTGGTTTGACGATTTGAAGTGATCCACAGGATCAGTTTTTTGGCCAAGATCGGAAACTCTATTAGGAACGACGAATTTTTATATGTAGACTAGTTTTATAATGTTCTGTGTTGCTTGGCAACCATCACGGACAGCATTGTACTTGTTTCAGTACCGCCACTGTTTCATACAACATTACCTTGACAAGAACATTGCCGTAATATGATCCCACTACAACAACAAAATTTTAGTTTTTTGATTTAGATTACGATTATTATTATTACACAACAATTAAATTTATTTAAACAACATAACAACGAATTATAAAGATAAAAAAAATACATAATAAAATTGACAGCTTCCGTCCTTCTTTTTTGTCAAGCGATTTGATGTATGACCTTGTAAGTAAAAAAGTACTTAAGTAATAATAATACGATTATTAATTACAGTTGTACGTAAAGTACTTTGATTGATTAAGAACTTAAGCCACAAAAAACAAAAAAAACAAAAGAATTATTATATTTATAGAATTGAAAAACAGTTTTTTTGTGATTCGATTTAACTACTCGGCGTGAATGAATCAACTAATAAAATTAATCTTGTTAAAATTAATCCTAAAAATAAATTAGGTTTTTTTGCATCAAAAAATATTATAATCGTGATATCAATTTTTTTTGGGGGGTTTATTTAATTAAATGTTAAAAACAAGGAAATTTTAATCTTGGAAAAGTTTAGATTTAATCGTTATTCCTAAAAAAAGTTTTTTTAGAAAAAATGTGACATTTTCTGCGTGTTTTTTTTTTTCTATTTGTAAGTTAGAATAGAAGATTGACCAAGAATCCCTCAAACAAACGCATTTTTTTCTTTGTGTCCTTGCTTATTTAAAAATATATGGTCCGCCAAGGTAGAACATTGGGAACCCCTATAGTCTAAACATACATTTACTAATATTTTCTAAATGCGTTCTATAGTTTGTGTGACAGGAGTTTAAACAATATTGTCCACATATATTTCCTTTAAAAAATTTTTTTAAATCTTTTGTGAAATTGTAAATAATATTGTTAGTCAAACAAAGTTTGTAATATAATCCGGGTGATGAACGAACAAAACTTGTTGTGGTCAACTACACATGTATTATGTAAACACGGACCTATAAAAAAAATTATTTTAGTGAATAAAACGATTCTGACAGGAATATCCTCACCAATGTTCCGGTCTTATAACGAGAGACTGAAATGATTTTTTTTCGATCATGGAGGGGGAATGTTTACAATAGAAATATAAATCGGTGGGCTCATAACGAGCGGACTCATAACGAATGTCGGCTGTATTATTACCTAGGTCGCCACAAAGGTCCTAGCGACTATATAATTTTTAAAATGAATTTTGTAAAACTTAATTATAATCCAATTAAGTTCAAGTTAAGTAAGTGGCTATATATATTTATTTATATTGATTGAAAATAACTGTAATAAGTAATAATAACAAAGTAAAATAAATAATCGAATTTATTTAGAAAAGTAATTTGATCTAGTTTCATTAAATTTTATGTAAGTAATTACCATCTTTCCAATGTGCGTTGCGTATGCCAATCAGATACATTATTTACCAATAATTAGAGTGAATATGTGATTATTATTTTTAGTTTAATGACATTGTCTGTTAATATATCAACTACAAAGTTCTACACTCCTCAACTAAAATATTGGGTAACTTCAAAAATGTAAACTTTACCGCATCGATGCAGCATCATGACTTTTCTGATGCGTCTAATACTACATGATGCGCTGCTGATGCTCTCTTGAAATTTGATGCACATTAGATGTTTTTTGAATGGGATATTGGCATCACTTAGCCTCTGATTTGGCTACAGATAGACTATAGATAATATAGCAATACAGTCCTGGTATAGGTATATTATCTTTGAATTTCAACTTGAACTTACTTGAAATTGAAAATATTGAAATTATTTGAATAAAAAATATTAAATTGAATAAAAAAAAGTATTCAAATAGTTTAAACAATTTTAATCAAAGGTAAATCTTTTCCAACAATTTGTTTTTTCGGAATTATTCCTGTTGGTGTTAATACCTACATAATATGGCAAGTAGTTATAATTCTACATCATACACATGACATGCATCTTGGACACGCATCACCAAATTTCTTAATGCATTGTTTTAACGCATCAAATGCAAAAATAAACTTTTGATTTTTCGTTGTGATGCGTCTGATGATGCGTTTTTGAACTTTTGACTCTGCCTCATGCAAGCAGTGATGCATTTTTGAAGTTAGCCATTACTCCTAAACTAGCGATACGTGAAATCGGATGTTGATTCGTGAATGAATATTTTTAGTATGGAGTGTATTTTACGATGTGTAAAATAGTTTTTGTTATTGACACGAGAGTGTAAAACTAATTACGATATGTTTTCTTGAATCTTGTTTTATTTTTTTGGTTTTTAGAGAATTGTAATTAAATTTTTTTTAAAATAATTGGTGGTTCTTTTTTATTTGTTTTATTATACAAGTTAGTTTATTTATACAATCAAAATATTCTAAATAATGAATATAATTATGTGAAGGAATTTATTTGCGAAATTATTTCATATTTTTTGAAAATAGTTTAACTAATTACCTACCTGGGCAGTTTGTGTGACCGTAACGAATTGTAGTAACTACGTAATTCGCTTTTTATTGTACACAAACAATTATCTTTTTCAGAAATTCGCCAAGTGAGTGTTAGACACCGAGTAAGTTAGGATTTGTCGATATTTCTGAACGATTTACGAAAATAATATGTTTTAGAGCCCATAAAAAATTGAAAACTTTCTAGACTTGAATAAAATTAATAAAAATTTACGTGCCGAGACTGGTGACCGCTTTTATCTCTTCTAGTATAAGAGAATGTGTAACCTTAATTAATTTTAAATCAAGAATGAGAATTATTCATAGGATTATAGAATAAAAAAACTCGTTTAACAACAGCTGATATTTTAAAATTATTTCAAAAATTAAAAATAAAATATGTGGACTGCTTGCTGTCGTTAATAGAACGATCGAACATATTGAGTTTAAATCAACCAATCAAAATGGAGATTTTTAAATATGCATTTGAATATTTGTTTTTCTTATTCGATTTTATTAGAGAAATTAATGGTGTTATTAAAATAACTTAATGTTTTAATTTGTAGTTTTAAAATGGAAATTTAAATTACATATATGGGCATATTGTATGTATGTATATTAATATAATTTTTACTTTCCGATTCCGAAATTTAACCAAAGATTTTTGGACACTGTTGAAATTGGACATTCACTTGTTTGAGCCCTCCTTTTAGTAAATAACTTGATAAGGATGCTAAAAGACAACTTTTGAAACAGTTTTTTAAAATTTTTTTTTTTTAAAATGCATAAAAACTTTTCCACCAATTTTCCAGTTTTTCCGCCTAAAATTAAGCAGCAAAATCAAAATTCAGCGACACACTACTTCTGTGCTAAATTTTAAATTTTTACATCGAATAATTACAGAGAAAATGAAAGTGTTTCGATAAATATCTCGTTTTGCCAATTTTGATACCTTGTGACGCCATCAAGATCATTCAAACCTTTATTTATGAAGATTTTCCATTCCGTTTACATTTTTAATAAAATTGTTATCGTAGAATTGATAGAAGACTAATTTCGAGACTATTGGAACCCGTAAAAGGCGGAAATAAAACTGGAAGTCTCGCCTTTAAAATTATTGGTACCAGCTGCTCCGGTATGATCAGAATGAGACTCCTACTCTGCCAAATCGACACTTTAACTCCTCCTAATCTGCGAAACATGGTAAGACATCCAGTGTTGAAAAATCACACTATGCTTAAAGTATATTTGTTCAAATATCATTTATGTCAATTTTCCGTTATTTTTCAAAAATCGCACTGTATTCTATATGCCCCACCCAACTGACAGATTCCAATAAATCACATTACCTAAGAATCACTAAAAATTTTACTAAAAGTCAATTAGTTTTTGATTAATTTTCACCTTAGAGACTATTACACAACTTTTTGTCAAAACAAAAAATATATTCACCATCACTACTTCTATCGTTCATTCAGAAATGTACCAAACAATTTCGGATGTCGATGGTAACCATACAGTATTATTAAGTGAAGCTATAGTATGTATATAAAATATTTTTTTTTAAACTTAACGTATGTAATTAACAATTTCATATCAAATCATAGTGTTTTAAAACAATGGATGTTACAAATGTATTTTCTTATTTTTATATAAAAAAGAAATTAAAAAAAAATCCATTCGTTGCCTTAACATTTAAGTATAGTTACTTGAGCAAGACATGCGTATCGTATCATTCGAGACTTCAAACGCATGAATAATTTTATGATTTATTTTTTGATCTAGTCGGCTGCGCTGCAACGTTTCTTTAAATGATATAGTTGCGCGTTTGAGCGCAGTTTAAAAAGCTATACGTTATTATTACACTTGATTTGTTCTGTAAGTTCTATAAAGGCACAACTATAGATTATTTATCTTGAGAGAGTTTACACAAAGAAGTTTTTTGTTGCTAATGAGAGCTAGAATTCAAAGCTCGAATTTTTGCCTTCTACCAGTTGCTGATGGATGTTCAGTTCAGTCAAACTGTATAAAGCCCTAACTTGTATTTCTAAAAGAAATTTTGTAATTTTGACGGTTAAAAATGTATAGCTAATACCCATATTACTCGAATTCGACTCGAATCATTCTAATTCAAATGATACGAAGAATTTTTTTAATTTAATGACGTCATTAAGTTCAGTACAATTTTTCGGTGGCTTAGAAACCGCAAACAGAGTGATAAAATGATGAATTTAGAAACAAATTATAGGTTCTCCCAGCTATTCTTTTCATTTTTATCAAGCTTAGGCATGTAGGATCGAGCGTCTCATTACCCCACCCCTCTCTGAATGAAAATAAATTCAAATTTTCTCCTAGTTCTTTTGATTATTACAAAATTTTTAGGGATGTTATGGATATCCGTAACCGTAACCGAAACTACTGAATATCCGAAATAATTAATTATCCGTAACCGAAACCGTATCCGAAAATAAAAGTTTCGGATTTGTTTCGGATAAAGACAGACAACTGCCGCTGGAAAATTGAGTTTAAATCGAAGAAAATATTTGCTGCATGAGTTTTTTTTTGATAAATTTTCGTCGAATCGTGTTTGGCGTCTTTTTTGGTACAATTTTCCCCTTTTTTCTAAAAAAATGTTTACTAAAAGATATTGTCCGTAACCATAACCGTATCCGAAACATTATCCGATATTATTATATATCCGTAACCGAAACCGAAACCGAAAAAAAATGTTTTTTAAATATCCGTATCCGTATCCGAAATTTCATATCCATAACATCATTACTAATTTTTATCAAAAAATTGCAATACAATTTTTTAAATGTCAACTTAGGGTAGATTTTTTTTTTAGATTAGTACAAGCCCGGCTAGCTCAGTCGGTAGAGCATGAGACTCTTAATCTCAGGGTCGTGGGTTCGAGCCCCACGTTGGGCGGCATCATTTTTTTTTTTTATTAATTTAATAAAGCAGCAAATTATAAATTTTCGAAATCGTCCTTTTCATTTTTTTTTTCAAAATTGAACATAGTGGCTACAGGAAAGTAATCGTAGGGATCGTTTACTCCCCTTCACCTATTCTCTAAACGGAGAGAAACATTAAATTTTGAAAGGCAGACGAAAATTTTTTGATTTTATTCTTCATAAATGTACCTCTATTGAACTCAAAACGTGTATAATTTGTTAATTTTATATTAATACGTTTGGACTGTATACATCACGATTTTTATACAAAAGTCGTGCTTGTGATACATAAAGTGTGATAATAATTCCTCATATTTTTGTACAAATGCGATTTTTTCCTCGACCGAAATAATAAATTAAAGTCGAAAAAAATAGAAAGAATGCCTTAAATCGTTCAATTAATTTGATATCTCGATATTTTTTAAAAAATAATATATTAAATGGAACTGTTGATTAGACAGGTGATCCACGACCTATACAAACGGATCAAGGTTAGGTGTTAACAAAAAAAAATTGTTAAGATTGTGGTAACCTCTACTTTGGTACTCAAACTGATAGAAACTTTTAATCGGGTGGGTAGAACACTTTCGATTTTACAGATCTTAGATGCAACAGAAATTCACAAATATAACTCTGATCAACATTTAAACGATTACACCGATATTTATAATTTTATTTTAGCAAGTTTTCCTTGCTTTTGACCCCCCCCCCCCTCTCAGTGTTCAAAGATGTATTTCGTTTATAAGCCATGAAGTGTAATTGGTAATTTTTACTTGTTTTGGTAATAATCATATGAATCGAAATATGTTATAAAATCAATTAAGTAAATATAAAAGGGGTGTCCATTATTTTTATTTCAACAAGTTAATTATTATAATTTACAATTTTTTTTCAACGAATACAATTTTTTTTTCGTTATTTACAACTGACCTTGATAATCTGACATTAGTATTTCATAATTTTTGTTTATCCATCTCGCGTCAATTCCAAATATTTTTGGTAACGGAAAAAATTTTTTATTTGGATTGGAAAGGTATAATTGTAGTATGTTTTGCTATCTTTTTATGTCATCATCAGTTAAATCCAATTTTTTCAATAATATTATCAAATAATTACATTTTTAAGGGGAGATTTACTCGAGAGTCCTTAAAAATTATATATTTTTCTAGAATTTTTTTCTCAAGAACGGAAGTAAATATCAATTTCCAATTTTGTACACATATTTATTAAGTATTAAACTCTACAAAAAAAAAAATCTTCAACGAAAAATATAAAAAAATTGTCCGTTTTATAGATACTGCGGTGTGAGGATCCGAAAATCCAATGCCTTGTTGGCGGACATCCTAGCGCCGGTAATAAACCACCGAAATCCAAAAACAAAAAAGATTTATAAGATATATGAAGAGTATCGGCACCTCTACCTATAATATCAATAAATTGCTGAAAGAAAAAAAAATGGCGGATGCGTGAACTTTTGATTACGATTTTTGTCTTATTTTTCGCTCTTTAAAGTAAATTTAAAAATAAAAAAAATATTGAAAGTGTATCGGACTTAGGTAGAGGTGCCGAAGAATTGAATTATCTTTAAAATAAAAAATTAAAAACAGGATCCATCGAATAGTTTTTGAGTTATCGTGTCCGCCAGTTCCGAAAATGTAGTTCCCAGATATTATAATATATATAAAGAAACGTATTTTCAAAATTTTATATTTAATACTCATTATTGCGTGAACTACGTTTTTTGAATTTTTTTTATAGAAAGCTGGATTCGGTTAACGTGCAAGAATCTTGTTTTTAAATTATTTTCAGTAAAATCACTTTGGGAACATATTCTACACATAATTTGCTATCAATTTCGCCAAAAAAAAAATCGATTTTTTTTATCAAATCTCAAGTAAACCTTCCCTTAAATTACTTTCAGCAAAATCACTTTGGGAACATATTCTACACATAATTAGCTACTAATTTTTGCAAAAAAAAAACATCGATTTTTTTTAACGACTCTCAAGTAAACCTCCCCTTAACTAATTTTAGCTGAAATTTCCTAGTAGAGAAGAACCAAAAGAGGGTAACTACTTACCCTCTTGCTACTGTCTCTTCATTTTAAGTCATTTTAAACATAATATTCTGTCATTATCATTATCATTTATTTTATAATGATTACTTTGTCGGCTCACGTATGTAAACAAAGATAATTAATCTAAAAATAGAAAGTCTTAACCGTCTTAACGATGATGTAGTCTTAGGTATGGACGTTAAAGAATTATTCTTGAACCTGGTCATGTATTTGTATGACCTTGTCATTCGTCAAAACAATTTGAAAAATACTTCTTCAACTTTTTTTTTGTAATTAAATCTTTTTTTATTATTATTTTGCATTATTCTTATGTCTGTCAGCTCCGTTTGGTCGGGTATTATGTGTTTTCCGGCGCAGCAATTAATTCAACAAATAAAACACGTTCCAAAAATTGTACATATGTATATTAATAGCCGGCCAATGAATAAATTAAAAGAACGGTTCTTTTGTGTGATAATTAAAATGCAAGAATTTTTGCCATTTGAAAAATGAAGAATTCATGTCTGAATAATTTTTTGATTTTTTTTCTTCTGGACCGCTTTTATTTTTTTGTGTATCTAATAGAATTTTATTAAAATCACGTTGGTGGAGCTTGAAAATCTACACTTGGATTCAAAATAGTTTGGTAAAACCAAATTTGATCTTGATAATACACTAAAGTGTTTGACGTAGTTGCTCTGAGATAGTCAGATACAAAAGTATATCTCAGCGAAAAAATTTTCTTTTATCAAAAATCTACTTAATAAATTTCTAACACGGACTGGTTGACTGACAGACAACGCACAGCCTAAACCGTTGGATTTAGAAGAATGAAATTTTGCATAGGAGTTCCCTATGTAACGTATGTATATATATAACATTCAATTTCGTTTATTTTTACTAAGTGAAATATCGTTATTTTCGATATCGATAATTTTCGATAATGAAAACCACGTTTTAATAGTCGCAATATGTTTGGAATACCCACAACTTGCTTCGCTTAAGCCTTCAAAAGTTTCGTTATTTTTTCGCTATGACGCACCGTTTACGAGATATTTACGATTGAAAGTTTGCAGTTACGAAAAGTAGCGAAAATTAGTTTTTTGAAAAATTTCCTATTGCTGACCAACTCAATGACACTAATACTGCCTAAAGTAACCAATTATAATTAATTTATGGTACGTAACTCGGTATCGATAATTTTCGATAACGAAAAGTGGGTTTTGACAGTCGCAATGTGTTTGGAATATCCACAACTTGCTTCGCTTAAGCCTTCAAAAATTTCGTTATTTTTTCGCTACGACGCTCCGTTTACGAGATATTTACGATCAAAGTTTTCGATAAATACAAGTATTTATCATTTAAAAGGAAACATTTACATTAATCATTTAGGTAATCCAAATTCGGAAGTACTTTTATTGTGGTAATATTCACATATTGACATATTAGTAGATAGCTTTTTTAAAAAGCAACATAGTATACTTGTGCTTTATTTTATCTGTCTCTCACCGTTTTTGAGATACATATTTGAAAAATTCAATTTTTACCCTAATTTTTAAAGAGCGATTTCACTCTTTCCAACCGTTTTTCCGCAGGTATAAAAAACACGTGTCACTTATTTCTTACTGTTCTACAACATATTCGTTTCAATAGCGAGTAAATCAATCGACTACAAAGTTAAGTTAACTAATAGTAAACTAAATTAATGCAAACACAGATTCTAATTAAATGACATTTTTATAATATAGATTTTTGCGAGCCGCCAATGTGTGTCTCGATAAGTGTGACTTTCATGTGTGTGTCCGGACTATGTCACACTTTAAGAAGTTCTGGTGTATCAAGTAACAATATACGTATACGTTAGAAACATAACCTCAAAGGATAATTCGGTTTCGTTATAAGTTTCTTACATTAGTTTCACACACAGAAATAAAGTAGATTCCAAATTTTTTACGGTCAGTATAATTTTTAATAAACTCTCGCATATAATAATGAAAAGAAATACATCTTTTTTTTTGAAGGTAAACAGGTTTACTTATTTAATTCATTGTTCTTCTTTTTGCACCGTTCTTCCCGCGTCTCAAACAAAAAGAATGGATATAATTTTTGAAAGACGGAACAAACACATCGATCCAAAGCTAGTCCAGCGATTTACATTTTCATAAACACGTTCATTTGATTATTTATGCTTAGGTATGTGTCGTTTAAATTTTTTGAAATCAAAATTGTTTAAACCAAGGGTTCTCAAAATTGTAAATACCAAAATATTTGGCGGGCCAAGAAAAAAATTTAACAATAAGGAAGGGCACAAAGGAGAAATCCGTTTGTTTATTTAAACTCTGACTGATTGGTCGATCGCAGAGCGACTTTTGGTGGATCTCTTATTCTGAATTGTTAATTGAGAATGGAGATCAAGCCTATTTTCTGAGCAAACCTTGCCATTTTTAGAGCAAAATTTAGCACTTTAGCACCCAAATTTTACCAACAAGTCTGATTCATATCATTTTTGGTGGCTATTAGTTGTCAAATTTTTAAAAAACTCGAAAAATCGTAATTTTGATGCTAGAAATACAAAATTTGATGCTGCTCAAAGAATTTCGGTACGGTGTCGGTTAGGTCTTGCTGACCACATTTTGAAGATCACGGACCACACTTTGGAAACCCCTGGTTGGAACTAAAGTGTATTCGTTTAATATGTGGAACAAATCTAGTGCTATATGTCTACAAAAATAAAAAGACCAGCGAATTTGATATTTTATATTAATTAAAAATTTTTTTTAATTGGCGTTCGTTAAAAAATAACACGTAAATATTTTTCTTTTTTTTGGAGCATAGCAATAAAAATCTAGGGTATCCATAAATCATTTCGGTAAATGTTACATTAAAAAACAAAAAACTAATAATGGACAAATTCGAATGGTTTTTTTTTCAAATTATAAGAATTTTGATTGGTTTTATCGATTAGAGAATGTAGAGGCTTGAATAGTCGGTAAGTGATACAAAAAAATTGGGCAGTATTTTTTTTTTCTGAAAACTTATGTATTATTAATCTTATACCAGTTTCTGGATATCTGCACCTAACCCTTCACAGATTATATTCTAAAGTATCAATCATGATAAGGTGTACTTAAAAATAATACTTTTAAAACACTGAAATCGCGCTATCCATTAGTTGGTAATATAATATTACATGAGAAAAGAGGATTATGAAGGTATGAAGGTATACAACAAGCACAAATATTACTGAATGGATTGAAACTGATAAGAGATATTGGAGGTATAGTACGATACACACCCTATACTTTTGTTAAAAAATGTATACCGAGTGTTTCAGTTAAGTTTTTCTATATCTTACAAGCAAGGTACCTCACAGGTGTACCTCACAGATTTCTTTCATTTTGTGATATGTTAGTGTACTTAAAAAAATATTAGATACACATTCTTTTTTAAGTGCTAACTCGTCGACTTAAGGAGTAATCGCCCTTAAAACAATTTTTTTTTAAAATATCTCGTAAACTAGTTGTGTCTATATAAGCGCCTTTTCATAAGAAACATTTTGGTGTTGGTTTTATTTCAAAATTCCAAAATAGTTTACGAGATATTTAAGAAAAACTGTTTTTGGGGGTGAGCTGTAAAGGCGAATTTCATCCCTTAACTCGACGAGTTAACACTTAAAAAAGAATACGTATCTAATATTTTTTTAAGTACTCTAACATATCACAAATAACTATATGACTTTAGGAGCTTTTACCCGCACATCTTTGTCTACGTGGTGTTTGAAATTGCGGACGAATTAACACTTTCAGTGCCACGGCTTCGGCATCCGAAACCAAACTAAACATTGCTAGAGGCCGACCGCGATCAATGATTAATTGATTAGTTGATTACGCATTATGTGTGCGATGATTATCATCATTCATCACACGGATGTCTTCCTACTCACACAAATACATACCAACACACACTACTCTTTTGGTTTCTATGTATAAAAATTTAATTTATATTTTTATTAAATTAAATACGATTGATTCGAATGTCAGTGTATATTATGTAGTATGTACGTATCACGTACGTATGTTTACAGTTTTTCACATACATGTTGAACTGTGTTGAATATATTCAGTGTTTGAATCATTTTATTTTATGTATTTGTTTATATAAAGTTTCTTTTTTTTTAAATATTGCCGGCTTCCGGGGAAGTTTACTATGAAAGTACTCGGGCCTCATAGTGTTAACTAACGAACCACCTTCTTTGCAATTTTTGTCATTATAAAAAATAAATTAAAAATAAATACTAAGAACATTCTAAGGATATTGTAACGTGTTACTACTGAGAATTATTATTTTTCATGAGTATAGATAGAATTCTTGTGAGTCAATTAATACTATTTATCTAGATTAAAATTTAGATAAAAACTACATTTTCCCACGAGAATAATTTCCTTATAAAAAGTAGCCTGTGTCCTTCCCTGTTCTCCTAGCTATTTTGACGCAATGTTTCAACTGTTTTCCATATCTTTTTTTTTGTAATCACCGAACCTTGTTAAAATTTAGATTATTTCCCTGCATCAAATAAATCTATACCCCTAGGAAGATATCAGAAGACAATATTCTAGATGTCTCTATCGTGAATTTCTCTCATGTATAATTTTAAATTAACCTTTTTTAACACCCCCGGTATACAACTGGACTGATTATTCTGTATGTCGTATATCAAGAAAAAAAATAAATTATATATGTTTGTGTCTTTTGAAAATCTTGTAACTTCATCATAATATTTCGTTATCTCCAACCAGATTATTACGTGGACACTTTGTCATTGTCTCCTGTAGCGCTTCGTAAGGTACCTTTGTGTCTGTTAACTGATTACTATAATTTAATGGAATGTCTCTGTCAGTTTTGACCATTACACCTAAAAGAATGAAATGATGATAATCAAAAACATAAAAATAAAAAAAACTTTTTTTTGGTATTGTTTGAAACCAAAGCACTTCTTTCTCATACATTCAAAAGAATTTCACAAAAGATACAAAAATTAAATTAATAGTTATTTTCAAATTATGTGTAATCATGGTATGAGAAAAGGGTTTGTGCATTCGTAATTTCGGCAAATTATACACGTCGAAAAAAAAGGTCTCAAAAAAAAATAATTGTGCTGGTAAAATTATTTGAAAATAGTGAGTGATGACGATGAGATGGCCATTAAGTTTGAAATTTTCGTTTACAAAAAATATAAACAAAAAAAATGTTTCCTTGCATACAGAAGAAATTTGCGAATCTGCCTATTAAAACGTCGTCCCGGTTTTGTTTTTGAATCGTACAAGCGAATTCGAACCACAAATTTTTAGAAAAAAAAAATGTGATTGCAATCCGAGTCGAGCCCCCAGCTCCGGAGCGCCTGTCCGGCTACCGTGCTCGTAGCGACATGATGCCAGCAGCTTCGTGCGGTTTGTTATTTTGATCTTTTTACTAAATTCACTATTAGGAGACCAGGAAAACTAACATTTCGTATATATGTACCCTGCGTACTTCGTGCTCGTAGCGACATATGCAGCAGCCTCGTACGACTTTGTTTGTTATTTTGTTTGATCTTTTTACTAAAATCACTATTAGGAGACCAGGAAAACTAATATTTCGTATATGTGTTATGACGTAATGATGAATGTATATGAATTGTCTAGTCGACAGAATTAATTTCAACCAAATTTTACTTGTTTCTTTCTAACTAAATTTATTTTTTTGAAATATTCAGTTTCTTTCTAGTTTTGGTCATAAAACTTTTACTTACAATTAATTACATATTAGTTAGCCAATTCATACATAATAATTATGTATATACATAAAAGTACACATAAGCATACATGTGCATATTTACTGAAATAAAACACAAAAGAAGAGTGAAATTTCTTTAATTACAAGAGACATGTGTGTCCTAAATTTAAAAAATTATTTTTGTTAAACTGATTACATTATGCATATTTTATTGTATTAATTGCAGCTGTAAAATACATAAGAACACATGCCTACGTAATATTCAAGTCGCTAAACCAATCCAAAAAAAAAAAAAATTGTTTCAAAGAGTTTTTTCCTGTTGAAACCACAGATCACAGAAAACAAAAAATCTTGATTGAAACGAAAATGTGCAGCTTCATTATTTTTACTTCATTCAGTATTAGAAATACAGAAAAATAAAATTTAGTTGCTCGGTTATCACAGACCAATGAACATTATTATTATACTACCAGATAAAAGCATGCCACAGACTTATATATAAATTGAAGCAGCCAGATACGATCGGATTTGAATTATTGTCAAAATAATATTGATAATAAAATTTTACTTTTTTGAGAAGAAACTGCAAAATTTTGACAGAAAAAGTGGTATTCGCTTTATTTTCAAAATACGTACGTATACAAATTATGTCCTGCAATAATTATAGTCGTATTTGCTTAAAAATTGACATTTTATTCCTTACTAATTAATCTCACCCATTTCACCCTGTTACCTGCTTCAAGAAAAATGCCTACAAACTGCCTTTAGTCTAGTAGTATACTTACTAATTCAGGGTCTGTTGTGTCTGTGGTATCCTTTCTCATGGTTGAAAATGTGCAGACAGCTTCATTACCATTATTTTTACCTCATCCAGTATTAGAAATACAGGAAAATAAAATTTTGTTTGTTAGTAAAGTTGGCTTGAGGAGGGTCGGCTTTGTTTGGCATATAAAACGAAAAAATTTCATAATTTCTGGTAATTTCAAAATTCTCATAAAATTTCTCATAATTTTTACCGGAAAAAATTATTTTTGCAATTCCGGGACTTTCCAAAAAGTGGTCGGTCTTAAAAAATGTCTGTCTGAAATGGTCTTAAAATTAATTTTTTTGTTTAACTTTTTGAATCGAAAAATATAGAAGAAAATGTAGCTTCACTACTTCACCCAGTATTAGAAGCGTAGGATTAACAGAAAATTTAATTTGTCAGTGAAAATATTACTTGAGGTCATTGCTGGGCAGACAAAACCAAAAATTTTCAACTTGATAGACATTAAAATGCCTATTTTTTAAAATCTAAAAAAATTTATCGTAGGTATTTTTACTGGATAAACTGGCTGGAAAAATTCTTAATCCTAAAAAATTTTTCATTACATATTTTTAGTTTCATTTATATTTTTACTTTACACTATTTAGTGGTCATCTGTTGTTGAAAAAAATTTATGTTTTCCTAATAATAAATGAGAAAAAGTGCCACATGGAGTGACCACAATGACCACTCTGTTCAATTTGTTATGGACAAAATGACATTTTTGAATGAATTTGTATGGAGTGAGAGTGGTCAAGTCAAATTATAAATTTTAAATGGCCACTATTGTCCACCCACTGAATTCGGTTACTTACATAATTGCATGACTTCTTTTGTTCCTTTCTATCTTGCAACTCGGTACATATATATATATTGAAAATTTCAATAGACGGACCGAACACACTTGTTCATAATATATATACAAGCTTGTGTATTCTGTTCTCCTAATACCGATGAGGCTGAAAAAGTTGTTAGCTGCCGCCGTAGCAGTCGTCGTAGATTCTTTTTTGTACGTCATCCCCCCCATTTTGAAAATTTAAAAGAAAATGAATGAGTTGACTTTATGAAAAAGAAAATGGAAAAAAATATTTTCTAATTTTGTGATTTCATGATTTGGAAAAGCCAATACAGTAGAAGCCCCGTAAACTTGCACTCCATAAACTTGCCTGTCTCTCTAATCTTGTGACTGGATAATCTACTCTTGACAATTTTTTTCTTCCACCATGATGATTCTTCCGTTACCAATTAAATTCGTAATTAGTGACACGAATAGCGTATATTTGGTATCCTTCTCTACCTATCTCTTTTTTTAGATTTATGTAAATTGCGTATGTTGCGCATTCAGTGCGCATAAGGGTAGTAAATAGTGGGAATGTCAAGATTAGAGAATGGTCTGGGCTTGTTTGTCAAGATTAGGGAGCTTTTACTGTAACTCACTCAACTCATCCGTTAACAAACATATTTTTAAAATGGAAGAAAAATTCTTAGAGGCATCAATCAACAACATCTTTCTATTTCTATTTTTCCCTTCATTTTGAATGGGGGGAGTGGCAAAAAATTTAATGTGAAAAAATAAATAAAATAAATAAAAATAAATAAAAATCGTCGTCATCAGTAAATCGACAGCCTCTTATTAAGAGAACATAAAAATAGCCACAACTAAATGAAGAAAAATGAAGTAAAAAAGAGGGAAAAATTGCTAAAATTTATTTAAAATCAATCAAACTGTACCTAATTTATGTAATATGCAGTTTATCAGAAACAATCAAAAACAAAATTCGATCTTTTTTAGCTTTTTTTTTTCTAAAAGTAACCCATAAATAAAGATTGCTAAATATGGAAAAAAAAACTTAGAAATTTTAATTCCATCCTCAATTAAAAAAATTAGATCTGATTTTAATAATTTGATAATCTAAGTGACAAAATAAAAATAGTCCATACATTATATAACCCTTTTTTGTGTAACCTTTATCAGTTATGGCGATTATGGCTATAAATCACAGCAATAAAAAAAAATATCTCATTAGATATAAATGTGGATTTAATTACTAATTTTATTAAAATAATTTTTTGCAATTCCGGAACTAAAAGACATGATTTAGTCCCTCGTAATAAGGGGTAAAGTGCCGCTTTTAGTCCCTTGGGACTAAAAGTGAATCTTTTAGTCCCAAGAGACTAAAAAATTATTTTGCTCTCGCTTTTGAACCAATCAGCAAACACAATTTACAGAAATATAACTTAAATTAAATAGCGTTGCTAGGTAATTGAAAATAATAAATAAATTCAAACTTGTAGACAGAGACAAACATTTACATATAAGTATTGTATTGTACAATTCGATTGATTTATCCAAAGTATACTTCGTATACTTGATGGAATAATTATTACATACAATTTGAAGACACTTAAGTAATTTTTTTAAATTTTTATAATTTTAAATTATCCGGAATTGCAAAAATATGTATACACCACAGGACTAAAGTGTTTTTTTCATCCTTCATGTGATTTGTTGCCCTCGTGCCTTTACAGGCCCTCTGACAATAAACTTCACACTGGGAATAAATACTACTTGGTGTAAATACTATTTGTATACTATTTTTTTCCTAAGATAAACCTGAATTCAGATTGTTTTCTGAATGCCTAATATTAAAATATAAGAAAATCGGTATCGACGGCATCAAGTGCAATTTTATAAAACCAATTCGTCTACACTTATTCATGTTATGAGTTCCTAATATTACAAATTGGAAAAGAATCAGCATTTTTGAGAGGTTCTGCTTGGGCTCCTTTTGCATCTTCTCCCTCCTATTTTTCACAAAAAGATTCAGATGGCAAAAATTAGATAAAAAAAAAAAATTTTGGGGTTTAGCCTCTGTAAAAGAAGATGGGATTAAAAATTAATGAGAGAAATTACAAATCTGCTGCAAAAGGGACACAATTCTTGGGAATTTTCGGATTTCCTCCATTATTTCGACCAAAAAGGTGCTTGCAATCATCATTGTGTGTATTTATTTATTTGCTCAAAAATATTTTATTAGTTAAATTGAATTCTCAAAATATGATTGATTTCTTATAAAAAAAAACTTGGAACGGAGAGAAAAACTCGTTCCCTCACTCACTAGGTCAGCACCCAATCCTCAAAATTTGTCGACCACATTGGAATTTGTTGACACTGTTGAACACCAAATTATTGTAACCAACGTACTCGGAGAACAGAAGGTCAACTTTCATTTATCTATTCGCTTTCTGTACGCCTAATACCGAAAACGAAAGAAAAGTTCACTTGCGCATTTGCTTGACCACGATCTTTTTCAGTTTTAAACAAACCCGTCCACATACCACACGTTTATGATGTCCTAATATTAAAATAAGAGAAATTCCACAATGTCGCTTTTGTTTGTTTTTCTTTTTTGTGGTCCTTCCCTTTTCTTTGTCTCTCACATGGATGCCATATTTTTCATACAAAACTTTTTTCAAAATTAAATTAAGTTACCGGGTAACAGGAGACATTTTCTTAAAAAATGTTTGGAAATTGCGTAAAATAATCACATTTAAACACCACGCATCAGTAGAAAAAAAAAATTTCCGTAAATTTTGTCTGTTTTTGTTTTTCGTTCTTTCCTTTTTCTTCTTCGTAAAACTTACCAAAAACAAAAATCATTATGTTTTTAATTATAATAAATTATCAATTATGGCATCGATGGCATCGAATAAATTAAGCTTACCTTCAAAGGTGATTTTTTGCAACAATTAATTAATACTCTTGCTGTTAACTAATTCTTTGTAGCCTGAGAGAGATAAATAACTTGTTTTTTTTTTTTTTGTTTTGTTATGGCGCCAGATTTAAACATTCATTAATTAATCGGCTATTGTTTTAAAATCAATATAAACGCAAATAAATATTTACTTCTTGTAAAATAATAAACGAAGTGGTTTTTAATTTATGGATGATTTCTGTATAATTATCTTTTTATATTTGCGACTGCATTTTAAATAATTAATAACTTTAGGAAATAATTAATAGGTATGCAAATAAATCACTTAATCGATAATTTTTTTTCTTTTTGTTGAAAATTTATTTAAATATTTGAAATGAAATTTTTAGTGCATAACGATTTCGATTTAAAAAACATGTGCCGATTAGAAGTTACACACAAAAGTGTTACTTAATTACTTTTTTGTTAATTAATGAAAAATTAAAACAAATCATTTAAAAAACACTTAACTTTTTTCTCTTTATATTACGTGGGTTGTAAAGTGACATATATGTACTGCGCAATATCAGACGCGCCATATGTATACTGTTTTTAAGGTTATGATTTGTATCATACAATTTGACAGTTTTGACACATATAGAATTACATAATCGAATATTTAATTTCATGCCTGTTTTTTTTTTTGTATTTAAAATAAAAATTTTTATTTCCTACTGGTCCAAATATTGTGGTTCCTTTTGTTTTTTTTTAAAAGCGAAAGTTTAATAAAAATAATTAATGTGTTTTTTGATGTACTGGGTCAGATTTTTTTATAGTATTATTTTTCATTTTCGGACCAAATATGGTCGTGTAGATTCATCATCTTTTTTTTTAATACTTAAAAGGTGTTACTTGATGATTTAAAGTAATGAATAGTGTTAAAACAACTTTACACAGAGAGCAGTTGTTTTAAATAAACTTTTAATATAAATAATTGCGACAAAAAATATTGATGAAATTTTGATGTGTTTTGCGCGGCAGACACATTTACAAGGACGTCAGTTCTGATGCAACTGTTTACAGATTGATTGCGTAAACACAATAATAATAGTTCGTGGTCGGTTTTTGGGACATGTGTAAGACTGCAAATGCAGATCCCGGGGACCATCATTCCTTTTTCCCTACTAACGGCGATAAATTCAAAAGGATGCTTTTTCAGTTTAGGTTTATTTCAAATGGGACATATTGGAATCTATCGAATCATTCATATTAGAATTTCGTAATTCCAACAACGAAATCCTTATGCATTCAGTTGGTGTGTCCTCGCAGTGGTGGTCAGTTCGGATTCTAAAAGAATCACTAAAATTCAAAATCATAATCAGTATTAGCGAATTTGCAGAATGGAATTCAGCTATTACAGCCACTGTCATGACGCGACTTGAGCCCGGGACTATGGCAGAAATTTGTTTTGAGGTCCCTAGGAACCGAAAATAATATTTACTAAAATTTATATATATATATATATATATATATATATATATATATATATATATATATATATATATATATATATATATATATATATAGGTATATATGTGTCCGCACGATAACTCTCGAACGAAATGTCCTAGGTTTAGGAAATTTGGTGAAAATGTTGAAAATGCCAAACCGTTGGACACGTTCGTTAGCCAGACACGTCGGATGCCAGGAACATGGTTTTTGTTCTTGCAAAAAATTAGTTCTTTGCCAAAATTTTCACTTAATCAACAAATTTTGCCTAATTTTTTTTACACCATTTAAAAGAGGAGAAAAAATTACATAAAAAAGGTCTTTAAACTATTGTTCCATGTCAGCTAGTTTCCGAGAAAAACTAATTTTTATAAACGGAAATTCGCTATCTTATGCAGGATGCTGCGACAGGGGTATAATATGTTTTGTTGAATGCACAATTGTCGAATGATGCTTATGATGACCAGTTACCATTACCCCCGCTCTTAACTAAAGCACTAAATGCGCAGGAAACCGATTTTTTGTGTTGGAAATACACAAATAAGTGTACTAATAGACATTCTTTCCCTGTTTACACAAAGATTGTGTTACTTTTTATTGTTCAAAACAGATTAACATTTTTATTTTGTTAAATCAAAATTTGTGTTAGTATTTTCATTTAACACAAACGTTAAATGTTACATTAACATAGGGTTGAGAAACTTATTTAACACAAAAATTTTAACCACTAGTTTTTTTTTTACGCAAAACAAATTTTTTCACCGTGTACGCTTATCAAGGCATTTAAGACATTAAATTAAAACAGACCTTTAGTCTTTAACTGTACATTACAATTACAAACATTAATCTGTTGTAGTATATAAAACCAAAACAAAAACCTACACATTTTCCAAAAAAAAAAAAACCATAATTATTTTGCTTTTTTTTCTGGCGGAGATATATCATTTGTAAGAATAACACCTTCACAAACGGTAGTTTTCTGGCCACTCAGCATGTAGTCCACAATATTATTACTAATGTGGTTTAGCAGTTTACTATATATTATGTCTAAATAATATCATTTTTATTATTTATTAAATGTTATGTTTCAAATAAAAATTTTTTTATTATTAATTTTAATGGCTACCAGTTTATACATTTTTGTACAAAAAAAGCATCGGCAGAATGTCAGTAAAAACAAAACAAAAAATTGTTGGCGCCACCTAAGTTATTTTTTAAATTACATGAAAAATATGTAAGTATGATTGAAATTTAAATATATTTAAATCAGTTTAATGTCAAAACTTTTTAAATTACACTGTTAATTACATAAATAAATGTCAGTTGTTAAAGTAATCACAAGTAGAAATTTTATAAAAATTCAACAAGTGCGTGCTATATACGCATTAAGTTCGGGCTTCGTAGAGCAGTAGCTGATGAGTTTTTCACAATTCTTGGGATAAAATATTTCTTGTTTTTATTTAATATTAAAATTAGCCCTTAATTTGTTAATAATATAATTATCTAAACCTTATGCTTTTTATATGAGTTTAAAAAATTTCAACAATAGTTTACCGAAAAAAAACCAAATAGTCAAGTGCGAGTAAACAATCACTGTGACGACAGAATCGCGAATTCATAAGGATAATTGAACATCCGGCTTTTAGTGAATTTCCAAATTGAAAATTTAGCTATTAGATACAGCCAAGGCACGATAACTCTCGAACGAAACATTCTATTTTTACGATATTTGGTGTAAACGTTGGAAGTTTCTTAAATAAATTTTATAATCAGATACGTCCGGTACCCGGAACCTCAAAAAAGTTAGTTTTTGGTCAAAATTTTGCCAAAAAAGTTTACCAAAATTTTTTTGGATTTTTTTTACACCATTACAAAGAGCGAAAAAAAACCATAATACGGTGTAGTAGGTAAGTGGGCTTTCGGAAAAAAATAATTTTTTTAACCAAAAATTAGCTATGTTATGCAGGATGCTGCGACAGGAGTATTCTATTGTTTGGTCAAGAGAGCCTCTTAAAGTCTATGGAAATTTTAGGCTTCACGTCAATAATTCCTTTTTTACATACTTTGAGGTATACATACAAAATTGCCGACACCTGTCTAAAATTAATCAAAAAACGGGTACTATCCTCAACAAAACTCTTCGTACATAGAAATCGCATGTTAAAAACAACTCTACGAGACGAGAAATGAATAATTTTAGATTTCAGTGTAGATAAATGATTTTGAAAAAGTGATCCTTTCAAGGACTTGTTACGTAAATAATAGTAATTAAAACTACTTTTCTGATTATATGTTTTTTCACACCTATGTATTATTTTAACGCCCATGCAAAACATCATCGAATCACGATTTCAAATTTTTTTTTGTGTCCTTGTATTCCGGATTCTCCAATTCACAATTAAAAAAAAAAAAAAAAAACAGTTTTGTGGTGAAAAAATCGCTTAAGGTAGTTGGTCGATAACACGATTTTTTCAAAGGAATTTAATGAAACTTCTCTAGATTAACGTTAACGTAGATGCTCTGAGATAGTCAGGTCCAAAAGTATATCAGCGAAAAATTTCTTTTATCAAAAATTAAATAATGTATTAATTAATATTCTTTAGTTATTATATTTGTATACCACTTGTTTTTTTTTATTTCCGCGCGCTTATGTTGTAGCAATATAAAAGCGTTGTTAAAAAAACGTTGTAAAATGATGTTTATAAGTTATATTTCAAAATCGGCGTAGTGAATAATTTTTATTTCTTATTAAGTGTGGTTTATAACTTTTTATTTTATAACATATTAAATTTTTATCAAATTCCTTTAACACGTTTTCATTTTACTAAAAAAAAAACTAGACTTTTCCCATAAGAGTCCCTGTTAAAATTACAAAACTTTGAAATCATTTTTTTCAAAATTGGGCTAGTCAATTTTAATCGCAATAGGCTCGTATTATTGGTATTGAATTAAATAAATATCTAGAGAAGTTTCGTTAAAATCCTTTGAAAAAATCGTATCACTACCTTAAACAGTGTTCGAATATTTTTGTCGTTTAGGGTTGATTGTACCGGCTAAATTCTTACAAAACTTCTTTTCAGAATTTTTAAACTAAATAGTGTCTATTTTCTTTGTAAATAATTTTCTTAACTAAATATTTGAAATATCACAAAGAATATTATTTTTTTTGTAGTTTTAAGTGATTTTTTTTGACGCTTTGTTCAAATATTACATGATGTGTAAAATCAAACTTGAACTTCAAGAATTCACCTTTAAAAATATTTCTATAGCTTATTGAATCCAAATATTATACTTGTGGATATCGTTAATTTTTTTTTTTGCATAGATTTTGAATGATAATTATAAATCGTGATGTGGCAAAAATTAAAATTTTCGATCTTCAATATATAATAATTAAATTAATAGTTGTTTGTTTAAAATTTAATTTTAAAATTTAATTTTAAAATTAATTCTCTATTATTTACATACCTATATAATTTTGTTATTTGGTCAGTAGGTACTGATGTAAGCAATTCGCACCCATTTTGACTAATTTAATCTTCGATTTAAAGGAAAGATTGAGCTTAAGGTCAATTTTTAAACAATTAAAAAAAATATTTGTATTTCCTGCAGTTAAATGTGTTAAAAAATACCGCCAGAAAATCAATTTTCTTTCAACGAATTTTCTTAAAACCAGATTTGAGGTTTCTATAAGACGATATTGATATTACGATAACTCCTGAATGAAACATTTCGATTGTTACGAAATTCATTGAATATATTTTTGTGTAAAAATTGAAATTTTGTTTAAACCACCGTAAAGAGTGAAAAGAATCACATAAAATTAGTGATGAGCAAAATTAGTCTTGGTCTTGCAAAAAATGTTTTGCAAGCATTGTAATCTTGTAAGAGCATCAAGCTCTTGCAAGCTCTTGCAAAAGACCAATACTATGTATACCAAGAGCAAGACCAAGACTATAAGTATGCATGCAAGACCAATACCAAGACTCAAGTGAGCAAGACCAAGACAATAGCAAGAAAAAAGCAAGACTCTTGTTAAACTATTTAAATAGTTTGAAAGTATAATTAATACCGTAAAGAGAGAAAATTCTGATTTTAGAAGGAAAAAATTCGGTAATAAAAAATGCAAGAAAGTGCAAGATTTTTTAGCAATACCAAGACCAAGACCAAAACCAAGACTGAATTTTGCAAGACCAAGACCAAGACTCAAACTGCTCTAGCAAGACCAAGACCAAGATTTTTAATGCAAGAACAAGACCAAGACCAAGACTGCCAAGTCTTGGTCTTGGTCTTGCATTTGCTCATCACTACATAAAATGTGTCTCTAAGCAAACCATTGTTCTATGTAAACTGATTTTCGAGGAAAGTTAAAAAGACATGTGGGACTTGCTTTTATTTATTTTTTTTGAATCAATATATCTTGTAGATGAATTTTTAATAAATAATCATAATTATACTTTAAGATTTGCCAAAAAATAGTAGCAGTAAATTTTTTCAAAATCATCCAGTAGTTATTTCGATCAAAATCAATCAAATATGACGATAAAAGATAATGAAAATTTCAAAATAATAAGTGGAAATAATGAAATTATTATTTGAAATTGTTGGATTGAAACGACATGATTTTTTTGATTAAATTAAGATTACACATATTGACGTTTTGAAAAAGTGATTATACATATAGTATGTATGCGATCATAATATGTAAAAAACCATATGCTTTATCACAATCAGTAATAAAACTAATAAATATTCTTTTCAAAAAGTTTAAATTACATTACCGGCTTGTGACTGCGTAATATTTATGTACATTTATTTTAAAATTTAAATTAAATCTCTCCTCCAAACAACTGATTTTTAATGTTGAAAACATTATTTATGCTCGGGACTTTTTCAAATTTTAGATATATTCATATTGTTTGGGTATTTGTACTTATTAGTGGTAGAAACTTGAAACTGGTACGGGTGTAGATTTTAAGGTAGTTGGTCGATAAAACGATTTTTTCAAAGGATCTTAACGAAACTTCTCTAGATATTTATTTAATTCTCCACCAGTAATACGAGCCCTTACCAAAAAAAAAAAAAAAAAACAATTAACTGCCCCAATTTTAAGAAAAACGATTTCAAAGTTTTGTAATTTTAACACGGGCTCTTATGGCAAATCTCTAAATTTTTTTTTTTTTTTAATAAAATGAAAACGTGTCAAAGGAATTTGATAAAAATTTAATATGTTATAAAATACAAAGTTACAAACCATATTTAATAAGAAATAAATATTATTCACCATGCCGTTTTTGAAATATAATTTATAAACATCATTTTACAACGTTTTTACAACGCTTTTTCAGCAATGCTTTTATATTGCTACAACATAAGCGCGCGGAAATTCAAGAAAACAAGTGGTATACAAATATACAATAACTGAAGAATAAATACGCTATTTAATTTTTGATAAAAGAAAATTTTTTTCGCTGAGATATACTTTTGTACCTGACTATCTTGGAGCAACTACGTTAAAAGATCTTTGACTAAAATATTCTATTAATTTTTTTTATTATTCCGAAATTATGTCTCACTTAAATCTGCATTTGGGTTAAGTAGCACCTACCGTTAAATTTTACAACCATTGTGGGTGATAGTTAGTGATGAGCAAAATTAGTCTTGGTCTTGCAGTCTTGGTCTTGGTCTTGTATTTTTTGCAAGACCAAGACTATTATACCAAGAGCAAGAGCAAGACCAAGACTATAAGTATGGCTGCAAGACCAATACCAAGACTCAAGTGAGCAAGACCAAGACAATAGCAAGAAAAAAGCAAGACTCTTGCTGAATTATTTAAATAGTTTAAAAGTATAATTAATACCGTAAAGAGAGAAAATTCTGATTTTAGAAGGAAAAAATTCGCTAATAAAAAAAATGCAAAAAAGTGCAAGACTTTTTAGCAATACCAAGACCAAGACCAATACCAAGACTGCATTTTGCAAGACCAAGACTCAAACTGCTCTAGTAAGACCAAGACCAAGATTCTTAATGCAAGAACAAGACCAAGACCAAGACTGCCTTGGTCTTGGTCTTGCATTTGCTCATCACTAGTGATAGTGAGGACATCCGTAGTGGTCAAACCGGAGCTCAAAGTATCATGCGAAGTGAGGATACCTATAGAAAATAATTCACAGCATCAAGCGACGCTTGAACGGTCACAACACAGTACAAGAAGTTAATTTATGCAAATAAATGACAACTCCGTGAGATTTCTTTCTCCTTAACTTTGTGTTAATTCGGACACTCTGGCGCTACATCACTATTTTTTTCTTTTTTGTTGTAAAAAGAATCCAAACTGCCTTCCCCGGTCCCCGGTCCATCAACTACCAAAACAAAAATTTTCGGTTGAGTTAATTAAGTATTCGAGTATGTTTGTCAATTTATCAAGCAGATGGCACTATATGGACAAAACATGTTAATGACACATATTCGTGGTATCGAAAAAGTTACAACAAGATAATAATTATGAACGTACAAATTTTTATGTACCTATGTAGACAGAATATGCGCTATGGGCAGTACACATATTACATTTTTATCTGTCCAAAATACCATAATGTACAACTTAATATAAATATGTATGTGATGAGAATCGTTAATTTATTGTCTCCCGTGTACAGGGTGTTACAGACAGTGTCGTCAAAATTTTTATTATTGTTTAAATAGTGATGCGGAAATGCTGAAACAAATATTTTCCATTCAAATATTTCAAGTAAAATGCTTTAAATTTTGTAAGAACGAATCACCGAATAAGAAGTCAAACTTTTTGCCGGTGTGACGTCATTAAGTACGCCAGTACCTACAAAACTGATTTTTATAAGGCCGGGCGCACATTGAGACGCAGTTAACGCAGGCAGGGCAGTGCAGTTTCTGTGGCAGTGAGCAGCACTGCGTCGCACGAGACCGATGTGGCACTCGTGAATGTGACACAGAAACTGCGCAATTCTGCGCAACATTGTAACTCGTTCTCGAGTTTTTGTTGGTTTTATTTCGTCGAAATGAAAACAACTGAAGAAATTGAAGAAAAATAGTGCTTCTCTGGTCAATTCGTGCTATCTCGTTCTACAACAAGAGTCACAGAAACTGCGTTGCCCTGTCTGCCTTAACTGCATCTCAATGTGCGCCCGACCACACGTGTTTTCCTGTTCTGCCCTGCCCTGCGTTTGCTGCGTGACGCAGTTCAATGTGCGCCTGGCCTAATAGTGTAATTTAAATTTATTATATGAAAATTTTGTTATTGGGACATTTTTATAATTGAAATTTTGACCTAAAATTACTTAACACTTTAACGGCTATAATCTATAATGAACAGAACGCTCAACTGGTACACTATTTTGGCAGCTAAGACACTTTAATGAAATTGTTGGCGTCTTATACGTGAGTTAGTAAGATTCCACTTGACGTCTTGTGACGTCAATGACCGTCAAGATATTAAATACCCCTGTCGCAGTTTAAAGACCTTTTTGTGTGATATTTTCTCCTCGTTCCAATAGTTTAAAAAAATGTCGCAAAAATTCTTGAATAAGGGGAAATTTTGGGAAGAAACTAATTTTTTTTCACGAAAATTACCAATAAACCGTGTTCCGGGCGTCGGAGGTTAACGAACTTGTCCAGTGTTTTCGGACTTCAAATATTTTCACCAAATTTCGTAAAAATAAGACATTTCGTTCGAGAGTTATCGCGAGAGTTATCGTATATATAAATTTTAATGAATATTATTTTCGGTTTCTAGGAACCTCAAAATAAATTTCTGCCATAGTCCCGGGCTCAAGTCGCGTCATCACAGTGGCTCTAATAATTGAATTCCATTCTGGAAATTCGCTAAAATGAGTGATAGGAAATATGGCGGGGCGTTGGGAATTGACTATAAAACCCAAAAACCACTATATAACTTGTGAGTCATTCTGTATTTATGAATAATTGCATATTTATAGCCTTCAAATTTGTGTCTCTTGTCCTTTTGCGTTAAAAATTCTGATGCAAATCGTTTAGAGAAAAAAAATACTTGTGTGGTTTCTTTTATGTGGTTATGAGTACAACAGAACCACCGCAAAAAAATCAAAATGTGGTATTTTTGAATAAACAAATATTCAAACAAAAAACAAAAACAAAAGAAAAAACAAAACAAAACAATAGTGTTGAAGAATTTGTTTTTGAAGGAATTATATTGTTACGTATTAATTAATATTCGACAATCGTATTTAAAAAATTATGCGTCCCTAAAGCCACGTCTGCAGCAACTAAACGTATAAATTAAAGCCGCTGCTACACGATGCTACGAACACCTTCCAACATTCAACGTTGGATGGTTCATAGCATCGTGTAGCCGTTGTTCGAACCTACGAGTGTCCAATGTCGAGCGTCAAACGTTCGCATTTGGTCGTGTCCCGTTCGATGTCGGTATTCTTGCACGGACTCAAAGGGATGCTTCGAACGTTTGAAGGTCAATATTGGTTGCGTTGGTTGGTTCGACTCAGCAGCTGCACGACTCGTTCATGTGAAGAGAGACAACATCAGTGTATAACATTAGAGATAACATCAGACAGATAACAGCGTTGTCGACTGAGTACCAACACATCATCATTCGTATTGGATGAAACATTCGATTCACCGTGTAGCAGATACATTCGTCGCATCAACTATCGAACTTAATTGCCTCAAACGTTCGATCGAACGTTGGAAGGAACGTTCGTAGCATCGTGTAGAAGCCGCTTAATATTGTGAGTAGAACCAGTCGAGTAGTCACTTAATTCATTCATACTTTTAAGTGTGCATTAATTTGTAAGTTGTAACCAAATAAAGACTTTTTAATGTTTCTTGTAATAAATAATATTTAAATAATTTTGTTTAAATTTATTTGTTGTAGTAAAAATGTAAGTGCCCATTGAAATTCTGAACGGTGATTAATAGGCTAGGGAAGCAGCTGTGCTACTTGTAAAGAAATTTCGAAAATTTTTATTTGAATGTTAATTTTTATTATTTTTCTTTCTGAGAAACCTTATAAAATGGTTGTAGGTATATGCATTTTCGTGAGAAATATAAAAAGCAAGGTATCGCTTCTCTTTAGGTATTCTTCGGTGAATATAAATGGATTCCAAAGAGTATCTTCCGTGAAAATTACCTTTAATTTTTTTAAAAATATAGACCTTCAGTTTCCTTACCCAGTAGATCTGTGGTATATTTAAATCTTCATACTTCAGTAAAAGTCTACGTAAGAATCCAAATTTTGCTCTCACCTGGTAGACACTAGATACTCATTTTAGGATTTCGCTTACCTTTAGTTGACGTTTCTTATACAGATTTGCGATAAGTATATATAATCAGACCAAATTAAAGTATGCACGATTTTTTTCGGATTTTGACCTTTGAGAGCCTAATAAATATACCCCTACCCTCCAAAAAAAAAAAAAAAAACCCAACGGATGGAAATTTCCTGGATGTTAAAATTGTTGGTTTTTAAGTTAAGGCATATCCAGATCTACCAAAACTAAAGATATTTTGAAAAAGTCGAAAAATTTTGGTTTTTCTGGATTTTCTCTAAATATTCTCAATGAAAATTGATGAAACTTGTGAATCCGTGTTTTTCAAAGACCTATCTTTCTTATTAGTATTGAAAATTTTTCGAAATTAATTAACGCTGTAAGGATGACTTGAAATATGGACTTTTCTATCTAACTTCAACGTTGAGGGGATAATTTTTAGAAATTTGAACCAACAACAATATTTTTTTTTCTTGCATTACAGAGAGTACATACACATAAGTGATTGAATGTTGCCTGTGTCGGGCGCCTGTCGAGCAAAGGATCGATGGTGTAATGGATAGCACACCTGGCTAGTTACCAGGAGATCCTGAGTTCGATTCCCGGCCGATCCGGATAATTTTTTCGATCACTTTGTAATTTTTAATTTACATATGTGGTTTTTGGTCGTGTTAACCAAAGGAAGTCGAGTGCTTAAAGTTTCAGTTTAGCTGAACGATAAGTGAACATATATGAATACTACGTGTGTTGAAATGCAGACAAAAGTCTGTCATACGTAGTAGTGTTTCACAAGCACTCGATAATTTTTGAAATGGAAAAAAAATTCGCTAAGTGCGTGTTTTTGACACGCACTAAGTAATGTCACCTCAGTGAAAGTGTTAATTTATGATTTTTTGTTAACTCTATAGTTGTTAACTCTACAGCCCTCTTGCGTTTATTCAATATGGATGTACAACTCTATAATAAAATTATTCAATATGGGTATACAACTCTATAATAATGTTTCCCCCACTATAATCACACAACGATATTAATATGTCATCCTTCGATGACATAAAAAAAAATAATAATAACAACAATATTGTCCCCAACAATTTCCTTTCAAATTTCCCCCTACCGCTTAAAAATGTAATAAATTTTAATTTTTTTGTAACTTTCAATCCGTTATTCGTTACTGACCGCAACCCTCACCTCTTAGCAAGTCTTCCATAAATTAATTAGACTCTGCGGTGTCCATTTCTATAAAAATTTTTTGTGAATTTAAAACAGTACAACAATTATCCAAATTAAAAGTATTGTACCTAATACCTCTAGATACAACAGCACATAAGTGTATTTACAATAAATACCTTCAGCCTCTATATATTGTTTTAAAAAATTATTAATAAAACATAATGAAAAGTTTAGTGACCCGCGCAGTGGTTTGACGCGGTCACTTCATCTTCACGACGATCACCATAACGATGACGATCATCATCATCATCATCATCAACACCGTCATGATGGTGAAGATCGCGGCAAATGGTCATGACATAGTATGCGACGTTTTAAAGTGTTGATGATGGTGAACATTATTACATGATACTGCTGGACTCACTGCATGGACTCTCAATATGTACTTGGATCACACCAAGCTGGACATCATGATGGCATTTAACTAACGTGTTTTACTTCTTTATATGTAGTGTGTTCGCATCGGGAAGAACATCACCAAATGCTACGGTTGCCTATGTCACGATAAAACAATATTTTATTCTCTTTATTAAATTTAGGCTAGGTAATTAATTCCAAGCGTGGATAGATTCTGTGTAATTAATTACGTTTAAGAAATTTTGACTGATAGAGCAAATTTTGTAAACCAGTCCTTTTATTGTAAATATTTTTAGTAGTAATAACAATGAACGATATAGCTGTCATTTTAGTGAATTTTTGAATCGAAAATTTAGCTATTACAGCCACTGTCATGACGCGACTTAAGCTCGGGACTATGATAGAAATTTGTTTTGAGGTCCCTAGAAGTCGAAAATATTTACGAAATTTGGTAAAAACGTTGGAAGTCCAAAAATCTTGGATGAATTCTTCAGCCAGACACGTCCGATGCCTGAAACATGGTTTTTTAGGCATTATTCGTGAAAAAAATAATTTTTTTGCCAAAATTTCTTCAAGTTTAAAAGTTTTTTTCGACTTTTTTTTTTACACCATTGGAAACAGAAGAAAAAATCATATAAAAAAGTGAACAATTATTCTATGTTAACTAGTTTCCGAGAAAAAGTAATTTTTATAAACGGAAATTCGCTATATTATGCAGGATGTTGCGACAGGGTATTCGTAATTTCCATAGATATACATAGCCAATTAGAAAAATTATCCTTGTCTTATTATAGTTAATCTTGTTTCAAATATGACGTTAATAATATGATAATACCCGAAATTTAAAATAAGATTTAGGTAGTTTAAACAAAAAATCACTTTAAAGATCGTTAAAAGTCCTCGAATCACTAAAAGTCCGTTACGAGTACGAGGAAGCTATGTCCATTGGTAGTATATTTTTATTTTTGTGTGATAAATTCGCTTATTAACGAAAAAAAAAACTTTCATTAAAAAAATATAAATCAGGAATAATGTCATTTAACTTGTTCATTTTGAGTACGTATTTTCTTCCCCTCTTCACTGCTATTTATTAGTGTTCTTCCACATGCGAACAGATAGTACCTATGTACGTCTTCAATATTGTGTGTTCAAGAGTCAAAAACAAAAAAAAACCATCATATTATTAACTAGGTACGTGCATTCGACCTTATGGGAATAAATTATGTTTGGATGAAATTCTTTGATGGCCATTATAATACATAGGTATACATATAATATGATCGTCTGAGATAGTATTGTATGTAGAGGCAAGCATATACAGAAACGCGAATGGTCTGAGAATTTTCATATAAATAATAAATTTTAGATATCAAAATTTTATACAGTTAAACCGTTTTCTATGCGGTTCTTTTTTTACAGCGATTTTTTTTTTGCGGCTTTTTAAAAATCAAGAGAAAGTAAGAAACTTAAACGTTAACTATAATAACTTTCTTTGATAAAAATACTTTTTGATGGTTTTTAAGCATTTGATCAATATTATGGGCGCACGCTAAAAAGAACTTCTTTCATCTACATCTGCATTTATCTTTGTCTATCATATTAATGAATAGAAGTTTACTCACTCACTCGTATATAGAAACATAATTACTTGGTTTGGTTGGTAACTATGGAAATAATACAATTTGTATTCCCCTCACCTCAGTTTCTGGAGGTCTTTTGAGCTTGCGGCCATAATACATTGTATGAGAATATAAGTTATTGCATCATTTAATTTTTTTACAGATGTATTTTTCACAATTTTCATAATATTATAAAAATGAAATAAAATGTTCTCCTTGTTTAGAAAAGCCACTTCTAACGAAATCGTGAGGTGTTGAGCGTTTTGAGTTATGTATTTTCGATGAAACTTTTTTTATGCGGTCCCAATCCACCGCATAAATTTTTTTTTTACAGTCTGGGCCGAATTAAACTTTTTATAGCTATTTATGATATTTTTGAATTTTTTAATATACATATATATTTTTTTGTGCGATTTTTTTTATGTGGTCCCTATCCACCGTATAAAAAAAGGTTTACCTGTACATTTTATGCTTGTAGCATAAGCGTGTGCCAATACCATTGGGAATTAAAATCACAATAGAATGAGTTTTCCTACTTTTTCGCAAGCGAGGGGTGTAAAACATTTTTACCATACCCCCCTTCTCAATACGAAAAAGTACCTCTAAAAATTGAAAAAGAATTCTTTTCTTGCTGCTTTGGCATCTACAAAAGGTCAAAAATGTTGGAAATTATAGGAGGGTATAACTGATGGACTAGAAGGGTTCCGAAATATTGACTAGTGAACCCTAAGAATGCAGCTATAATGCGAATTTCTTAAAAAAAATCACTTTTTGATATCAAAATAAGATGATTCCATTCAAAAAAAAAACCCTCATTGTAATTTTACTTATCACGGTACTGTTTTAAATTAAATATATTACTGATTCTATCTTGTTTACGTCGTTCAATTGTCTTTAATGGAAATCATTTTCATTCCATCATAAATGCGTCAATATACTGCACAACCAGTCAAGTCAGTTGCAAAAAAAAGCCTAGTTCTTCTTCAGCCACGAACGATATGACGATGATGATCGCGACTGACTATTATAGAGACTGTAAAGACTCGTCTTAATTCTACACAGTACTCGCAGATTACAATATCTTTTTTACCTTGCAATATTTATTATTTATTATTATAATTGTAAAAATTCATAATAATAATTTCTGGTATTATATCTTCTGTTGTCTTATTGTACGTTTTAATATTAGTTATTATTATTATTATTATTATTATTATTATTGTTATTATGGCGGGGATCCTTAAAAAAGACATAAACCTAATCAAAATATGAGAACGATAATACGGTATTTTATTATTTATTTTATAATCTTCAGTATTCATATCGAATGCATATATACGGAAATAAAACATAGAATTAGTGGTTTTCATATCAAATATTAAAATTGTATTTGTACAAAATAGAAGAAAAATATTAGCGTTAGATGTTTTTCTCCACTAAAAAATCTAAGATAGTTTTCTCCACTGCCCGATTTATTTATTCATGATCGTGTAGCACAAACAAACAACATTATCTAAAGACATAATATGACGGTACTGGACTGAATTACTTTTGTATAGTTCAATTTTCGCGTAACGAAAGTTGGTTTCTCCCTAATTTCTCGGTTGTGTACCTACTCTAAAATTCGATTATGTAAGTTAATTTCAATGACGTCACTAAAATACTAGAAAATGTAAGAAAAATGGACTTCGTACAGATCGTTTTTCATAATTATTTGCTGTTAAATTGGTAAATTTCCACCAAAATGTTTTTAAATTTTGGTACGGGAGAATGTCTTAGTTTGTACTTACTTGGTTTAAAATATTTTAGTACGTTTTATGAAACCAGGCTTAAAATAATTCTATGGTTCAGTGGTTCTGGAGTTATTATAATTTTTAACTATTTGAAAAAAATCTTAATATTTTAATTTTTCCGATTGTATTCGGATCTTGCTTATGAAAATCGACAAAACTCGTTCCCATTATTTTATTTTTCATCAGTCACGTGACCTCTTTTGCCCCCCTCGTCACCCGCAACAAACAAAATATAAAGCGGAATGGTTTTTTTTTTTACTGGAATTTTTTAGCTATTGTTCATAAATGCTTCTACATATTATGTAGGTACATATATCAACTCCTTATCAGTTACTGTTCCCCATCCCCACCCCTCAGCAAATTTCAAGTAAAAACGGAACGAGAAAATGCTACAAATATATTGTTAGCTTTTCTTAAATTGGTTAGACATAACTAACAGCTGTACTCCTAAATAGTTATCAACAATTATGTAAAAAATAGCAACTATTATTATGCAGCTATTGAACTAATTTCGGAGTCAATGAACAGCTAGCCAGCCAGTCGATTGGCGCGGCCGAGCTGGCCTGACTATTGTTATTTTGTGTAACGTGTGTGTATATTTTATCAACACCACAAACGTGTAGCCATATTCTCAGTTTAATCGCTTTTTTTTAGTTTGTTTATTTTTATTTTTTTTACATATTTTACGTTAACCTACATTTTATTGTAATATTAACAATCACGTCTATTTGACATTAACGTAATACGCGTACAGTGTGTTCAAAAAGTATCCATACTATGATGTGATTTCATTTAGAAATGTTGAAAGTACTGCGTACACTGTTTAAATTCGACTTCTGCGCACTGTACAGTGGTCCAGTTTCCAAAAAAAAAGCGGACAACAATGAGAACAGTGAAGTTTGTAATTTTGAACTTATTACCCCGTAATACCGTAGGGGGGACACCACTGCACCTCGGTGCAAACCGACAGTCCATTATATCGGCTACATTACCAGATAATGGGGGAGCTCAAACTCAGCTAACTGAGCACCGGTCTCCTACGCATATTCTATTTGTTCATTAATAACTTTTGTTTGCAAGTGTGTTTTTGAAATCAAAAGTGATGGAAGTTGAAAATGAAGGTGAGTAATCATTATGGATATGTGGCAAAGGGTAATTTATTATTTCTATAGGGTGTACTTATTACAGAGAAATATTGCATTGTTAATGTGTTTATTTATAAGAAATAGTTATGAATTTAATCGAGTTGCATGATTTGCCTTTTTTACAACAAAGTATATGAAGTATGTAGATTATTTTAAAAAACAAAATTCTTGCTCCAATGTGCCCCTTCGGTTTTTACATCAATTTCAGTTTTTCCTTGTCTCACTTCATATTCATAATCAGCCACCTTGAAAACTCTTATATAGGTACCAATTTTTGTTTTATTCAAACTAATTTTCGAGTTTTGTGGAAATTGGCTTACTGTGCACTGCCAAGATACGTGGAGTTCGTTATAGAGAAGAAAGTTAAACTATTTCAGAGACACACAGATAATATTTAATTCCTCCAAAAATTCGGATTTTATAAACATTAAATTTTTACTGTTTGTGATGCGAGTTTTGAAATACCCGGTAATTTTTATTAAATATGCTGATATTTATAAATTAAAATACCAGTTGTACTTAATACCTGCGTTTGCGACAATAGACGCGATTTAAAAATAAGATATGTATACGGGCATTTTATCTGAACGCGCGGCATTATCAGCCATAATAGCCATATCGAATTACGTAACTGAATACCGTTATAAATTCACTTAATTCGAAAATTAATTAGAATAAACGTTGTTAAAAATTTATTTATTATGTAACTAACCTTTACGTATTCATAAGTATAATTCACGCAAGCAAAAACGGTTCACTAATGTAAATAAAAAAAAGTGTAGCAAGCAGATTGAACATTGCCCCCTGTGAGAATCGAACTCACGACCCCTGGTTTACAAGACCAGTGCTCTGCCTCTGAGCTAAGGAGGCTCTTACATGGACGCTCAACAGTAATTACATTTTTGATGGTATAAACCAGAGGTTTCCAAACTGGGGGGCGCGTAATGTCCACCAGGGGGGTGCAGGTTAATTACAAATTACGTTATCGTTTTGATAAAATCATGGTTTTAAGAATAAACGCTCATACATAATTACAAAATAATGGACATTTTAAATTAAGGAATTACATGGGTCTTTTTTAGAAAATAAAAAACTATTTTTTCGATTTTTTTTTTTACAATATAAGAAAACATAATTTATTTTAACTTTTGGCATATTATTATTATATATTATTTTGGACACTATAAAAAAAATTTTATGGAAAAATAAAATAATTATGCCATTAGCAGCCAGTTTTTGAAAATCGCTGATTTTTCGCCATAGGCAGAGTAATTCGTGAAATTCTTACCTAAAATAACAAACAAAATTTTTTTATTAGTAGATGCTCATGGCTTGTACTTGAACGAAAAATTACTGTTCAACGAAAAACACGAAAATTTTTACCAAAAATCAAAATTTTTTGTTTAAAACACTGTCAAAAGTTGAAATTTCATTTTTTTTTTAAATCCCTTTGTTCAAGTACAAGCCATAAGCATTTACTAATAGAAAAAATTGCCAAAAGTTGGAATAAATTAGGTTTTTTTTGCTAAAAAAAAGCCATGTAACCCCTTAACCCTGAGTTTTCTGCTCGCTACTGTACGTAATATTTTAACAATAACAATTCTCAAGCGGTCAGAGTCATGTTAGCGCGTAAGTATCGAATACGTGTCTGATCAACGGTTTCCTCTCAAGTGTCGTATAGACCTGTCGTCTGCCAAGAACAAGTATGATTTTTTTCAGTAAAAAGATAATTGTTTATAAATTTTTTCAAGAGGGGACGGCAGAGGTAAGATTTTTTATAGGGTGGTCGTTAGTGCACAAAGTTTGGAAACCGCTGGTGTAAACTGCTGCCGGTAATTTAAATCAAGTGTAGCCATTCGATTTCAATATCTTGACAGTTATAATTATTTGTTTTCTAATCACAAATTTCAATTGAAAACATACTTAATTTTCTAATCTACAACTCTAATCTTAAATATACGCGTCGAAGACTATAATTATGTTCAATAATTTTATCATGTTTTTTGCGGTTTTACAATTAAAATTCAAAACACCTACAATTTTTAACGCCCTTTCCTCTTTCACATGATTAAACAAATATTACAAAATTACGAAATAATATAGTAATTATCTAACAATCAAATTATTGACGGCATTTCCTGGCTGCACCCGTATAGCTATAACAAACTTTTACACTCCAAATACAACACATTAATGTACTGTCGTTTGCATAAAAATTTAGATAATGTTGTTAATAATTTTGCTGCTGTGATAATATATCATCCTTTTACACCGCGTGCGGATGAACTTGACCGTATTTTGTCGGGTTTTGCCGGCCTTGATCGTGTCCTTTTCGCTTTCATTAATTTATTTGAACGAAAAACAACTAATTAAACGAATCACGTAAAACAATTTGAAAATAAACAAATGTAAAGTTTCTTGTTATCTCCACAAAATAAATTTAGTTAATAAAATTTTATATTAACTTTGTAAATAATTAATTTTCGGTTTATGCGGAGTGATTACTGTGTTAGAGAAAGATGTGTAACGTGGATGTGAATTTGTGAATATATGTCGGTCTTTGTTTGGGGATGTTAAGGCATGGTTAAGGTGCTATTTGGTTTAATTGCATGTTACTTATCACGTGAGTAATATTGTTTTGTTTTTCGGAATTTAATGGTGTGATGTAGTATAGTTGCAAGAAAAAAGGACATATATTAATAGAATTATGTAGGAAAATTTAAAAAAAAAATTATTTATTTGGCCATAAATAACGCAATGGCTACTGTGAAAGGATTTATAATTATTTTATTTTCATAAAATTTATATATCGCACGTTTTAGATACTTGTAAAATAAATTTTAATTCAATTTTATTTTTATTTTTTTAAACAAATTCTTTTTAATTACATTTAAATTATTATGGCTTCTATCGACTCATTCAATTTGCACACGTATCGACTGAACGTGTGAATATTACGACCAGTAAACGAAATCGGACGAGCAAGTCAAACAATTTTATTAACGGGTGATTCGCTTAAAAAAACAGAAATCGATTTTTTTTTCTTAAGGTGTTAGCAATTACCTTCTAAAATTTTATTTAAAAAAAAAATGAAAATTCAAAAACTTATGGGCATTTTAGTGCACGCAGTATACCATAATTCAATTTAAAAAAAAAAACTTTAAATGCTATTTTCTCGAAAGTACCTCCGTCGACATGGTTCCTCATGTATCTCAAAAAGTATTTGAAATATCGACAAAAAATCAAAGTGCATATTATTCCTCGATACCGTCATTTTGGCAGGAACTAGGATCTTTGGTTCTGTAATACATTTTCAAAATGGTGGCTGTTTATAGTAGAGAAGAAACGGTGATGTTTGAAAATTTATTTTCAAAATGCGATTTCTCGATGATTTTTTATTTTTTATTTTCTAAAATACTAGTTAGTGCCATACCTTAATTATGTATATTTTCAGAAAATTCTTGATTTTTTGATTTTGGTTCACTGAGGACTTCAAAACGCGAGGAACCATCAAGATGGAAAAATCTTGCAGTGTCGACTTCACAGCCATTTAGACTCAGCTCATTTTTGAATTTTAAAAAAAAAATTCGTTGTAGTCGCAAGACACGTATAAGCAATGTTGTATATTTAGTTTTTTTAATAAAATATTTATACGTATAAAAAAAAAATAAAATACCTCTGTCGCAGCGTCCTGCATAACATAGCGAATTTCCGTTTATAAAAGTTAGTTTTTCTTAAAAACTAGTTGGCATAAAACAATAGTTTAAAAACCTTTTTTATGTGATTTTTCCTCCTCTTTCCAATGGTGTAAAAAAATTTTTAATAAGGGGAAATTTTAGCAAAAAACTAATTTTTTTTCACGAAAATTGCTAAAAAAATCATGTTCCGGGCATCGGACGTGTCTGGCTAACGAACTCGTCCAACGGTTTGGGACTTCCAATATTTTCACCGAATTTCATAAATGTAAGACGTTTCGTTCGAGAGTTATCGCGCGGACACATTTATATATATATATATATATATATATATATATATATATATATATATATAGTGAATATTGTTTTCGGTTTCTAGGGACCTCAAAACAAATTTTTGCCATAGTCTCGGACTTAAGTCGCGTCATGACAGTGGCTGTAATAGCTGAATTCTATTCTGGAAATTCGCTAGAAGGTCGATTTTTGATGTTTTTTGTCGAATCTCCCCTTAAAAAGTTTAAATATATAGGTTAATTGACGAATCCAATTGTGACAATTTTAAATGACTTTACCCTTTTGTACAACCTGAAGCTATAGCAATTTTCATATTTGTCTGGTGTACAGCTAATTTCTGATGTTGATTCTAATAGCTTCATATAAATTCTTATAAAGACTTTTTTTTTCTTTTTTTCAATATAAAAAGTTAATGTCGTAATATATTTTAATAATATAAAATTTACTCACTAGGTGGTAATACAGATGAACAGAATTACATTTTCCAATAATTTATATTTTACATATTAATATTATTAATATCTTTGTATCATAATATACTTGAGATTTTTTTATATAATTTTAATAATATATTATTAAAATTCAATTAATTTCACAATGAGTGTACGTCATTCCGTTATTTAATTAGCAATAAAGGTGTATGCAGTGAGCGTAGTAAACGAGTACTTCAAATAGAACCTTCAAAAGCCTTCTTGAAACAAACTCACCATGTGCTACACAGCGCTTCAACCACCATCTCGTAAAAAATCTTTGAGAACGTAATTATGTTGTATTAAGCTTGAGTTAACTGAAGTTGATTAATTGTAGTATTTATTGAAGAATAAATTATGATCACGGGTTCGCTTATTTCTTGAATTTTATTGCTAAATAAATATAGTTTATTAATAGAAGATAATTTTTTATACTTAGGGACTGAAAGTTAAAAAAAAAAAAAATAAATAAAAAACTTTAATTAAAATAAAGTTCTGGCTTTCAAATACCTATGTTGAGTGAAATTCAAACTTTCAAATCATTTTTTTCAAAAGTAATTCTTGTGGTCCCTAAAAAAATTGTGTTTATAACTGTTTTATACAGATAAACCTTTTTTTGCGCGGTCGATAAGAACCGCACAAAAATTTAAAAAAAATCAAAAATATCGTAAGTAGCTGTAAAGGTTTAGTTCGGTCTAGAGTGTAAAAAACTTTTTTATGCGGTGGGTCGGAACTCAAAACTCTCAAAACCTCACGATTTCCTTAGAAGTTGCTTTTCTAAACAAAATAAAGCATTAATTTACACGTGGGAACATTTTATTTCATTTTTATTATAATATTATGAAAATTATATCTCTAAAAAAACTAAATGATGCAATAACTTATATTCTTATGCAATGTACTGATTAGATTAAATGCTTAAAAACCATTAAAAAGTATTTTTATCAAAGAATGTTATTATAGTTAACGTTTAAACTTCTTACTTTCTCTTGATTTTGAGTCACATTATGCATTTTTTTTCTTTGAAAAACCGAATAAAAAGATCGCATAAAAATCGCACAAAAAAGGACCGCATAAAAAAAGGTTTAGCTGTACACTTTTAGAAGATGTTTCACTGTATTATATAAATCGAATTTGATGATTTATTGAATCAAATTAAAAATTGTAAATTTATCATAATTTTCTAATGATGAGATTAATACATCGAAAAATATATATATATATCTCCGTAGTAAAGTACTTTCAATTTTAAAATAGTAAATTTAAAAACTGGTTTAATAGTCATAATAAAAAAATACACAAAAATAAATCTTTTTTTAAAAAAATTACTGTTATTTTAACCCAGTTTTAATAGCACAGGTTACGAACAATATTAGAATGTATTAACTGATAAATACTGTTACTATTAATTTGTTAAAAACAAAACAAATATCCCTTAGGTAAAAGGGAAAGAATTTAGCGTTTGTTTTTGAAACTAAAACAATTAATTATAAATGAACTGACAGAAAGTTAAATATATATTAATAAATAGGGTTGAAACTGTTTTGTGTAATTATAATTTTACTATATTACTGTTATAGTTAATAACTTATCAACTGCTAATTGCGCAATAAAATGGCGGATAGGAACAATATACTCTACAAAATATTTGAAATATATAAAAACTAGCAGAAAATATCATAACCACAGACCAATGAACATATTATATAATATATTATATAGACTAATTATATAAATGTATAACTGAGGCAGCCAGTTACGACCAAGTTCCGACCTTAATAGTATTCTGTAATAGCTTTCTCCTTAGTAACGTTTTTAAATAATTATTGTAAAAATATAATATTGATAATAAAATTTTACTTTTTTGAGAAGAAACTGCAAAATTTTGAAAGAAAAAATGTGGTATTCGCTTTATTTTCAAAATACGTACGTATATAAATTATGACCTTAAAAAATTGACATTATATTATATTTCTTAAATCTCACTCGCCTCACCCTGTTACCTACTTCAAGAAAAATGCCTGCAAACTACCTTTACGCTTAGTCTAGTAGTGTTCATTGGTCTGTGATCATAACACACTTCAAGATTCGGGACTTTATTCACTGTATCAATATTATTGCGCAGTTAACTTTTTAACGAAGGTGGATGTTAAACCTTTTAGTGATAAAATGATAATTTTATTAAACGTTAGGTATAGTGGCTGTCAATTCCACAAAAAAATTTATTGTTAAATAAAAAAAAGAAATGATATTAAGAAATTATAAATTAAAATTATCAAAATTTAATTATATACTTCTAAGCTACACGATGAAATTTGCAATTAATATTTTTGATTTTATATTTTCGGGGCAAAAATGTTTATAAAATTTAATTAAGAAACACGAAGTAGGAAGTAAAATGACCAAATTCGTGTTGTTATAATTCGTAATTAACAGTTAGTCTTTTAGGTTATTGTTAACAAATTTGATATTTTTTTTTTACTACATTCTTTGTCTAATTTGAAATTAAAATTAGGATCTAGTATAAGAAATGGCTCACGATTAGAGATGTCGATTTTAAATCGATTAATCGCAGCTTAAAAAATCGATTCTTGTTTCGATTTTTTTCATTTGAATCGATTCATGAATCGATTATTAAAAGTAAGAGATCGATAACCGATTTTTTTCCAAAATAACTTCATTTTAATAGTAATTCTACAAAGAAACATGTGTTAAAATGAAACACCAAAAACTCTATTGTTAACTGTCACTTTTTACTCGATATATCAAGGAACCCTTCATATGGCTCTATATAAGTCAGACTATTAATACAAAAGGAACGAAGAGACCACCTATCTGTGCAAACGACGATCCCTTTCCCACAAAAGCGACTTATTTAGAAAACATTTTTTTGTCAATTAGTTTGAAATTTTTGAATAAAGTTTGTTTAATTCGTGGTATTCGTCCTACATATTCAATTGCCTTATTTTTTATAATTATAATTGAAAAGTTAACTCATTCATCGCCTTTACAAACATAATGTAAGGCGTTTTTACATGATATTACCGATATTACCTATGTACTATCAAGTAAGTCCCTTAAACAAAAGTAGCAGCTAATTTTATTAAACTTTTCAAAATTTCGATTTTTGAGATCGATCTCACAGAATCGATTTTTTTTAGCCGATTTTTTTGATTTCGATTTAAATCGATCCAAAAATCGATCTTTTTTTTTGGAGAATCGACATCTCTACTCACGATTGGTGATTTTTGAGATGATCGTATACAGGTCGTCTTTTTTTTTCTTATAATAAAAGTTTTTGGAGAATCGACATCTCTACTCACGATTGGTGATTTTTGAGATGATCGTATACGCAGGTCGTCTTTTTTGTCTTATAATAAAAGTTATAACAATCAAATTACGTACTGCGGTCATTTAAATAATTTATCATAATAATAAAAGTGTTGAAAGATTTTTTTCAAAATACCTTTTACATTTACATATAAAAATATTCAACATTCCATAATGACAATAAAAAAACGCCCCCAGATTTTGTTTTGGGACAATAATGCGTATTTTGATGTCATGTTTTAAAATATCCTGTACGGTAGGCATAAATGCCACCAAGGTGGACTTTAGGTGTCAATTTATATGTATCAAAAATATTTTTTCTTTTGAAAATTGGTAATAAAATTGCTAATAAATAAAATAAATTCAATTTTTTTTAGGTGTGGAATTTCAACTTATTTTGATTATATCAAATCAAACTAGTAATTCGTTCATGTCAAAGTGACAAGTAATAAGTAGAACGCGTAAATAGTTTATTTTATGCACCTATTATGGTATTTTCATGAAAAAGCTTACCACAACGTTTATTTTTCCGCAAACAGCTGATCCCTTTTTTTGTGCAGTGGATAGGGACCGCATAAAAAAATTGCACAAAAAAAAAATAAATAAATAAAAGAACATATATCCAGATTGTAAAAAAAAACTTTTTTTATGCAGAGGATCGGGACTGCATGAAAAAAGTTTCATCGAAAATACGTAACTCAGAACGCTCAAAACCTCACAATTTTAATAGAAGTTGCTTTTCTAAACAAGATAAAGCCTTAATTTTTCCACGTAGGAACATTTCATTTCATTTTTAGCGAATTTCTAGAATGGAATTTAGCTATTACAGCCACTGTCATGACGCGACTTGAGCCCGGGACTATGGCAGAAATTTGTTTTGAGGTCCCTAGAAACCAAAAATAATATTCACTAAAATTTATATATATATATATATATATATATATATATATATATATATATATATATATATATATATATATATATATATATATATATATGTGTGTGTGTGTCCGCGCGATAATTCTCGAACGAAGTATCCAATTATTACGAAACTTGGTGAGAACATTGGAAGTCCCAAACCCTTGGATGACTTCGTCAGCCAGACACGTCGGATGCCATAGGAACATGGTTTTTGTTCTTGAAAATATTAGAAATTTTTCTACACCATTTAAAAGGGGAGAAAAAATTACATAAAAAAGGTCTTTAAACTATTATTCTTTGTCAACTAGTTTCCGAGAAAAACTAATTTTTATAAACGGAAATTCGCTATGTTATGCAGGATGCTGCGACAGGGGTATTATAATATTATGAAAATTTTGAAAAATACATCTGTAAAAAAATTAAATGATGCCAATAACTTATGTTCTTATGCAATGTATTGATTAAATGCTTAAAAGCCGTGAAAAGGTATTTTTATCAAGGAAAGTTATTATAGTAAATACTTACGTTTCTTACTGTCTCTTGATTTTGATTCACATTATGCATTTTAGTGGCCATTTTTTACAAACCGTATAAAAAAAAATCGCACAAAGGCAGCCACACAAAAGAAACCGCATAAAAAAAGGTCCAGCTGTATATCGTACAGAATGTCGCAGTTATATTCAGACATTTATTTTGAAACATCCTGCTTATACAACGAAACACTCATCTTAGTTTTCATAAATTTTGGTTTTATCTATCAGAGGTGATTAATGGCTATTAACCACTTTATACGCAAACTAGCTTAATATGCTGTCAATAGTTGTTATCCAAAATAAAAAATAATTGTAATTGTTATTGTTCTTGGCGATGGGGTAAAAAAACTTAAGAGTCGACTTGTAATGTTATATCCTACAATTACTGTAATTTACATTTTAAATACGTGTAATTGTAAACGAAAACAAAAACATTACAAATTCTGTTTTCAATTGTTTTAAGTGTAATTTTACTAATTTATTTCTTTCTTTGTCACTCGAATATGTATACATTTTTACACACATTATTTAAATTACGCACGTGTACAACACGATACTGTACTGTACAGTAAAACTGATGAATGTTAATGAATCAATTCATTTATCATAAATTTTGTTAAGGTACCATTACAGTTTTGGAGATCTTTTTTCGGATGAATAGGATGGGGGAATGGGGATGAATTTTGTTTTACGATTAATACCACTATTTAATAATACAAAAATATTTTTTTTATTCATATTTATTTATTTTTTATAATTATTATAATTTTTTGAAAAAAGTGTCTTTAAAAAAGAACGAAATTCAGTGCCCACAATTGCGGCCGCAGTTTTTATCTGAAAAAAAAAAAATCAAATGGATTATCAATCTGTAGGTAAGCCGCTATATTCCTATGGAAGCTTTTTTTTTCTTTGAAATTTGAAAAAATGGCGGCGGTTTGAATAAAAAGTACAAAATTTTGTACAGTTTTCCGTGTAAAAAATAGGAAGATTTCAAAAAAAAGCTTCCATAGGAACATAAGCGGTTTACTTACAGACTGATAATCCATTTGATTTTTTTTTTTGTTCGGATAAAAACTGCGGTCTCAATCGTAGGCACCGAATTTCGTCCTTTTTTAAAGACACTTTTTTCAAAAAATTATAATAATTATAAAAAATAAATAAAAATAAATAAAAAAAAATATTTTTGTATTGCTAAATAGTGATATTAATCGCAAAAAAAATTCATACCCATTCCCCCATACTATCCATCCGAAAAAAATTGTGAAAATTGACTATTTTTCGGCCAATCACACTGTGATGGTACCTTAAAATGTCAGTTTTGAATTTGTATATACACTTATACCTACATTCATATTTTAGAGTTCCGTACCTTAAAAAGAGTTCGCTGTACGGAACCCTAATTGTACGTGCCCGTCTCCAGTGTTTGTTTAAATTTTAACATTTTTCTCGTTAAAAAATGTTAATGTATACTAATCTAGTCTCATAAGTGCTGTGATCGGTTCTTGAATTATTACGTTACCACCATATTGGTTCGCAATTATCTTTATCCACAAGTTATATTATATTTTCACTACGTTCGCATATGTAGTAACACATAACAATAGACATGCACCACGAGAAAAATGAGGAAGATGGGGGCGCGTTTACCGTGTTTCTTACGAGACACACCTTTACCATGTTGGCGGGACTCACATAAAAATTATTGTCTCTGTAATACGTTCGTAGTATATCACGTCTCAACAAAAAAGAAAAAAAATGCATATATTTATTTGTATTGTTAACGTTACACACATTATTTAGAAGTGCAATCATTAGCCAAGCTATACTGCTCAGGAGTCATAAAGTATTTTTATTACATTTTTAATGCCTTGTTCACACTAACCCATTTCCCATTACTCATTAACCTGTAGTTTCGAAAAAAAATTTCTAAAATAATTTCGTAACACTAAATACATTTTAAACATAAAGATATAAAATGTATTTTAAATTTGTTTGAAAAATTTTTTTTATCGAAAATGTCATTAAAAGCGAAATTAACAATAAAAATTTTTAAAATATACGATAGTGCAATATGATATCATACAAATTATGCTTAATAAAATATTATAATGTTTATTAATAGTGACGGGGCGTGAGTAATGTTTATGTCGATTTTACTCACTTTGTGAAAATATATACAGTCGAGCTTCACTTAAGTTTACATCAGTTTTGTTAAGTGACGTCACGTTTATCTCACTAAAGTTAAGAATATTTAATAGAAAAAAACAAAAACAAATTTTATTACCTTATACATTGACAAGACAAAGATACTATAAATTTTATAAAAACAACATGGGTATTAAAAAAAATAAAGGCATATAGTACAATTTAAAAAAATTTGTTTAGACGTCATAAGAGTGCTCAAACATAAACTTTTTTTCGGTGAATTTTAGAGTTTCATTTGCTGTTTAATGCTCCTAAATATTACTAATTATATTTATTCGAAGTGATAAATCTAACAATATTATAAAAACAAATCGAAATAATGTTACTGAAATATTTTTCATGACGTAACTAAGAATGTTTAGGAACTAAACTATAAATACATAAAAGTATAAAATTTAATAACAAAATAATGTAAACAAATCAGTGGTGTATTTCAATAAAAATATTTTTTTATGCAAAAAGAATTCTAGAATATTCAGTTCTAGAATTTTTTAGAATTTTTTCAGGTATATAAGAAGCGAGTGATATGATCTCTTTACTTAGTATTAGATAAATAAGCTTAAATAATAAACACCATATCAAAAGTGTTAATTGAAACTAAGTAAATAAATAATAAAATGGTACGATTAACAATTAAAGATAAAATGACGGTTTTGGATAAACTCGCAAAAGGTGAAAAAGCTACATATTTAGCAAAACATTATAATGTGTCCGAAGCAACAATTTCAAAAATAAAAAAAAATAAGGAAAATATTCTAAAATTTAATAAAGGATGTTTGCTTGCGGACAACAAAATAAAGACGATTACTCCACCCTACGACACATTAGAAAAAGCCCTATACAAGTGGTTTCTGGCCAAAAGAAGTAAAGGGGAACCGATTTCTGGACCCATTCTAATACAAAAAGCCAAGTTACTGAAGAATCAATTAGGAGGATTTGGTGAATTTCGAGCAAGTCGTGGCTGGCTGCATAGATTTAAAAAAAGATATGGCATTCGTCAAATGTCCATTCAAGGGGAAAAACTTTCCAGTGATAAAAGTGCAGCAGATCAGTTCAGAAAACAATTTCTATCACAGATAAATGAAGAAGAAATTTCTCAAGATAATATATTTAATGCTGACGAATCTGGATTATTCTGGAAAATGCTCCCAAATAAAACTTTAGTATCACACGAAGAAAAAAATGCAGCAGGCTTTAAAACAATAAAAGATAGAGTTACTATTCTGTTTTGTGCCAATCTTACAGGAACTTGTAAAATTCCATTGTTTATAATTGGCAAATCAAAAAATCCCCATTGCTTTCGAAATTGGAATGATAAGCCTGTGTATTATGATTCACAAAAAAATGCGTGGATGGACTGTAACATATTTATGAAATGGATTAAAGAAATATTTTTACCGCACGTTAAAAATCATCAATATAAAAGTAAAACGCAAGGAAAAATTCTGTTACTCTTGGATAATGCCCCAGTGCATTTGTCTGAATCACTTTTGAATAGTATTGATTCCGTCCTTACTGTTAAGTTTTTTCCTGCCAACGTCACGAGTTTAATTCAACCAATGGATCAAGGAGTAATAGAAAAATTTAAAAGAATATATCGTAAACAATTAATTTGTCGGCTACTTCTAGAAAACACCGAACAAAACATTACGATGTTTTTGAAGAAGTTTAATTTAAAAGACAGCTGTATAATATGTGCCTACGCTTGGAATTCAGTGACAGAAAAGAATATTCTAAATTCCTGGAATAGATTAATGGAAAGTCATCACTCTTCACTGGATATGGATCAAGAAGAGGATATTACAATTTTAGTAAAACAAGTTTCATCCTATAAGGAATTACAGGAAACTGATGTTTTCATTTGGTTGAATTGTGACAAACAGGATACCGGTACCTGCTCCCAGTTTGAAGACGATATTTTACCAGAAGTTTCAAATAAACAACAAGAACCAGAAGATGATACGGACGAAAATTTGGAAGATTTGGAATATCACCAACCAGTCAATTTAAATGAAGTACTCAGTTCTCTAAAGACAGTTTTATTGTGGACTGCAGAACAAAATGAAAGTAAACAAAAGCACCTAGAGGCACTATTAGAAATCCAAGAAATAGTGTTCAATAAAATGTAATTCGTTTTCAGAAGAATAGGATACTAAAAATTCCAGAAGAATAGGAATTTTTGTTCATAATGAACAATGTTATTAAAAATTAATTATTAAAAATATTTATTAATATAAATTTATTATTTTCTAATATATGTTTTGTAATATAAATTAGAATATACTTTTTTCTGTTTTATTTTTTGATTAGAACAATAAATAATTGTTTCTTATTGGAATGAATTTTTTAATCTTTTTTATCCTTTCTTTTCACCAATTTTTGTCGACCATTCAGGTTACGTACATACGTTATAAATACTATATTTAAAAAGATACTAGTAGTATCAATGGATAGAAAGTACTAGGTAGAAAATATTATCAATGAATCCACTGAAATCGACATTATTAAATAGTTTTCTTTTGTACATCACCTATGGCTGAATCAATTCTCAAGTATAGTCTTGGTCATCTATTAAAATGACCGCCACTGACTTCAAAGTGCTTCATTAAAGTTAAGTTTCACTAAAGTTTACCAAATTTTTCTTAACTTTAGTGAAGCTCCTCTGTATTTAAAAAAAAAAATGAACCATCTATTCTAAAAAGGTAGTATAGTAAGCTGAAATTGTTCATTTCATACAAAAAACAACATCAGTTTTAGTTTTCATAAAGCTTGTTTTTTTTTTTTTTTTTTTTTTTTTTTTTTTTTTTTTTTTTTTTATCAGAAGTGATTGACGGGTTTTAACCACCTTACGTACAAATAAGTTTACACTGTGGGTAGTTTTTACACAAAATAAAATTTTTTGATTGTTATTCCTGGCAACAGAGCAAAACTCGAAATTCAAAAGGTTTTTTGGTAGAAACTGACAAAATATCGTAATTATTTTCATTAATTATTAGATAAACATGATCTGTTGGTATTACAATACCTTCAGAGTCCAGTTTTCGATTGTTTAGCTAGGCTGATTTTGCGGTAATTCTACAAAAAAACTAGTGAGTATTTAAACATTTTAAGTATAATAAAAATGGATTAAAAAATCAGAACAGAAACTTGATGTTCTATAGAAAAGCTGAGACCTGACTTCCCTTCAGAAACTTTTTTCACATTTTGGCATATGTTTATTCTGGGAAATAATAATTTTCTCGATTGTTCAAATCAATTTTTACAAACCGAATCGTCACCCATCTTTATTTTCAAATTTTTTTTTCTCGTTAATAGAAAGTTTTATTTACAAATTAACAAGACAAACAAATCATGTTATTTCACACCACTTATAAAAATTATATAACTTTCAAAATTTTCAATCCACTTATTAAATTACAACGGAACAAAATGTGGCATTCTGTTACACTGTGCTTGTGTTTCATTAACAAGATTTTATGATATTTTTAAAATATTTTGTCACATGTCATATATTTTAAGTAATTTAATTTACGTGTTGGGCCGGTAACGCAAGCGGGCAGCCCGCAGATCCGTCTGTCCGTCCGTCCGTCTGAATAACACACCTTTTGTTTTTGTATTCAAATCAGTTCACAGTAAATTCGTGTTAATTTTTTTTTTATTTTCAAAATAGATTTCTTTTTTAAAATTGAAAATTATTTAAATAGGCTTCTGTTTCTGTGTGCCCGTACAATGGTTGGTAATCGTAATGGTAATTATAGAAAGCAAAATACATACCTACTGACTTTTTTCGTGTTCCGTATCACAATTGATAAAATGGAATCACTTCAGTATCGCTCCGTTCGTAAACGGCGAATATCTCTGTTTTTTTCTTCTGGTAAACGTAATTTCCCCTGGAATAATCTCGTCTACCCTCATATATTATTACCTCATCCATAATTAAGGCGGTATTCTAGTTTAGAAGCTCAATTTTGAGGTGATATTACGGGCGTAATAAAAAAAAAATAGTAAAAATTTTTAGTATCAATTTTTTTACCATTTTCTTATTGATATTTGAAAAGTATAAAAAATGTATAAAAATTTAAAAAAAATTCAAAATTAAAATCGGTACTTACAGGCCGGCAAAGTGGGGACTCAACAAAAAAAGGTGTCTCTTGGTTGACGTGATTGTAACCCTCCTGGTGATCTGAAACATAAAATTTTAGTTAATTATTAATAAACAAGGATGTACAATTAGTTAGACGTAGTCGATTTGAAAAAATAAATATTTTCACAAACTGGCGTCCATTTAAAAAAAAAATCATTTTTTCGCCTCCTTTTTTCAACTTTGGAAATTTTTTAAAAATAGTAAAAAAAAAAAAATTCCACAAACCTTTACATCGGGCCAATTTTGATAGTATTAAAAAGGTGCATTAGAACTTAAGATATCATGTCAATCGTATCGAAAAAAGTAGTTTCGAGTAATTTATATTAAAAATTTGAATTTAGCACTGAAAAGATACACAGTACACAGGGAAAAAATAACCATAACTCCGAAAATAATTCGAAGTTCCGTAAATCCTTTCAGAGGCTTATTCTTAAAGGTCTGAACTTTGAAAATATGAATAGACTAGAATACTGCCTTAAAAATTTAATTGTTCGGGACACTATCTGCGCAAATACAACGTACATTTGACCGATTTTTTATTGTTTTTTTAAAATATCCAGTTTTGTTTCTCATTTAAATTTAATAGCTCTATGCAAATAGCGTACCAATTGTTTTTAATTAAGTTTTCATACTGTGGTACAAGACCGACCATATATCGGTAGACATATGGATCGTTTCTATAAACATGTCCCATCATGTACTTTTGTTTGTTTGAACGTTATTTCGAGCCAAAGTTAAGTGTCCTGGTGACACTATAAAACGTAAAATATTATTGAGCGTATTCATTCTCTATGGTTCTGAATAAAATTCCCTACACACGGGTAATATATTACACATATAGGGACAATGTTTCTTTCAATATATTTTCATCTGCCGAAGAAATAAGTACTATGTATATATAATTATATAAACCAGTCTAAACAAACAAACAATATATACATACATATAAGACGATTACATTCATTTAGTATTAAATTATTTCTATACGAACGATTTAAAAATACCTGAAGTAATGTTAAATGTTTCTATCCGGTAGAAAATTTTGCAATTTAATTAAGTGATTTACTACGACGATCTGTAAGTTGTTGAAGCCAACTGTTGAGCAATCTGTAGCACCCAATGTACCTACTGTCATGTCGTACAGAAATAAAACTACACTAAATAGAATATTATGGCTAACTTCAAAAATGCATCACTACTTGCATGAGGTAGAGTCAAAACTTCAAAAACGCATCAGACGCATCACAATGAAAAATCAAAAGTTCGTTTTTGCATTTAATGCGTCAAAACAATGCATCAAGAAATTTGGTGATGCGTGTCCAAGATGCTGTAATGCGTATAATGTAGAATTATAACTACTTGCCATATTATGTAGGTATTAACACCAACAGGAATAATTCCGAAAAACAAATTGTTGAAAAAGATGAATGTATTTACCTTTCATTAAAATTGTTTAAACTATTTGAATACATCTTGCACTCAAAATAGGTATGTAATATGTTTTATTCAAATAATTTCAATATTTTCTATTTGAAGTAAGTTCAACTTGAAATTCAAAGATAATATACCTATTACAAGGACTGTATTGCTATATTATCTATAGTCTATCATGCTACATTATCTATCTTATCTGTAGCCAAATCAAAGGCTAAATGATGCCAATATCCCGTTCAAAAACATCTAATGTGCATCAAATTTCAAGAGAGCATCAGCAGCGCATCATGTAGTATTAGACGCATCAGAAAAGTCATGATTGCTGCATCGATGCGGTAAAGTTTACATTTTTGAAGTTACCCTATTTTTATTGACAATTTAACTCATATGTATCAAGTCCCATAAGAATATTGTAGTTTTTTCACTTTTAACGTGGACAAAAAGTTAGGACAGATTTTTATAGCGAAAAAAATGTTACGAAACATTTCATTGGTCATGTCGTTGTAGGTAAACACGATAAAAATGAAACAAAAATTCGTATTGATAAATGTAACTGCTTTCAGAACCATAGTAAAAATGTATTAAATAATAATATGAATTATCTCTACTAATTTATTTTATTCGTTAAATTGTCTTACCGTATTACACATGCGTTTTATATTTTTTCTGCAAATAAATTTGTGTTTTCTACAACTCAAATTTCTTGCCTAAAAGCAATTTAACTCGAAGATCTGTCAACTAACAAAAAGTTATAATTCTTTTGACGCGTCATGAAAAAATTAACGTGTTGGTCGAATGCGTGTTTTATTTCGATACGAATAAAAAAGAAAATAATATGTGTTCCCATAAGAATATTATAGTTGTTTTCATTTTTGCCTTGAGAAAAAGTTACGACAAATGGTAGGAAATGCTAGAAAATGGTAGGAAATTTTTCCTTTGTAGGTAAACACTATAAAAGTTTTAAATTTACTGGTAAATTTAACTGATTTCAAAACCATAGAATGAAATATTGCATTACCTATAATATGAACTTATTTTATTTGTTAAATTGTCTTACTGTAACACGAGTTTTATATTTTTTTTTTAATAAATTTGTGTTTTCTCTCCAGTTACGCTGTCGTATTTTTGCTACTTTATGTGTCTTCTCGTAAAATTTTTTGGACAACGAAATAAAAATTGTGTTTAGAAACCTTATTTCAATAGATTATTTACATACAAATCAAAAATTGGTAATTATCACGCCAAAGAAATACAACTTCTCGTCTTTAGAAACTTTTCGACAATTTTGGAACCGTGGGAAATTTTTTTGTTTTTCTACAAAAAAAATTGAAATTTCCTCGCCCTAAACGTGGCTTGTGATATAGCATTACCTCCCAACTTTTATCATCCTTTGATTGCCGATTGTAAAGTATAGACACTAATAGATGTCCAAAAACTCGAAACAACTATTGTTAACATTGCCAAATATGGTGATTTCAGTATAATAACAAATGTAAAATTCTTTTAATGATTCGTTCCGACCACGGCAGTCTCAAAACGGGGGTCACCGAAAGATGAACGGGTCACTGACGTCGTGCAACAAACACAGATAATGTTATTCAATAAATTTTTACAATCAGACTGTGCTGTGTATATGCTTCATTTGAATATAATATATATTATATGTGGACGATCGTCATATAATAATATACATAGAAAATAAAACAAAAACCCATCGAATATATAAAATAAAACATATATAACGATATTCTTCATTTTGAAAAACGTATTTTGAAAAATGTTTCTATACATTATAATATTGAATATATGTACGTATGTAAAAGAAGAATCGAAGAATAGGTACCTAGGTATGTTTGGTAGGGCAAAGTAGACTAATTTTTACCAAAGTAATGACCATTCCAAAACATTATTCGAAAAAGTTTCAGAAAAAGTAAATTTTTCCGACCCAGTTGATGGATTTTTTTCAAAATTTAATTTTGTAATTTTATCTGTAACACTTGAGACAACAATACCAGCAGTTGATCATAGGAACTTGCATTATTTTTAGGTGAAAATATAATATTCATCCTAAAACTACTCATATACGCAATAGATTCCATCATAGCTAAATGTTTTTAATTTGTAACTGAAATTTAATTACTGGAAAAAGATGTAAGTATATAAAAAAATTTAGACATAAAAGTTTTTAAGCCGCCCATGGAATGTTTATCCAGAGTCGGCGAGAAAAATGGCGGACCCCCGGGCACAGCAAAAAAATTCCCACAAATGCTTTTTCAGTTCGTCTGGATCAAAAACAGAGGCTCCAGACCCCCTTTTTGGACCCGAGTCCCCGAGCAATTGCCTCACTTGACACCCCCCCCCCCAACCGGCCTTGTATCTATCACACATACACATATGCACACAGAAACTATCTGTGTAAATGACGTCCATGACAATTAGTAAAAAAAGATTCTACTTTATGACGTCATTATGTCATTAATAGGTATCAGACAATCAAACAGCATTCGTGTTTTGTGTATGCAGGTATATCGCACTTGATGTGATTAATGTGAATAAAAGTGAATAGTAATTTTGATAAAACATACATAGGATTATATACAACTCACAGATATTATCTGTCTATCTGCCTGCATATACAAAACACTATGTTTTTGACCCGAAAAATGTCCGATACCTAGTCATTAGTGATGAGCAAAATTAGTATTGGTCCTGCAGTCTTGTCTTAGTCTTGCATTTTTTGCAAGACCAAGACCAAGACTATGTGTTACCAAGAGCAAGATCAAGACCAAGACTATCAGAATGGATGCAAGACCAGTACCAAGACCAAGACAATAGCAAGAAAAAAGCAAGACTCTTGCTAAATTATTTAAATAGTTTAAAAGTATAATTAATACCGTAAAGAGAGAAAATTCTGATTTTAGAAGGAAAAAATTCGCTAATAAAAAGATGCAAGAAAGTGCAAGATTCTTTAGCAATACCAAGACCAAGACCAATACCAAGACGACATTTTGCAAGACCAAGACCAAGACCAAGACTCAAACTGCTCTACCAAGACCAAGACCAAGATTCTTAATGCAAGAACAAGACCAAGACCAAGACTGCCAAGTCTTGGTCTTGTTCTTGCTCATCACTGCTAGTCATTAAATGTAAAAAAAATGACTTTCAGAGGTTAAATTATATTTTTGATAGAAATTTCAGGGTTTTAAAAAATAATGCAAGCAGCCTTGTAGTGTTCTGTGATTGGTGAAATAAAATAATTTCTAAAAATTTCAGTCAACTTTCCCCAAATTGATTTTGTATTAAAACAGAAAAAATAAATAAATGAAAAAACGTCATGAACTATTACCATGTCGAGCCTATTATGGATACAATCCTGCATAATTCCATATCATTTACGTTAAATATAAAATCGATTCTTGTTTAATACAAAAGAAATAATAAAAAAAATCAAATGAAATTTTAAATGTCCACCTCTATAAATTTTAAATTTCATTCTCAATAGCTATCGAAAGCATTCTTCAAAATTCAATAATTCAATAACCACGTAACTACACAATGGTGCTACTATAGTACTCGGTCTCATACTTAAAAAAATTTATCTTATCTATTAAACATACAATTTGGAAAGAAAGGAGGAAGATAAGTCAAGAATGACTTGAGGTCGCGTACTAAAGTAGTTAAGGTTTTTAACTGCATGAAATATGATTCTCTTGGATTAGTCATAATTTTTAAATCAAGAGGCGAATTTTGTCAAAACTTCTTTACAAACCAACTATTGTACTTATCAACTTATTGCAACCAATTTTGCATCAACACATAATATTGAAATTTTCTTCAATCAATAACAAATAACAAAGTTTAAAAGGTTATTTCCTCCAATCGAATTATCACCAATTTACATGTTTTACTAATTCAACAGCACAAAAAATTGAATTTTTATTGAATTTTTTATTGTCAAAAAAATAAATTTTTTATGTAAGTAGTGTTGCATCAAAAATTAAAATTTCAAATTTTCGAATGAACGAATGAATGACTTTATTGATGAAATTTAAATTTTATTTTTCAATAAAACGCACAAATTATGCTAATATAATCATCAAAATATTCATTGAGATAAAAGAAAAATTGATTTTATGGGGGGGCCTAATAAGTCCGTTCTTCAGTTCGGGCAATTTTATAGGATTTCAGTGAAATTTAAAAAAAATACGCTGCCAATGGGATGTGGCACACAGCTTCCTCGTACTCGTAAAAGATTTTAAAACAGTATTCTACCAAATAAATACCGTGAAATTATATTTCCGCCTTAAAGTTCATAAAAAAATTGTTATTACTCAAAATACTTAAAGGCTAAATTATAAAATAATAGCAAAAATATTTTAGAAGCTAACCCCCAAAATACTTTAAAAATTTGAGCGAACTGGGACTAGCAGTAAATAAGATATTGACATTTAATGGGATTTCATGGTAGCGGCGTAGCTACCGTTACTCCGATTTCGATTAAATTCATATAGGGGACTATCTAGGAACCAAACTGCATAATTTCTGAAAATTTCTTTAAAAACAATCGAATAGTTCAGAAGTTATACCACTTGATGCAAACTGGCGACTTACAGACGGACAGATAGACGGACGGACAAACACCAAACGAAAATTGTTTCGGAAGCTTTAAAACGTAAAATGTGCGTAAAAAATTTTATTTTGGAGGGAAAATATTTTTTATTTTTCAAAAGTGATCACAGTGCTTCCGCTAGTTTTGTAAAACAATCGATAATTAAAATGGAAGCCAAAAAAGTAGATATCCGAACAAAGAAAAATTTATATAAAATAATTTTTATTAGGGTTCCGGAGACAAAATTATCACGTAATTGACACATGTACAAGTAAAAAACGTACTTGAATCACACTATATTTAACTCCGAAATCTTCGAAAACTCTAACCACTGAGGAACCCCGACTTAATACGTGTCCAGCAGACATTCGGTGCATTTTCCCACAGGAAATAATCTTATTTTCATGTTCTTAACACCAACTGCGTAAAATTAACTTCTTCCACAATGAATTACATAACAAACAATTAAAAATTGAATGCATTTAATTAACCCTTAACCTGACCTTTCAGCCATAAACAAACGAACAAACAATCACCGCGCAGTTATCATATTATTATTATGGTATCTATATCTCTTGTATCTATTAATAATAATAATAAAGTGTTAAATCGCGACCGTTAGAACAATTTTTTTGCCATTGTAATAATAATAGGCACGCATAGGTTGTGTGACCAAGGGTCAAAAAAATGAAATTGTTCATAACGAGGCAATATTATCACCTCAAGTCAAATAATATGATTGTGTTTTAGTGCATAATATATCAAAGTAAACTATATGCAAATATTAAGTCTGTATCTGTTTAAAGGTGCCTATTCCGTGTCTATGTAATTGTGATGTTCGTTTTTGCTATTATTTGTAATAAAATATTGATAATAAATATTAACGTTATTAATGTTGTCGCGTACACACGTCTAGAAAATTGTGGAACATCCCCTATATATCAGTACGGTTGGTTCTACATGATGTGTTGATTTTGGTACAAAATTAAAAGAGTGGTTTCGAAAATCTATAATTAACTTTCAGTTTTGTCATTTTATCATTTTATTTAAGGATTTAAGGTAAGATTAAGGTGAATTTTGTGGACTTGGTGACGTCATCATATAACAAAAAACTTTTTTTTCTTGAATAGAGCTTTATGGAAGTAATTTAAGTTAGTGTAATTGATTGAATTTAAGTAATTTGGATGTGAACTTCCTATTTTTGCATTCATTTGCATTACATTTAGAAATATTACTGATCTGACAGAAATCCCTTTTCTAGTGCTCCGAGACATTTAATTTTAGTAAACCTGAAAAGAACAGCCTCGAAAACCTATAGTTTGTTTCCAGTTTCATCATTCCATCATTTTATCTACGATTTTTACGGCTCTGAAAAATTTTTGTGAACCTGGTGATGTCATTAAATAAAAATTGTTTTTCTTCAAATTGAGCTTTATGAAAGTGATTTGAATTAGAACGATTATTTGAATTGGGATAATTGAGATGTTAACTTCCCATTTTTGTATTCAAAATGCCGAAATTACTTTTAGAAATATTACTGTTTCGACAAAATCCCCTTTTCTGGTACCTCTACTTGCTTAATTTTGGTCAAAATGAAAAGAACTGCCCCGAAAACCTATAGTTCGATGCCAATTTCGCTATTCTATCGTTTTATTTACGATTTCTAAGGCACTGAAGAATTTTTGTGAACCTGGTGACGTCAACAAATCAAAAAATTATTTTTGCTCAATTCAAGCTTTATGAAAGTGATTTGAATTAGGGCGATTGTTCGAACTTGGGTAATTTAAATGTGAACTTTTCATTTTTACATTCAAAATACCAAAATTCCTTTTAGAAATATCATTAATTCGACAAAAGTTCCTTTTGTAGTATTTCTACTTGGTTAATTTTGGTAAAAATGGAAAGAACGACTTCGAAAACCTATAATTCGCTTTCAATTTCGTCATTCTATCATTTTATTTACAATTTTTAAGGTCCTGCAAAATTTTTGTGCACCTGATGACGTCATCAAATAAAAAAACTTTTTTTCTTGAATAGAGCTTTATGGAAGTGATTTGAATTAACTTAATTGGTTGAACTGGGGTGATTTGGGTGTGGACTCTCCATTTTAGTAATGAAAAGGTCGAAATTCCATTTAGAAATATTACCGATTCGACAAAAGTCCTTTGTCTAGTGGTCCTACTTGCTTAATTTTGGTAAAAATAGAAAGAACGGCGTCGAAAACCTATAGTGCGATTCCAATTTCATCATTCCACCATTTTAATTACAGTTTTTAACGCACTAATAAATTTTCGTGAACCTGATGACGTCATCAAACCAAAAAATTATTTTTCCTCAACTCAAGCTTTATGAAAGTGATTTGAATTAGGTTAATTTGGTTGAATTAGAGTAATCGGAGTATGAACTTTTCATTTTTGCATTTAAAATACCAAAATTCTTGTTAGAAATATCGTTAATTCGACAAAAGTCCTTTTTCTAGTGGTCCTACTTGCTTAATTTTTATAAAAATGGAAAGAACACCTTCAAAAAACTATAATTCGCTCCAATTAATTCATTTTATCATTTTATTTACGGTTTTTATAGTTATTAAATATGAATTTTTCGGCACCTCCACCATTACTACAATTTTTATCCTTTTTACAGCATACTGGCTTAGTATCTTACGATTTTCAAATAATTTTTACATTTATAACATAAAAAATGTTGATTAAAATATGTGATTTATGTTACTATTAATACTCAATCAAACTAATTCAAACTAGGTAACCTTTGAAACAAAAAATTTTTGGAATCATAAAAAACAAAAAACATGTAACAAAAAAAAATAAAAATAAAAATATTCATAAATCAACAAAAAAATTATATTCTGGCCATTTTTCCGTCCAGTTTTAAACTACGACAGTAATAACAAATTTTTGTTAACATGTGTTTTAATGTATAACAACATTCGTTACATATCACATTATAAATAATAAATAATCGTAAACTTGCCGTCTTTGTTTTAAACTCGCTCCATCTTTATTGTATTTGAAATAAATTAATGGAAAAACACCTACGTATGTAGTTGTATGTACATATATTAAAATATACCGTATATGTGTGTACAGTATGTCACAGATTTGGTCACACAAGAGTCTCGAATACATAAAGTAATAATAATGTGTAATAACTATAAAATAACTTTTCTGTGTTTGCTCTAAAATATATTTTTTCACGACAGCTAGATGCTTTCTCGAAATAAAAAAAAGTAGCCTGTGTCCTCCCACGCTTCCCCAGTGAAATAGATTCACTAAGAAAAAATGTTGTAAAAACATAAACTTGGAAATCACGGATTTGGGAGAAATTAATTTTTTCGTAACCGTAACCGAAACTACCGGATTTCCGAAATAATTAAACATCCGAAACCGAAACCGTATCCGAAAATAAAAGTTTCGAATTTGTTTCGAATAATAACAAACAACTACGCCATTGAAAAACTGAGTTTAAATCGAAGCACGTTTTTGTCGCATGTATTTCTTTTGATAGATTTTCGTTAAGTCGTGTTTGGCGTTCACTTTTTAGGGTAAAATATTCCCGCTTTTTTCTCAAAAAAATGTTCACTAAAAACAATTATCCGTAACTGTAACTGTTTCCGAAATATTATCCGATATTTTTACATATCTTTAACCGAAACTGAAAGAAATGTATTTTAAATATCCGCATCTGTATCCTTATTTGTGATGTTATGGATATCCGTAACCGTAACCGAAACTACCGGATATCCGAAATAATTACATATCCGAAACCGAAACCGTATCCGAAAACAGAAGTTTCGGATTTGTTTCGGATAGTAATAGTCTTTGTCGGATAATAACAGTCTCAGTGATTTGTCTTTGGCGTTTACTTTTTGGGGTAAAATTTTCCCCTTTTTTCTAAAAAAAAAAATGTTCACTGAAAGCAATTATCCGTAACCGTAACCGTATCCCAAATATTATCCGATATATTTACATATCCGTAACCGAAACTGAAACCGAAAAAAATGCTTTTAAATATCCGTATCCGAAATTTCATATCCATAACATCCCTAATATATATACAATACATGCTACGTAAGATTAATTTATGAAATTTTAAGACCACATCTGTAACATCCTGTAAGAATATGCAAAATATATATTAAGTATGTAAAAAAATTTTCATTTTACGTCTGTCAGAGAGAATTTCACATCACGCTATAACCATATAACTGCATTCTTATAACTTTATATATATGCGTACATAATATTGTTAGTAATACACTGAGACCTGGCTCTTAGGCACAATAATGTTAAGATGGTCAGTAAATTAAAGATCTGATATTATTATTATGATAACTGTTTACAATCGTACAAATTTACGGACGCATAAATTTATGTAAAATTATTTTAAATAAATTTTTACAAATTTCAACTTCCTTGATATGCTGCTTTTTTGGTATGTTTGCAAAATAGTGCTCTTCTGGGTAAACAGTTAGAATACTATTCGAGTAAATAAAGTTTAAACACAATTACCAGAACTTTTTCCTTCACAAATAAAAAGACGAAAAATTATTAAATACCCCTTTCGCAGCATCCTGCATAACATAGCGAATTTCCATTTACAAAAATTATTTTTTCTCGGAAACCAATTTATGATATCGAATAATAGTTCAAAAACCTTTTTTATGTAGTTTTTTTTCCTCTTTTCAATGGTGTAAAAAATGTCGTAAAAACTTTTGAATTTGGGTAAATTTTGGCAAAAATCTTATGTTTTTCACGAAAAATGCCCAACAAAACATATTCCAGGTATTAGATGTGTTCGGCTGAGAACTCATCTAAGATTTTTCGATTTTCAGTGTTTTCACGAAATTTCATAAAAATATAATTTTTTTACCCGAGAGTTATCGTGCGTATAAATAAATACATATATACATATATATGTATTTATTTTCACTTCTAGGGACCTTAAACCAAATTTCTATCGTAACCCCGCGCTTAAGTCGTGTGCGCGTCATGACAGTGGCCGTAATAGCTGAATTTTCGATTTTCGAAACTTCAATAGCTTAAAACTAATTTAGATTTTTCTACATTGTTTCAGAACAATGAATTTCCTCCTGTTGGTTTTCCTGTTAACGATGTCATCAGCGTTTGCCGGTGACCCACAATTTGACCCATCCACACTGATGAAACTAGTTTTGGTGCCAGTTGATGCCACCGTGGGTTCAGTAATATATCGCCTGCGAGCAACCGACGTTGATTTCGACTATCCACTACAGTTTGAATTATTGGGTAAGACGACCCTAAAAATAAATCCACAACAAAATATTCCAAAAAATCTGTTCGAAATTTTCTAGATGAAGCTGTACGCACAACGTTTAAAATTGACAATTTACCGTGTAGCCGTTTCAATTCGTTATGCCAAGCAAACGTGGTACTGTTACGTCGTTTGGAACCGGGTCGATACCACGACTTCCGGGTACGAGTTCGCGACACCAAAGGAGGATCCAGTACAATATCCTGTACAATCACTGCCACAAATAGTACAACGCCACGGGATATTATTTTTCCTCATATACCAGAATTGATTGTGGTGCCAGAAGTAAGTTTCGCACAAATTTTTTTTCTCGGCCAGAATTTTTATTTTTATTTTTAATTGTAGGATGCAAAACGGGGAACTGAATTGGGGTACGTAGTCGTGCGAAAGAAACCAACATTTCCAAAACCGGCATACATCGAATTGTGGGTAAGTGGGCCAAAATTCAATTTTGCGTTTAGTATGAATTGTCGATCATCATTAGAGTGAGGACATTGGTCCGCACAAACCGGGTGACTCAACGGGGTGCCCACACTTTTGACGCGGTACTGTACTTAATGTTGGGGCACACTACCGTGTCAAAAGTGTAGGCAGCTCCTAGGGCCAAGGTGTTGCCATACTTTTGACGACGTAGTGTGTGCTACAACCCGCTATAAAAAACTGGTCACCTCTTGGAAACACATTTGGGACCACTCACTCTAATCATCATGATTTTTTTTTAAGGGTTCACCACTGTTTGCGATCCGACAAAGGGCCATCTCGGACGAAAATACGGAGGGCACAATCTTTTTGGTGGGGCCATTAGATTTTGAAAAGCAAGCGATGTATCATCTTACAATTTTAGCGAACGTAAGTTTAAGATAAAAATAAAAATTATTTCAAATTGTAATGAGGATGATTCAAATTTCAGGATCCATATATAGTACCGAAATATGATACACGAAACATAGCCGGCGTACAGATTGTTGTGGTGGTACAGGATGTGCAAGATCAACCGCCCATATTTACCGAGGCGCCACCCGTCACACAGTTGAATAATTCGTTGGTACCGGGTGATATAATTGCACGCGTGCATGCCGAGGATGGTGATAAAGGATCACCGAGACAGATCCAGTATGGGTTGGTGTCCGAAGGGAATCCGTTTACGCCGTTTTTTAATATATCCGAAAAAGGTGGTAAGTTTTTCTAGAATTTTCTCTTCGCATGCTGTAATCTTTGGGAACTGTTGGATTCTATATATGGTATTGTATATTCTGTTTTTCTATAGTCTTCTATATTTTTCCGGTCAAAATCTCATGAAAAAACCGTTTTTTTACCGTTTTGATTAGAAATTATTGTTTAGCTATTTTATTAATGATGAACGAATCAAAACTTCAGCTATTTGTGCAAAAATTTAAACTATTATTATCGTTTATTTACTCTAATCGCGGGTCGCTTGTGAAGATAAAAGACCAAAGACCTAGTACAAGAACCCGCATAGGTAATAATGATAGCATAATGAAATTTATCTATTCGAACATTATCAAATAACAGCACAGTACCAATTTATTTAATCAACCATATATGTACATATATTGTGTGCTGACTGGTATACAGTACACGGCAAAAATATGTTAACGGACTGTTAACAAAAAAAAAATCGGAGATATTAATTAATCAAATTTATATGCAGCTACTTTGAAGGGATACTTTTTCAAACAAAAATATTATCTAAATCCGGAAACCAGTAACAGAAGTGTGCATATCTCTTAAACAACTGAACCAATTTTGATGAAATTGGTACCATTCTCTAAGTTAAGATATACATAAATCAATGCAACAAGAATCATTCGAATTGGATTCCTAGTTCCTGAGCTATACGTGAACGAAATCACGAAATTTGATCATACATTTGTTCAGATGTCCATACTTTTTTTTTTAGAAATATGACTGATTCGACAAAAAGTCTTATTTCTAGTGGCACTACCTATCAAATTTTAGTAAAAACGAAAAGAACGACTTCGAAAACTTAGAATTCGCTTCCAATTTCATCAACCTATCATTATTAAAAAAATTTTTGTAAACTTGGTAACGTCATCAAATTAAAAATGTCCTTTTTATTCAAATCAATCGTTGCGGAAGTGATTTGGATCAGAATGACAAACCGGATTAGAGTAATCCGTGCATGAAGTGTTAAATTCAAATCTGGTTTTATGCTATTCTATTTTTTAATTTAAAAGTTGTTACCAATCTAGGAAAGAGTATTACATTTCATTCAAATTTGTTGTATATGAAAAAAAAAACAATACATTTGGGTCTTTATTGCTCAAAATTGTAAAAAAAAAAGTGTATACTTCCGCCATATTTATTAATTTCTCACTCTTAACTGAATAAATATACCGTAAAACCGTCTAGACCCGGACACTTTTTTACATTTTTTGGTTAATTTTATATTTATACATGTTTCCTTCATAGATATTACCAATAAAAGTATTACCATTAGAAAGAGTGTATATTGTTCGTTATATCCCTGACCCATTTGTTTCATTATAAGTAAAAAAAAAATTATTAGTAAGTGTCCGGGTCTACACCCTAAATCGATCTTGATCCGGACACTTACTTAAATAATGTAATAACATGCATACTAACCTCTCCCGTCGGGTTTAGGACAGTGTTTTATATCGTCTGATGTCTTTGAACCTGTCAGACTTCAAAATATTTTGTGGGAAGGGAGAGGGGTCAATGCATAGTATGCCTCTCTATGAAGTAAACATAAGATATGACACCAGAAGGAGGCATAAACCACGTAATTCTGGCGGGAATATAACGTATGGATAGTGGAAGTTACAGCCAGTGCGAATCGCGGCCATAGTGTAATAAACTGATGTGTCCGGGTCTAAACGGATATATGTATATAGCATGTATTTTTTTATATATACATTGAATATAACTTCAAACATCATTAAATGATGAGCGATAAAATTCTGAACACATACATGTCAAAACTAAAACAATATGACAATTATGACGAAAATTATATGTCTAAGTTAGACACACATTGTATTTCTTTGAAAAACTGTAGGATAGTAATCCTGTAAAATGAGATAGTAAATGTTGAAATTCGTAGTTTTTATTGATACAGCTGTTTAGAGGATGTTTTTGTCTCTCTAATGACGTCAAGAACAAATGTTTATTGTTGCAGGTTAATGTAGAAATTATTTATTTTGAAGATTGGTGCAAAGTGTCCGGGTCTACTATAGACGGTTTTACGGTATTAAATTCTTAAATATTTTAGAAGGAATATCAAGTCATTCTTAGATTATCTATATTCTTTTTAAGTGTTGCGTTTAATAGCAAGTAAAAAAGCCAACAAAATAAGACAATAAAAATTTAGGTTCATTCAGTGTCAACTTACTTTTGTCATATACTATACTCTTGCTATTTTTTCGTAAAAAGCCATATTATATAAATTACACAGAGGCGTAGATCTTTTAAAATCCAAACCGAACCAATATTTAATTTGAACTTAGTCGTTTTAAATTCCTTTATGTACTTATATGTACCTATACTCCGTAAGAGGTACATACTTCTTTTACGTCTACTACATAATTTAACATTGTGCCCGTCCGTCTGTCCATCCAACTGTTTGAGTGTGTCTAAATAAATGATGATTCTACAAAATCGTGATGTAATTTAATTGTAAACGTCTTCAGCCGTATGAACAACAATTGAATGTTTGGTTAGGTTATTATGCATTTTTGTCTTGAATATCCCGGTCGTAGCATCCTGCATGACATAGCGAATTTTTCAAAGACAATTGTACTAGAATAAATAACCTCATGTGCTCCTTTCACATAGAACAAGTATACCAATATATTCAAAAAATAAGATAAGAAATAAAAAAAATTGGATGTTTTGTTTCCTTCCGTTCGAGAGTTATCGCACGGTCATATACATATAATAGAACACTAGAAGCCAACTAATATAAAAAAAGTGTAATTCGCTTGGAGTCATTTGTATACCAGTCACAGCTTAAGGCAGGTAGTCAGTTAGTGTCCGTCGCCGAACGCACACTGCATTGTGTTAACAATGAACACCATTGTTACTTAAATTGGACAGCTTGGTCTGTCCCATAATACGTGTGTTGTGGTGGTATGTGTGAGTACGCACACAAAGGCAAACAACAAACTAACACAATTGCAAGCGGTGTGTACCTACACGACATGGTGGGAGAGATTTTACGTCACAAACTCATTACAAGTGGAACAGAGACATAGACCACCTAGTTTGTCCCCTTGGTCATATATATTGAACTTAAGGGGGTATTTCAGCCTAGAGGCTCGATTTTGAGGTGATTTTACGGGCGTAATAAAAAAATAATAGTAAACATTCTTAGTATCATTTTGTTAACAGTTTTTTATTGATATTTGAAAAGTATAAATGTATAAAAATTTAAAAAAAAATTAAAATTCAAATCGATACAAGCCGGCAAAGTGGGGACTCAAAAAAAAAAGGTGTCTCCTGGTTGACGTGATTCCAACCCTCCTGGTGATCTGAAACATACAGTTTTAATTAAACTGCCGTCCATTCAAAAAAAAAAAAAAATCGTTTTTTTGCTTCCTTTTTTCAACTTTGGAAATTTTTTAAAACTAGTAAAAAAAACCCTACATCGGACCAATTTTGATAGTATTAAGAAGGTCTGTACCAAATTTCAAGTAAATCGGTGCATTAGAACTTGAGATATCATGTCAACCGTATCGAAAAAAGTAGTTGCGAGTAACTTATATTAAAAATTTGAATTTAACACTGAAAAGATACACAGTACACAGGGAAAAAATAACCATAACTCCGAAAATAATTCGAATTTCTGTAAATCTTTTTAGAGGCTTATTCTTAAAGGTCTGAACGTTGAAATTATGAAAAAAAGGAAAATCGATATTTTTGAATTTCTAGACTAGAATACCCCAACGCCCTTAAGTCTCACCATGATACCTGCTGTAATAGCTCAATTCCCATTCGAAAATTGGCTAGTAGCTCAATGTTCTAAGCACACCACTACCTATATGATGATACTTGATTCGTGCACTTGAATTTGTAACGAAGCGAAGTTTTTTTTTTTTGTAAATTCTGTATATAGCGTATCTTCTGTATGCGTGGGAAAAATTAACAGTATTTTCTTGAGGCATTATGGTTGGTTTTTTTTTTTTTATAAACGTACCTATAATAACATTTTAATTTTGTAATTAAATAGAAGTGTAAATAAAAAAAAAAATTGATTTTTACGATTGAAAAATTTCTCACTAACTATTACTTATGTTAATTTATATTTACATGTGAAAAAGTAAATACCTTAAGGAGTTACATCGAGTACTAATAATGACTGAAACAGTAAGATAACATAAAAAAAAAGTTGATACTGAAAAGAAGTTGAAAATGTTTTTAATAAGCCTATAAATATTATGTTGAAGTCAAGAATTACTCGAACAGAAACTTAGTTAATTAATTATTTAAAAACAAAAAAGCTTTGGAAAATCTAATTATCTCTCAATATATGCAAATAACAATACATAACGTATGTCTAATTGCCTATATATTTGATAATAGTTGCTCAGTTATATATTTTAATACATAATTAAAAATAAAAAATAATATTATTAACAACTTGCGTATATCTAAGAATTCAGTAGAGCGGAAGAATTCTAGGTCCCATTTTATTAATAAAAAAGCAACTACCTATTTACTTCTCATCATTTTTTGAATAGATTAGTATACTGCTAGACGTATCAATAAAGCAATATGTTTGCTATAGTGGTCATTTTGTTTTAATTGTCTCATTACTTTAGAAAGACTCATACGATAACTCTAAATTACGCAAATAAAATGATTTTTAAGAATCCAAATATTCTTCTTGTTCCAACTATATTTGACCGTTACTGTACAATATAAATTGCAATCAAATTTTGTCCTTTAAAAAATGACCCATCCAAGGCGAAATATGTTTTATGTCAGTAAATAACAATTAAAAAAAAAAAAGAAATAATGATCAAAAAATTTTATGGTTTAATCTGGTTTTAAAAAATTTAACATCACGATTTAAATATTTTATTAAGCAGGTACTGTGTAAAAATAAATTTTTATTTTACGATATTGTGAATCAATTAAATTCGTTCCAAATGGAATTGTTAAAATTTTTTATTATTTCGAAAATTATAATTTCAATTACGAAATCAATAAATTATAAATTTGTTTCAAGTACATGAAATTTTGGTTATGGAATGTTAAAACTATCAACAAATGATATACAATGGTAAATATTTCAAAAATTTCCAAAATTTTAAGCGAAAATTTTTGAGTTATGTATTTTTTATGAAACTTTTTTATGCGGTCCCGATCCACCGTAAAAAATATACTTGAATAATCTATATTTTATGTCGAAAGCTGCAAAAAATTTTAGTTACCGCGGAAATTCTGATTTAATGCAAGTCCTACTCGCATTTGATAATTTTTCTAGGATTTCGCAGAACAACTACTTACTACGAAATCATTATACGGCCACGTTTTCTTCAAAATTCGTGTTGTGTCAACTCTCACTACACGAACCTTTCTTAAATGACAATGTAACATGTATATCTTTTTTCTATGGATGATGTTTTTATTTTCGTACTGCGCAACTTACTTTACCAATATGTAGTTTACATAATACTTGCATATAATTAATATGTGTATCGCTTATTTGTCCGGGCCGCTGAACTGACCACAATCGATAAATATACTACTTACTGGGCTTCCCCGTTTGCGCTATTAATACAATAAGTTCGCTAGTTTATTTTTTTTTCTGCCTTTAACTAACTTGAATGAACGGACAGGGACACCTCTTTATTTGCGTGATGTTAACGATATCAAAATACTGTGCATTTAATAAGTGCCTACAATAAGTGAATCAAAGAATGAAAGAATGAGAGAAAACACTTTGAGTATTCCATTCTTATTGATGAGGTCACATTATGTAAAAATTGAACTAAATTAGTTCTCTTTTTATTGTGCAAAAAAAAAATTCACCACCACTAGATTTGATGGTTATTGAATTTTTTGTTTTTATTGGAAATAAAACAATCAAAAATAATTGAAAGCTTTTCAAGGCAATTGTGACACTATTTTATAGTACATAAAATAACAGAAATATTATTCTTAAATTTATGTCTAGGTACGTAAATATACTTGACCTCAAAAGAAAATACTTCGAATTATTATTTCTCCGAAAAATTCTTGGTGTTAAACAATTGTGAATGTTCGATTTTCCCCTTCCCCTCATCATTTCAACATTAGTTTCAGTGTATGGAAAAAATGTTTTTCTTCAAGTAGTTGTTTACATAAAACAGATGCAGTTGATCAAATTAAATTGTGTTCGTTCGTCGCGTGAGCGATGTTACAAACTTAAATTGAGCGACTATATTGCTTATATGAAATTTTATTGTTTTCAAAACAAAATATATTTGTAGAGTACCTCTTTAGTTCCTGTCACACAAACTATAGAGCGCATTTAAAAAAAAACTTGGTAAATGTATTTATGAAAAATAGATAGATGATGTGCCGCTTCTAACGAATGGTGATACGTTTTTTCGACAATTTTGACAGGATAATTTATGACCTGCACTATAGAGTCCGCGCTTTAATTATGAAACATGTTGAATGCTTTTTCAAAGGATTTATTTTTGAACCCCTTTGTTTTTCCATGTTGATTTTTCTTTAATTGCACGTGGCTTCTAGAACGACTTCTAAATTTTCCAATCTACTCCCAGTTACATCATATTATTATTTTATTTGTTTTTTTAAAATACTGAAAAGTTTTTGTAAACTTGATGACGTCATCAATTAAAAAAAAATTATTTTTTATCACCTCTAGCTTTATGAATGATATTTGAATGGCGATGATCGATTTAAGTAATTTGGGTATCAATTGTTCGTTTTTACTCTCAAACTGACGAAATTCGTTTTAGAAGTACAACTGGACTCTACAAAAATATTTTTCTAGCGGTTGTACATATTTAATTTTGGTAAAAATGGATAGCGCGACTTCGAAAACCTATAATTTACTTCAAATTTCATCATTCCATCATTTTATTTACGATTTTTAAGGCCTCGAATAATTTTAGTAGCCTTGATGACATCATCAAATTGAAAAAATTCTTTTTTCACAAATCTAGCCTCATGAAAATAGTTTGAATTAAGTTGATTGATTAGATTTAGATGATTTGGGTGTAAAATTTTAATTTTTACTATTAAAAAAATGAAATTCTTTTTAGAAGTACAATAGACTCGATAGAAATCTGTTTTTAATAGTCCTACAAGTCTCAAATTTTGGCATAAATTAAAAAATGACTTCGAAAACATATAATCCACCTTCAGTTTCATCATTCTATCATTTTAGTTAGGGTTTTCAAGATCTACAATAATTTTAGTAATCTTTTTGACGTCATTAACTAAAAATATTGTTTTTCTTAAGCCTAGCTCCACGAAAATGATTTTGTATTAGTCTTAGTAGATCGAATTAAGATGATTCGGGTATGGACTTTTCATTTTTACTACCAAAATCACAAAATTCTATCTCTTTTCGGGTAGCGCAACCCATAGGCAAAATTATTCTTATCACAGTGCAATTATACAATTTTTTTTCACATTTTTAACATTAAAAAAAAAATAATGTGAAAAATAATTACATACATCCGCCAGATTTATGTAACGCTTAACGTGTCAGACGTTTTTCGTTATTTTATTACAACGTAACATATATAGCGAACGACGCTCTAATCTCAACATTAAATCTATGTGACCCCAATACGTTAAAAATAATAATATGTATTTATTATATAGATATATAAAATACTCTTTCTTTAATAATATGCATACATATACAATAATTGCGTGAGACGCCACTGATTTACTAACGATAGTGTTACTTACATTGTATTGTGAAATTAAAATACCCCTGTCGCAGCATCCTGCATAACATAGCGAATTTCCGTTTATAAAAATTAGTTTTTCTCGGAAACTAGTTGACATAGAACAATAGTTTAAAGACCTTTTTTATGTATTTTTTTCTCCTCTTTTAAATGGTGTAAAAAAATTTCGCAAAAATTGTTGATTAAGTGGAAATTTTGGCAAAAAAACTAATTTTTTGCAAGAACAAAAACCATGTTCCTGGCATCCGACGTGTCTGGTTAACGGAACTCGTCCAACGGTTTGGGACTTCCAATATTTTCACCAAATTTCGTAAACCTACGACATTCTGTTCGAGAGTTATTGTGCGGACACACACATATATATATATATATATATATATATATATATATATATATATATATATATATATATATATATATATATATATATATATATATATATATATATATATATATAAATTTTAGCGAATATTATTTTCGGTTTCTAGGGACCTCAAAACAAATTTCTGCCATGGTCCCGGGCTCAGGTCGCGTTATGACAGTGGCTGTAATAGCTGAATTCCATTCTAGAAATTCGCTAAAAGGGATTAAATATTGTAGTTAGATTGATTGAAAAATTTGAATGAAATCAAATGATGCAATTTTTTTTTAGTATAGTCAGTTGACGCATTTTTTTCTTGGGAATGAAAAGTTTTACCGGCGTAAAAAGTAGCCTGTACCCTTTTCCGTCCTTTCAGCTATCCGTTTGCAAAATTTCAAGTAGATTCATTAAACCGTTGAAGCGTGAAAGCCAAACAAACAAACAAACAAATAAACAAACTCTCATTCAGATTTCTTTACCGTTATTTGTAGCTCAGGAAGACCTTTAATATTTCTAAAAATTCTATTATCGAAAATTTACTTCAAATAATTTAATTTTTATTATTTTCCTATGCATGAGTGCTAATTTTTCTTTCTTCTGCGAAATACTAAATCTTATCTTTCTGATAAGACTTTAAAAATCTGGACAAATTACAAACAAAGTGGAGTTTTAAAGTTGACTTTTCTTTGCTTCGTAGACTTCTTTAGTCAAACTGGCGTGGCTCTCGAACAGGCATCGGTAACTTAATGGCAAAGAACTTGATTGGTTATCAGGAGATCCTAGGTTCAAGTCCCAGCCGATCCAGTTTGACAATTTTTCAATCACTATATGATTTTTAATTAAAATATTTACAATACCTAAACATTTTTTTTTTTTTATTTACATAATAAATTCTCACCATTGAAATTCTCTGAACTAATTGTTCCGTTTAATATTTCCGTAGGTGAAATAATGCTTGTGCGACCTCTTGAAGAAATTGTGGCCATTTCACATCCTGGTGCACCCATCCTATTAACGGTGATAGCCGAGGAGATCAAAACGGGCCGAGATGAGCCACCGGCAATGTCTTCCACAGTTCAATTAGCGCTACTCCTTGGCGAAAGAGGAAATCAACCACCATATTTTGAGAGTGATAAGTAAGTACTTAAAGTGTTAAAAAGGTAGTTGGGCGATTGAAAGTGTTATGTAATTGCCTATATTCAGGTCCACTACCAAAGACTTCATGGATGTCATTTCTTTGTTTCAGTTACGTATCACGAATTGATGAGAACGCGTTGCAGGGAACTGCGCTAGTATTTTTAGATCCATATGTGCCACAGGTGAGCGATGACGATTTGGGAAAGAATGGTGTGTTTGCATTAACTCTCGAAAATAATAATGGAACTTTTGAAATTTTGCCAAATGTGGCCGAACGACGTACCGATTTTTTAATTAAAGTTCGTGACAATACTTTACTTGATTATGAGCAACGTCACTCGGTCAATTTTCGTATAATTGCGCAAGAATTGGGTCCTACGACAAATTTATCGACCAGTGTCGATGTCACCGTTTTCATAACTGACGTCAACGACAATGCTCCCGTTTTTCTACAAGAATCGTATTTCGCCGAATTACCTGAAAATATGACGGCGGTTACAAGGGTGGTTCAAGTCCAGGCTGAAGATGTGGATACAAACTTGTATGGTAAAATACGTTACACGCAAATTTTGGGACATTTAAATACATCGTTACACTTGGATCCAAAAACGGGTGTTATTACTGTGATAACGGACAATCATGGGTTCGATCGTGAAATGCAGGAGGAATATCACTTCTATGTAGAAGCTCGAGACGAAGATGGTGAAGGAAATCGAGCCACCGTACCGTTAACGATCAAACTAACCGACGTTAATGACAATCCGCCTGTATTTGAAAGATCCCTGTACGATTTTATACTTTCGCCAGACTTGAGAAATTTTACGAGTCCCGCGATTATTCATGCCATCGATATTGATACGGATTATCCAAACAACGAAGTACGGTACGAAATTATCCAAGGAAATTATGAGGATCACTTTTTCATTATACCAGAAACGGGGGAATTACTTGTGAAACGACCGTTGACAAAACATCGACGAAGTCAACGCGATCTCACGGCGGCGAACACAAACGCAGAAATCTATGTGCTGGTGGCACGCGCCTATGACCTAGGCGTGCCACACTTGTCGTCAAGTTGTGAAATTCGTATCTATCCACCGGAATCACGGGTCCGTACCATGGTCTTTATTGTGGCCGGGAAGGATCCGGATAGGAAAAAGACGGAAGAAATGTTGCAAGCTTATACGAGAGCTCGCGTCACCATCCAAAGTATACGACCGTATAGTGGCGGCGAAATTGGCGCAACAGATGTGGCAGGCGGTGGTTCGAATAGCGACAAGTAAGTAACATATTACTCACAACTTCTGTTGTGAGTAAAATGGTGAAACTGATTGTAACTAAACTTTTCCGTTGCAGAAGCGTCGTCGTAGCCAGTGTTTTATACAATAGTAATCCGGTTGTGGATGTCAGCCACATTCAAAACACTATAAACAACCGAACATCAGCAGCCTCAGTCGTAAATAACGATGGAACCGTAACTTCCACAATTGTAAGTGCTTTATTTTTCCAAAAGTATTTACCTAACGTATTAAATATAACTGAATTTTTCAGAGAGAATACCGTTCGGAAAGCAGCAACCTCCTCTTCTGGCTTCTGTTACTGCTAGCGTTTCTAATTCTTGCATTAATCATCCTTCTTCTGTGCTGCCTGTGTCAAGGATGTCCATTGTATACGCCCCTCAAACGAGTTTTCCATTCACAATCCGTTGCGGAGAATGTTCATTTGGTCCACAACGAAAAAGAACCCGGCCAGGAAAATAAGAGTGTCCAAGCGGTGGAATGGAACGGACGCAGTACCCGTAAAGAAGCCTGGAGTGCCGATTTAGCCGATAGCCGTACAAAACCCACACAATGGCAATTTAATCGCCGTAATCAAAAGCACAAGGACACGCTCTCGTTAAAAGGATATGACAACGGTACACTGAAGGACATTCGAGCCGATGATGAAAAATCAACATTAAAAATACGCGACGGTCCAAACATAATATACTCACGTGATTGGCAAGCGAAAAATTTACGTAACAAAGAGCAAATGTACATAGAGGATGTGGAAGGAGATTACACCAATATCACACGCTTCGACCAGCATCCGAATTTGAAACACCCGAACCATATTGATGACGATTACGACGGGGAATCACTTCGACGACACGAGATCGAACGTGGATCAGACGACGTCAAACATCGACGAAGTATGCAACGGCAAGAGGCCACAAGCGAAATTATCAACGAAACCGAGCGGGCCATAAACAATGCCCGAGATCAGTTGTTCATACGAGATGGAAACACCGAAATCTTACGACTGATAACACGTGGACGGCCAGATGAAATCCAAGGTCAACATCAAGGCTCGCAACAACCCCAGCGACCCATCACCATCGTCCAACAACCACCGCAATACATCATGGTCGACAATGGCAAGGACATACTGATGCAACGCTACATTGAGCAACAGTCAATACTAAACCCCACAAACCAAGTTTCAAACTATCAACAAAAATCAAACGCACCAAGCGTCATCACTCAAAACGAGCTCAATCAACCCATAAACGTTCCAGAACCATCATCCGAATCAATTCCGATGGCGGTAAATACACCACAACCCTCGCAAACCCGTAAAAGCACCCCAAATGTCCTCCTCCATCAAGAGTTACTAGAAACTTCTTTGCGACAACAAAACGAACTGTTACGACAAATCCTTCTAGAAAAAGAACGCCTTCAACAACGTCACGAGGAACTCTTACGCAGCGAAGAACTTAAATTGGAAACACAAAGTCTGCCGGGACATTCGGTGATGGCCACACAAACAGACTGCAACACCGGCACCCAAACCGATCTGCAATTTTTACGGCCAGACCGTCGAAAAACGAGAAGTGATAACGATTCCTACTCCGACGAAGATGATGAAGACGAGTATCAGGTGTACATAATTGGCGGTGAAGATGTCAATAACAGTATACGACTGCTAAAACGGCGCAAACATTTTCGACGACGGAAATCACGCGTAAAAGACGATCGACGAATTCTGAGAGTTGTCGAGGAAATAAAGCGTAAGATTAAAACACCGATTTTAGAAGAATCGGAAAGTCCAACAAATGGAACCGACGCCAATAAACGACGAATTAGTGAAAATGAACATCATCATCACGCAAAATCTACTCCAAGAGAAACTAGTCGTCCAGTTAAATCTGGAAGTATTCAAAAGGAAGTCCTATTAGAGATTTCTGATACGTTAGACGATCAAATTGTTCCAACGATTCGCGACAAGCGACGAAGATTGCGCAAACTAACCGATTATTATCGTGAAAGTAGCCAAGAGAATGAAGATGACAACAATAAATATATCGAAGTGTTCTCCGATGATAGTTTAAATCAAGATCAAAGTGTAGATGCCAAAATCGAGTTAAAAAATAAAACCAATTTAATGATCTCGAAACGAGACTCATCAATCGAAATGCGAGAAAACCTTACGAGTAGCAGCACAACAACTCACAGCGATAAACGATCCAATATCGCCACTGAAACCGACGAACATCCACAACAAGACAAAACTAAAGAAAAACCAACAAAAACTACCCCAAAAGTTCCGCCGAAACCAACGCGGACTTCAAAAACAACCACAAAAGACACAATCGTCACTCACGTGGCCGATAAAGACACGCGAACGAAGCCATCCACAACACCCGTAGACGATAAAAAAGTTGACGTGTCCAAAAGTGTTCCTCGCTACATGCAGTGGTACAAAAACAAAAAGGAACGAGATCGACTCGCGAAAGACGACAAAGACAGTACATCGTCCACAAAGTCCAAATCGGAACCCATAACAAAAACTAAACCGAAACGGGTAACCGTTAAAAAAGCCACCGTGCCAGATCCCGACAAAACCACAAGTCAGAAATCCACTAGCGAAAAAGAATCAAAAGATAAATCAAAACACACGCATCTCAACAACGCACCCCCACTCGTTCAACCCCCTGTACCACTTCTACTGCCTAAAGAATCCCTCCATCCACATAACGGTGGCCCCATGGATGGCGGAATACCCGGACGACCGCTTCTACAACATTCCGAACATCGCTACGAACATATGTACCCGTACCCGCCAACCATGTACGCGCAACCCGCTCAAATCCCTCAACACCTCTACGCCCCCCAGTCACCCACGTACGCAAATCAACCGTCAACCATTGCGCCACCACCTGTGATAATTCAACCGACACCTCAGCATCAACCGCAAGTGGAAGAAAAACCGGACGAACAAGAAAAAGTCGGCGAAAATCAACAGCAGCAGTCGACCTCCTCAACGCATAAAATTGAAGATGATTACGATTCGGGTATTGCAATGACATCATTGCATCAACAACAAATACCACCGGGTGCCTTGAAAAAACCGGCCATTACGGAAAAGAAAAGTGTGTTTACGATTGCGTACGATGATATGCACACAAAACAATTGACAGCTGATAGTGATACGCCGCCATATTAGTGATATACAATCAGTTCCATTTATTTACATACATGTTACGTCACTACTAATAATTAATTCCTGTATATAGCGCACATTTATAAATTTTAGGGCCAGTATTATAAAAGCCAGCTAACTAAATTTATGAATTAAATTAATCTTGTCTACAGATGGCAGTATTATAAAACTGAAATAAATTAAGTAGGGAACTAAATAGTTGACAAAAAATCTACCGACTAAATTTTATTCGGAGATTAATTTGACAGTTCTGAAAGATTTTTACAAATATTATTTATGTTTATATTTAGACATATTAAACAGATTTTATACACATTGTAATACAAATTAGAGGTACAGAATTAATTTTTATATTATATATATGGAAATTAAAACATATTTGCAACTTATTATAGGTTAACTGTCCACTAAATTATTTTAATCATGAGATACGTTTATAATACTGAACCAAAATTTTGTTTACAACTATTTTTATTCGTAGAATAGTTATTCGTTGATTTAGTTGTCCTTTATAACACTGGGCCTTAATGATTTTCCTTCATTCATGTTTTAAGACTTTTAAGACTTGCAAAAAAGTCATATTTTAAACGTTTTTAAACGATTTGTAGTAATATTTGATATGCAATCTTCTGAACGGGCACGTTATGTTATTTGCCTGTCTATTATTACAAATATTATTTTACTGATAATTTTTCCATTTTTTTTTTTTTCAAATGTGTTGCAACATGTGTTTTATTGATATTAAAAAAAAAAAAACATTGTAAATAGTAAAAATAAATTTTTATATATTTGTTTACAAAATAAAAAGAAAATGTTAATAAAAAGAGGATTATTGTAAATTTTTTATACTTAATTTTTTTTAGTAATTTTGTAATATTTAAAGGACATATTTTAATTGTTGGACAATTTATTATTTAATATTATTGTTAATAAATAATATTGAATAAAATAATTTTTTAAAACTTTCGTCAGTCTTTTTCTTTATTATTTTTTAACACCAAGTGACATAGGAAAGAAGTGATTCAGGCAAATAAAAGTTTCAAATCAGTACCGTAGACAGGAGTGAAGAGGCACGAATTCAGACCGCATTTTTTTGTATTTATTTTATGAGTACCTAATCTTTAATATATTCAAAATTTACGCAAGGAAGTCACTTTATCAGTATCCAAAAAAAAATTTTAATGAAATCAAAAAAGAAAAATATCAACAATCATCCGGGTTTTTGAAAAAATAGCAAAAAGCATAATTTCCTTCTCTATGGAATTAGGGTCAAAAGAAACGATAAAAGGGTGAATGGGAGTGACCCATATGGACGACCAAAATTGAAATTCAAATATGTTGCTGAATGTGTTTATCATAGAACACTAGAAGCCAACTAATATAAAAAAGTGTAATTCGCTTGGAGTCATTTGGAGACGTGTCACAGCTTAAGGCATTAGTCAGTCCGTGTCCGTCGTCGAACGCACAGTGCATTATATGTACATTGTTACCATTGTTACTTAATTGGACAGCTTGGTCTGTCCCATAATACGTGTGTTTTGGTGGTGTGTGTGAATACGCACACAAAGGCAAACAACAAACTAACACAATTGCAAGCGGTGTGTACCTACACGACATGGTGGGGGAGATTTTACGTCACAAACTCATTACAAGTGGAACAGAGACATAGACCACCTAGTTTGTCCCCTTTGTGTTTATAAAAATATCGAATGACTTGGTGACCTTGAAAGTACTCTATGTTTCAATACATCCCTCATCCGTTCCTAATCACCCCACATTCGCCTCTTTATACTTTTATATAACGTCCCTATTAACCTATATACTGTCCCTATTCACACCTTTTTCGTTTCTACTAACCACCAACTTAGCCCAAATGTCAAGTCCTCATTATTTCCTCTCAAAAAAATTAAACCAACTAAAAGTTTACAGTCTTCTTTTCTCAGATATGTTTCAAAATAGCTAAAATTTCGATTAAACAACAATTTATTCATAAGAGCACCAAGATAAATAGTCTTTTTAGATAAAGTTTTAAGAAATAAAAAATAACAATTTTTAAAGACGTCTAAGAAATCTAAACTGATTTTTTAATCTTTTTATCGAAACTTAACTTTAGTCACTATTGTTACCCGAAAGAATAATAATTATTTTACTATAGTTTAAGGAAGATATGTTCGCATTTACGTCTAGTATTTTTAAACTAAGCTCATGAACAACATTTTTCGTTTCGTCCATATTCACCCGCCTGCTCCGATTCATACCTCTCTACGATATCAATGTGTTGTCTTTCCTCACGTTGTTGTGAGTAAAACCACAATAAAACCACTAATTTTTATTGATAATGGAACCTGATATGTCAAAACATTTTCAATATGGTGCTTTTATAGTATGGAATTTTTGATTTCTCACGGTCTTCGAAAAGCACATATGTACTAATGCTATATAAACATTTTTGTTTATATTAAAATTAATTTGTCATTGTAGGTGAAGATGATAAAAATGGAAAAATTAACTATTGGTAAATAACTAATTTCAAAAAGGATAGTAACGAAATAAATAAATAAATTACACTATTTTATTCACTTATTATTTACAGGAGAGGTTTATGTTTTTTCGAATAAATGTGTGTTTGTCTAAAGGATCTCCACATTCTCGCCGAGGTTGGACGAAACGAGAATGTAGAGGGTCATTTCGTTGTGTCTCAGGGTTGGTATTTTAATGCTATTCATATGGCTGAGCCAACCTCAGCGAGGAACTCGGCGAGGAACCTCGTCTAACCTCGGTGAGAATGTGGAGACACTTAACAAAAAATTGTTGCCTAGCAATTTAACGAAAAGAACTGTCAACTAACAAAAACTCCTCTCTCTTTATTTTTTTTTTATCTTTTTTGTGTATCATCAAAACGATGCACGTGTAAAGCCGGGTCTACATATAACGAACGAACGCGAACGAATGCGAACAAACGTAAACGAATGGTAGTGAACAAACATAAACGAACAAATGTGGACGTAGTCACGAAAGCGAACAAACACGAACGAACAGTTTCGAACACTCACGAATGTTTTCCATTTGTTGTCGGTACATCAAAGAAAAAGATTCGTTCGTATTTGTTTGTGTCTGTCAGATGTGGACGATTAAAAATTATTCTAACAATAAATTAAGATAGACAGTTTAAAATAAATTTAGTTAACAATTTAAAATTGACAAGATTTGAAATTTTATTTCGATGTTTTGGGATGTTTTAGATAATTTTTACAAAATTACCAGAAAAATAAATGACGTGTGGGAATCTTTGGAGGGAAAATTTGATTAACAGAAGTCGCAATGAGTAACAATACTGAAGTCTTTCTTTAACAGGGCTTTCCGATAATAAGTGTATATTTTGTTTAAATATTTCTGGTCCAACTATTTCAGTTAACTTTTTGAAATCTGATAGTGACGATCTTGTGAAATTTCCAAAAAATTAGAAATTTTCACAAATTAAATCAGTTAGTAAATTAGAGGCATTATAACGAGTAATAGTAGACCATAAAACTCTCACTGCGATAACTTCATTTCAAAATTTATTAAACTTATTTAAAAAACTATTGTGTAGCCGGAACATAAACGAACATCAAAGAATTGAGGTTAATTGTTCATTCGCGTTCGTTTGTGTTTGTTTTTGTTTGTTCATGTTCGTTCATGTTGGTTTACGTTCGTTCACGTTTGTTCGCATTCGTTCACGTTCGTTCGTTATATGTAGACCCGGCTTAAGACACCGATGAAGCAAGAGTTTTGACAAACCCACAAGTCTGATTCGTTCAGAAAATTGGATATTAGGACTTCAGAAAGCAATCCATTCAAAACGTAGATAAAGAGAAATTCGTAAATGTGTACCATGTGTTTATACAATATACTGTTCATATTCCACAACATTGTTATTTGATTTTTAATATTTTTCCAAATAAATTGTAAAAAATTGTAGTTTTGCTAATCTTACTTTCTGAGACGATACTAATACTATTATCTCTATTTCGTTCAATTTATAAAATAGAGCACATTTTTATGCAATTACATTTAAAAATGCTCGCTACTCTCATTCATAACATAATGGAATTACGTCGTTATAAGTAAACAAACTGACGTGACCAGCAAAGGAAGATGGCCTTAATATGCATCGTGTTGATGGTGCTGTTCAGTTCAGTGGTAGAATTATAAAATTTTTGTAAGATTTTCAGTTTAGTAGTACCAATTACGACGTAACTTTCAAAAATTTCGTCGGATTGGTGTGAAATTCTGAAAGTCTAATATTTAAGACAATATATTGATGTCCAATACACACCGTAATAACGTGGTGCCGGGTTTTTCGGACAGGTCAGGACCGTACTTATTTCAATAAAATTTTGCAACTAAATTACATTAAATTATGCACATTTGAATGAATATAATTGGACAAAAATTACATTTTTCACCATTTAGAATACTAACAGTATTTTTTATTTGACGAAAGTAAAAAAATTCAAAAAATCGGAAAAAATTTTTGTAAAATATATTGAAAAGTTGTTGAATATTTAGACGGTACACTATAATAGCTAAGACGTACGTATTTACTAAGATTTTTTATTATTGAAAAACAAATTTTTAACAAGCAACTATACTTCTATCTCTCAAAATTGAAAACAATAAAAAAAGATGAATTTATTTAATTTAAATGACATGTCACATAAATCACATACATAATATAAATAAAACTACTTTTGATAGTCAATTAAAATTACAGTGGCACTTTTCAATTGTGCAGGTAATAAATAAAAGAAAAAAAAGGATGTTTATATAAAGTAGGTATAAATAATATTTTGATACACATATGTATGTGTGAGTCACATTGAGTGCAATATGTATACCTGCATATGCGAAAGACGAAACTGTCTGATCCGAAATAAATCCGATACCTGGTAATAACGTGATTAATTTGATTAATAAGAATAACTAACTTATTGAAAAACAAATTTCTGCCATAGTTCTGGGCTCAAGTCGCGTCATGACAGTGGCTGTAATGGCTGAATTCCATTCTGGAAATTTGCTAACATATCTATATACCTAATTATATAAACTTATGTCTTCTACAATTCAAATTTATAGTCGAAGAACTGTCAACTCGAAAACACTCCTGCTAAACTATCGTATTTTTGCCCGTTGATAGTTCTAGAAGTTGAATTGCTAGGAAAAGATTTTTCGTTATGTGTAAATATACAGGGTGTAAAACAAATAACTTTCGTCCCTTTGTGGGGTGACTCATAGCACCCCGTAGACACTAAAACCGCAAGAATTTGTTCGGAATTAACAGTCGCGTCACCCCTGAGAAGGATAAGAGTTATTTCCTTTGCATCCTGTATATATTATGCATTTTGTTGAATGAAAAGTGCGACATCCAATGTCAGTCATATCATTGTACCACCGTAAGTGTAGGTACTTGTGAAGTTCGTTCAGTGGTATACTATAGTAGCACCTTCAATTTCTAGTACATACTTTTACATAGGTGTTGAATAGATGCTTTGATTAAATTCAGATGAAACATTATTGGCGACAAAACTTATTCTATAGTACCTACTCGAAGAATATTTAAAACTGAATTATACTGTAAGTAAATTGAATTTTTTCATTATTACGTAATTATTTTTTCGCAATGTTTTTAGGTGCGCTAAATAAAATTCGAAATAATGATTACTCAAGATCCGTGGGAAACCGATACAGATTGTACAATTCAAACAAAAACCGGACAACTTAACGCCAACAAAATGATACTGTCAAAAATCAGTCCGGTGATTGAAGCACATTTTTCAAGTAAATTTGAACATAACAATATATTAAAGAGTCAATTTGATTTCGAAATTATGTTCATTGTACGAAATTTCGCATACACGAAAATCGTGTCCGAATGTGATGATTTCCAAACAATTTGTAAACTGACCGAGGCATCGGATTTCTATCAGATTGAGAGTTTGATGCGTGAATGTTGTATCGTACTCACACGCCATATAAATCAAGAAAATTTAAAGGATCTAGTACGATTGGCCACGATCTACAGTATGGACATTTTAATCGATCTAATATTATTGTACATTTTCAATAACGAATCGGTCAATTGTCAACAGAGTGGATTTATTTTGGTGACGTGTCAAAATCATGGTTTATATCCGACGTGTAATATTTTCAACGAACGCGATTTCTTTCTCATTCTCTCGTATAAATATCTTTTTCGTTTGATCGAAATCACCTATTTAAATATGGCTAACGATGTGTTTGTGTATCTGATGCATAATATTACGCAAATTATTTGGGCCAAATGCGAGAAAGATGGTCGTACCATCCAACAATTGAATCGTGAATACAATTTATTGGAATATTTAAAATTGAATTATTTTCCCGCGCGAAAAATCACCATAGATTATATCAATGAATTTATTGAGATATTGACAATTATCCCGTATAATTCACTGTTTCGTTTTATCGAAGTTGCCTATTTTCATGAGGCGAGTACAACGTTTTATGATATTTTGAAAGGTTTCACGGAAATTATTTATCAAAAATTGAAAAATGATAATAAAACGTTGCATGAATTAATTGAAAATTATGATTTAGTGGAATGTTTTAAAATTTCTTATATACCGGCGAAAAATTTTGAAGAATTCATCAAAGAATTTTCAAATATATTTTTATTTTTACCGTACAATTCATTGTTTCGTATTGTTGAATTGACGTCACTGAAGAAGTCTACAAATGATTTTTTTATTTTTGTCAAAGAGATCACGAAAATTCTATGTAAAAAGTGGAAAAGTGAATATAAAATTAATTTACAATTGTTCAAAAAACAGTTTAATTTGATCGATAATTTACGATTGTATTCGTTATCGTTGATTCAGTTGCGTGAATTTATTGAAACATTTCCCGATTTAATTACGAATGAAGAAATTGGTTATGTGATGAAGTTTTGTAAGAAATTATAAATATTTTACTTATTCGCAATATTTCTTTGTTTAAGTATATTCAGTTTAAAATAAATATTTTATGTAGTCATCGATATATTTTTATTAAAAGCTTTTATTTAACTTGCTATGTTAGTACCTATGTTGGTTTAGATCAAATCTTGGAATCAAAATTTAGACAGGTTCTAATTGAGATAGAGGTTTCAAATTTTGCATACGTGTCTAACCTTGATGACAATGCAATATTGTATAATTAGTTTTTCCCTAATTCGCCCCAAACCAAAATTGTTGATTTTTAGTCCTATGCAACTTTTTGACATTTCGAATTGTCAAATATTGTCCATTGATTTTACATTGCAATTTTTTGTTTCCATAGTTATGTCTGATTAGGGTAAATTAACCGATTAAAATATATGTAAAAAAATTACTTCTTTAATTTTTTTTTAAATTAATTATATTTACACTAAAAAGTAAAAAATAAAATAAAGTAAAAAAAATGTTTTTTAAGAAAAAGCTTTTATTTAAAAATAGGCTAAAAAAAATAAAATAACTTTTGAGTGAAGTTTGAAGCAATATGCAACATAATTTATAAAAGCTTGAGGCGTTTAATAAAATTTGGTAACTACTGAAAAGCAAAATAGCTACACTTATATCCAAAACAGAAATAATTAATGATAACGCCTCAAGCTTTTATAAATTATGTTGCATATTGCTTCAAACTTCACTCAAAAGTTATTTTATTTTTTTTAGCCTATTTTTAAATAAAAGCTTTTTCTTAAAAAACATTTTTTTTACTTTATTTTATTTTTTATATGGTTAATTTTATTCCCATAATTATACTGATCTGAACAGGGCCGGTGCGACCATAAATTTTGCAAGCCACTGTACGTATCTTTGTTAACTAAATTCACTTTCCAAACAACTTTACTAGGTATTTATATATTTTTATGTCAAAAAGTTTGATCGGATACATTAAGGTAAAAGACCCGGTAATTGACCCTGGCCCAGTTTCTGAACTTTTCAACTTTGTTATAAATTAATAAAAAAACTATATTTTAAATAAGAAAAAAAATAAATTCTTAATTTAAAGTAATCTATTCTGTGTCTAATGAACAGCAATTTAAAAAGTTTAGAATATATTAACTAAATAAAAAAAAAATTTTAAGTTTAAAATGTGTATAAAAACTATTTTTTTGGTAGTTTCCTAACAGTTTATGTTACAAAGTACTCATTTTGATCTGTGCAATATTCATCATGTAAGTATGAAAACTTAATTAAAAATATATGAGCAGGTTAATATTTGTTTAAAATTTATTTTAAAATATTTATAAAATACCTTAGAATGGTTTTTATTATTGAAATATGAGGGTCAATTACTAGGCTCACTTCTAAAGTGGTATGGCCCAGTTAAATTCTAACCAGTTTTTGTTAGTTATTTTGTTATTTATAGTTATCTTTGATTAGTTTTTGTTATTTTTCATAACGTATATAACATTAAACATTCATTTTTATCAATAAAAAATTATTTATAAATTAAATTTTAAAAAACTGTATTTTTAAATTTAAGAATCAGAAACTAGGCCACTGTCGGGGTCAGAAACTGTCACATGAGAAATTTTGAAGGTCAGAAACTGGGTCCTTTTTTTCAATTTTTAAAACATTAATTTAAATTATTAATTCAATTCAAATAATTATTTTACTTGTATGACTTTATTTTGAAAGCCATAAACTGGTTGATAAAATTATTAATTGTCTCTTAAGTTGAAACTTATATTTATTACTGTCGTTTAACCTCAGCTATCACTCTTAAAAGGTCAGAAACTAGGCCCGTTACCTTATATCTATAAAAGTATGTTAAGAAAGGGGTCAGTCAACCTTTTTTAAATTATCTTTTTTTTATGAAGTTTCATTAAAATATTTATTAATGCAACAATATTTAATTCAGAAAAAAAGACGAACACTCAAAAATATTGTTTTAAAAAGTAATAAAAATGTCAAAAATAGTAATAATAATAGAAAAAAGTATGTGAAATTCGTAATAAAAAATAGTATGTGCACAACTCGTGCGGGATTGTCGATTGCTCACTCAAGCGAATGAGCGCATTCACTACGTTCGTGCGCTCACTTCGCTTTCGTGGACTATCGACAAATTCCTGCACTTGCACAATATACTATTTTTTTTTAAATTATTAGACTTTCAGAATTTCACATCAACTCAACGAAATTATAAAAAATTCGCGAAATTCGCCGTAATTGATGCTGCTAAACTGAAAATCTTACAAAAATTTCAGATTTATGTGGGGAATTACTCAAGAATATAATTCAATTCAATTATGAATATCGTAAATATAAGAGGTCAGCTTACTACTTAAAACTACCTATTTCTATTATATTATGAATGAGAGTACCGGGAATTTTTAAATATAATTGTATAAAAATATGCCCTATTTCATAATTAAAGGAAATAGAAATAATAGTTTAAATATTATCTCGGAAACTAAGATAAGTAAAAACTACGATTTTTTACAGTTTGTTTGGAAAATTTAAAAATCAGACAACAATCAATGTTGGGACCTGTGAACAGGGACACTATATTTAATGTACCCATCGTACACGAATTTATTTACGTTTTGTGGTGATCTGTGACTTTGTCTTGAATCTTTACTTTCTGAACTCCTAATATCAAATTTTGTGAATGAATCAGACTTGTTGTGAGGATTTGGTTTTTGTGTGGTTGTGTGGCTTTTTCTTTCCCCTAACTGGGAAGAAAAAATGATTTTTTCTTCCCAGTCCAAGGTTAATTTGTTGAGAAAGTTAGGCATTATTCAAAGGTGTGGAGGAATGATCATTACTCAATACCTTTCAACCAATAGGCTGGCATTTGTTTTGTATATAATTTACATATATGTATCAAATTTTAATTGCCTGGTAACGTGCAGTAAACAAGTATTTTGTTTTGATCGTTTTCATATTTTTTTTGATACACAATTTATTTAATGAAATAAAGACTAAAAATTTGATTTAAAATTTATATTCAATTTTATTTATTTAAATCAAAAAGGAAAAAAAAGTCGTAGAAAAAATATCGTATTCTACTCGCTTGCAATGGCTATTACTCACTCAGATACATTATGGTACTCGACTCGTGTCGCAATTTCGAGTTGAGCATGGATACCGGTATTTCGGTACTACCAAAAAACCGGAATACCGGACATTTTTATACGTTTTATAAAACCGGTATCAAAATTTCAAATACCGGTATTTCGGTTTCGGTATTAGCAAAATCAGATGCTTTATATAATTAGAATTACATACCTATTTTAAATATTTTTACCTTAAATTTACATATGTGTATTGAATGGTTATAGAGCATTTTGTACATATATAGCAGTATAAGCATGAATCATAAATTATTACAATATCTTCAATTTTGTTTAATGTTTTCCAGATGTCCAGATGACCAAATCCCTTTTATTTATTTATAGAAGAAAATTTATATTTTATTTATTATTTTTTGTTGTTATTCCGTTACTTTGTTTTACTATTTTATACTTTTTATTTATTATTTAGTTTTAGTTAGATTTTTAAAATCTAAAAATGATGGAGTTTGTTATTATTACTGTTATCAATCATTTTCAATAAAACATATTACCTACTTATACAAAAACAATTTTCATTAAGAGTGTTTTTTAATATTTTTATTTTTTCCCTTACCATTTTCATTCAATACCGAAAAAAATACCGAAATACCGGAATTCAGGTTTTTTAAATTTTAATACCGAATAAATACCGGTATCATAAAAAGACACCGGTATTCCAAGCTCTATTCGTGAGTAATAGCTATCATTACCAGCTTGTTGAATAATATACTATTTAAGGAGATGTTCAAACGGTATTTGTTGCATTTACTAGGATATGATTGATTTTCGAATTTGAAAAGAAATCGAGTCAGTATTTTCTTTTTCATTTACAGAAAAAGTCCTTTTAAATATAAACAGCATTTAAAGAAAATTTAACGAAAAAAATTAATAAAATTTATTATTTAATTAATATTTTGTTATGATAGCTTTGAAAACAGTTAAACAAGTGGCAAAATTAATATGATTTAATTGTCTTACTTTATAAAAAAGAAGCTTTACATATTAAAAGTTGAAGATTCCATTGTAGGATTTTCAACTGTTATTTATTATTGCTAAATAAACGTTTATCAAGTTCAAGGGCGCGAAAAGTTATTTCACCTAGGGCGGCAAATAGCCTTGCGCCGGCGCTGGATCTAAGGGCCCGTAGGCCGTAAGTGCATTGTAGTGGTTTGTGCAATCTTATAAGAATTATTTCTATAGTTATATATTTTCAAGTGAGTCAAAGGTACTAATTGTCAGAGCTACGCGACGTTGGCGCCTCGAAAATTTTCTTTTCTTTTTTTTTTTTTTAAATTAACTTTTAAATTAGCGCGGTGATAGCTTAAAAAATTTTCCTTTAAATGCCCTTTCCGAATATAAAATTGACATATAAATTAGCATTTTGACATATAAATTAGCATATAACAATAAAAAAAGTTTTTTATTCATCAAAATATTTTTTTCTAACACTTTTAAATTTGCCCCATCGAAGCGCCAAATTTTTTTTTGATTTAATTATAAATTAGAAAGAAAAAAATAAAAAACATTAAAAGACAACAATTATTAACACAAAAAGATTAAAAACATCAAAAAAAAAAAAATTTCGCGGTGCTTACTTCGCGTAGCTAAATATTTCAATGAGTCAAAGGTATTGGCAGCCCCGATTTCTTCAAATCACTATGTATTTTCTTTTTTCAGTTCATGTGGTAAATTAGTGTTTTCAACGATTCATTCGGTTAAGCAAAACTATACAATCCTTCAACAACTGGTAACATTGCCCTGGTAACATTGTACGCCTAATAAGGCTAGTATAAGTTCATTTGCGTTATTTGCATGTTATTTGAATTTTTTAACCAATGACATAAGCCAACACAACTCTACGGTACTTTTATGTGTGTTACTAAGAGATGGCGGTATAGTGATTATTCAATGTCTATACATACATATATGTATGTAATTTTTACTTCTATGGCGTCTGTGAGTTGCTTATATTTACTTTATTTAATGTGACGTTATATTCTCCTAATACTTGATAGAAACAAAAAGAGAATATCGAAGAAAATAATAACAATAAAAAAAAATTAAGTATAGGTAGAGAGAGGAGTGGATGAAATAAATGAGCTAAATGAGGAAGGAACCAAGGAGAGAAAATTTATTTAAACGATTTTATACGATTTTACTACGAAGCTACGAAGGGAGCGGGAGGCCTCCTTCTCTTTGGCCCTCTTCTCTGCACAGTTTTCGTGATTTCACTCTTCGATCATATTCTCTTAATACAGATCGGTGATATTCGATGCTATTTCGACACAAGCGCGATGGCTCCCTTTCTTGTTGTTTTTCTTCTCTTCCCCTCTCCGTGCTTCGTAAACAATAAACACACATTTCGACAACTAACATTTGGAATTGTTGACGTGCTACAGCGTAGTGTCCAGCGTAAATTTCACTTGACGTCTAACGACGTCAATAACCACAGAACACAATAACCGTTTCCCAATTAATTTTTTTCAAGTGCATATTAATTAGTTGCTGATTTTTGAAGAAATTACATATGTAATTACTAATTAGTTAAGAAATACTTTTAGAGAGGACCCATTAGTTCTTTTACAGGAAGCGGATAAAGAAAGATCCGTATTAAACCTCTCCGCTCCTGTTTCTTGAATACACTTTTTCTTTTGAATTTTGAACTCTGTCGGTCGGACCCCATTATCAAAACGACACAATGATCATCATCACCATCATCACCGTCAGTCAAGTCTTTAGAGGAACAATTTATTATTAGGAGGTCAGGAAACCCTGGTATGAAAGGTACGAGATGATGACTGACGCGACCGACGATCATCACCATCATCAAGTCTTTAGAGGAACAATTCACTATCAGGAGAGCATCAAGTTGGCGTGCCCGGCTGCTTCCGAACCCAATTCATTTATCAAAGACGATGATGACGATCATCACCATCAGTGTCTTTAGGGGAACAACGAAGTATTAGGAAATCAGAAAAAAAGGATATTTGTAGTTTATTTTTTAAACCGGTGAATTTCCGATTTTCAAGACTTTCAAGCAAGATAATTTATGCAACAATTAATTATATAATTAGTCCCATTATTGGTTAATTTCAAAATTTTACTTATTGAATTAGATACATATTTAATTTGTCTGGTATTTTATTTATTTTTGGGAATATGTGCAAAAAATAAGTCGAAAAGAGGGAAAAAAAACATGGTTATTTTTTTTATATAGTCAACTCACCACAAGGCAAAGGGACATTCATAGAGCATGTCGACGAACTCCTTCACTTGTAATGGATGAGTTTCTTTAGACGCGCTGTTTGATTAGGAGAACAGGTAGTATGTACATATTATGTTGTATAGGTAGAAGGGAATAGTCATGAAATCAGTTGTTGTCAACACATTGATGATTACGAACGCCGTACGACGTCCAGTGAAACCTAATTAACCTTTTAAACAAACCATATGGTAAAATTTTTTTGTCTCAAAATGCCGCACTTTTTACTGCCAAGTGATAAGTACAATAGAATAAGGCTACAAAAAAAGAAAAAGAAAAAAATCAAATATCCCAACATTAAAAAAGTGAACTCTAGCAATTTACAAAATATAAATTATACTAAACGTACGTATGTCGGAAATTTGTTACAGATGGCGGCACCTGTACTCGTGAATATATACATATGACAGCATTTTGAGCCGCCATATTGCAGGACGAGTTAATTCGTCTTAATCATTTAAAAGTTAAAAAACAGCAAGCACCAAAATTGTTTTTTATTAGACGATGAGGAATATTTTTTATCGAAAAATGTTTTCTATAAAGAGCAAAAGTGATTGCCTAATAATGTCAATCTGGCGGGAAAAGAATGTGTCTCGTTGAGGCTCGTTTTTCGAAAATAATTTCAGAAACAATTCTACATACTCAAGATCATATGGCGCGCCGTTAGTGTTTTTAATACGCGAATTGTATTAAACATCAGAAAAATTATATATAATAAAAAATCAACATCATAAAAATTTTTATAATGAAAATTATATAAAATTATCTTAAATATAATAATAATTGATCTAATTAAAATGATATACTAAAAAAATGATCTGGGATACTTTTATTGCAATATATTTTATAATACCAATAGTAAAATAAAATTTTAAAAAATAACATTTTATTTTAAAAAATTTTATTTCAGTTGTTTATGTATAAACATTATATGAATTCAATTTTATTTAAGAAAGAAAAAATTAAATAGTTATATTTTTTAACTATAGCAGCAAAAATCTGTAGCAAAATATTATTTTACAATATAAAATACCTTATTTTTTATTATTGTAACAAATTTTTACTCAATTTTTTTTCTAAATAAATTTAAATAATCCATTTTCTATTATGATGATAATTTTAATAAAACAATTTTTATTATTATATTATTTCTGAATTAAAATTACATTAAACAAAATTATATTTTCTTCATTAATATTATCAATAAAAATCATAATAATTCTGAATTAAAATTATCAAATAGATAATTTTAATTCTAAATTAAAATTATCTCTAAAGGACCCTCCACATTCTCGCCGAGTTCCTCGCTGAGGTTGGCTGAGGCATATGAATAGCATTATCACACCAACCGCGAGGCACAACGAAATGACCCTCTACATTCTCGTACTCGGCCAACCTGGCGAGAATGTGGAGGGTCCTTTATAGATAATTTTAATTCAAAGAATAATTTTAATTCAGAATTAAAATTATCTATTTGATAATTTTAATTCAGAATTAAAATTATATTTAGTATAATTTCAATTCGGGAATTAAAATTATATTTAAGGATAATTTTAATTTGTTTGTAACTAAAATTATGTTTAATATAATTTTAATTCAATTTTTATCTGTGTAGAACAAACAAACTAAGTCAAATTAATTATAATATAATAAAAATAGCTAGAAATAAAATTATGTACATAATGAGAATTCATTGAATTTAAATTATAGAAGGATGTTATTTTTGGGGGATTAACTAATTTTTTTTTTAAATATAATTCAATTATACTATTTTCTTGTATCTACGAATGTTACAAGAATTTATGTTTTATTTTATATTTGAATAATATTTATTTAAAGAATTATTATGATTTTAAATTTATATCTAAAATAATTGCATTTTAAATAATAAAAAACATTATATTTCGTGGTGACAATAATTTTAATTGTATTAATTTTCATGATACAGTAATGTATGACTTTCAAGTTAGTTGTAATATAATAGACAATCATTCCCATTATATTTAATAAAATAATAATCCACAAAAATAACAGCCAACAACATAAAATATAAATAATTCAACATTAATTTTTATTAAACTGAATAAAAATTACGACAATTAAAATTACTTCCAACTATACAAAATTAATTTTATATGCATATATAATTGAAAATATTAAAAATTATGTTCACTATCATAATAAATGGGGAAAAGGGCCTATCTTCTCTGTATAAAAAAATTAATTTTATATTCAGTCACAATTTTAATTAATTCCTTTTATATTTATAATAATAAAAATTCTTATTCTAAATTTTATTATAATTTTTTTAAGGTAATTTGATTTTTAATTATATATTTAATAGTCTTGCGATTAAAAACACTAACGGCGCGCCATAAGATCAAGAACGGAATTTTGCTTGACAATTCGTGAGTATTTTCGTTCAAAAGTGATATAATTATGTAAGGATATTTTTTTTTTATAATTTAGAAATTCCTAATAAGGGATTTTTTAGAAGGTTGTACCCACGATGCTCAAAATACCCTCTAAAATTGATCTGGCAGGGTAATCAACAAATTTTTTTTTTTTTAATTATTTGTCTTTCAGAATTTCACATCAACTAAACGAAATTGTAAAAATAGGGTTTCCGATCTCGATTCGATTTTTGGGGAGGCGATTTTCGATTTTTCGAATCGATTCTTTGGAGACCAAATCGATACAGATATCGTGAAAAATTTACGGGATCGGAGATCGATCTTTTCGAATTTAAATTAGAATATTTTTAGTAAAAATATATTTTTTCAAAATTATTGTAAAATATATTTAAACTGTTTATGTTCTTAAATGATTTAACGAACCACTTTTATGATTCATTTATAGAAAATTTAGTCAAATTTTGGATTTATGTGACACTTTTAGCGCAAACTGGAAACGATTTTATTCATATTATAAATTCAGCAGTTCATCTTCAAAGGAAATTGAAAATTTTTTCGAAACTGATTTGTGATGACCCAATAAGATACTTCATTAAAACTTTTATATATCTTTCATTTTCTGTAAGTACAAAAATTGAATCGATTTTCGTCAGATCGATCATTTATTTGTAAGCCGATTTTCTCCTGCATCGATTTTTGGTTTGACGATTCGAATCGATCCACAAGATCGATTTTTTGACCGGAGATCGGAAACCCTTAAAAAATTCGTTGTAATTAATTAATGCTACTGAAACTGAAAATCAGACAAAAATTTTTTTCAGAATTACTACTAAATATACGTTTTCGTAATTTACTAAATATTACTAAATATAAGTTTTCGTAAGTACAAGAGGTCAGCTTGCTACTTAAACCTACGTATTTCTATTATATTAAATGAGAGTAGCGGGAATTTTTAAATATAATTTGTCTATAAAAATATGACCTATTTCATAATTGAACGAAATAGAAATATTAATATGGTTGGCTTATGTTTAAATTGAATCTGTACGGGGTCTATGTTTTGTAGTGATCTGTTGTGACTCTGTATTTTGAATGTTCGCTTTCTGAACTCCTAATATCAAATTTTCTGAACGAATCAGACTTGTTGGTGAGGTTTGTTTGTTGTAAAAAAAAAGATCGAATTGGTTTCGAAAACAGTTACAACCAAAAATAAATGTTTCACGCAGAAGGAAACAACTTTACCGAAGTTGGCCACTTTGGGGTTTTGAATAATTTTTTTTTTTGCCAAATAACAAAAAAGGCCAAAAAATAAACGTTTTCAAAATTGATCTAGCCTTAAATAAGTGGTTCCGTATAATTAAATTAAAAATGCCCTAATTTTATCCAAAAAGTTGCGAAAAACCAATGAGGAGCCTTGACTTAACGCGCATCCATCACGCACTTGCGATTTTTTTTGCGAGTTTAATATGAATTACACACACCAATTAATTACATAATAATATTTATTTAAAAATAATCAATTCAATAAATACTGATAACAGGAATAAGTGATAACTGATAACCTTTCTAAATAATCCTGATTAAGTTCATAAGTTACAAGCAAACTATTTTTTGAATCAAGAAAAAAATTTAATTTAAAAAAATTATTATCGAATTCAATTTTATAAAAAAAGATTATAAAAGAGGCCATATTATCATAGGTATTATTTGCAAAGAAAAATTACAAAAAAAAAAAACTAGGTAACGTAAAAGCCCCTATTATGGAACCATATCTAATTATATCTCGTGATTATGGAAAATCACGAGATACAATGTAAAATTAAACCTACGGAATTTTTTGCAGATGGTTATAGAAAAAAACTCATGCACGATGTTTATGCGTGGACTCTAATATGACCTTATTTGGCCCCTAAAAACATCTAACACCCTTTTTACTGCCAAGATTGTAACGATGAATTAAATTTAATAAACTTACGCAAGATAGGTAATTTTTTTTTAAACGACCCTCAAAATAAATTATACATACAAAACACAAGCGTGTAGTAATTTATCGGTCAAATGACAATTTTTATTACCGATAGGAAAATTTTGACCTGAATAATCTGATGGTCATTATCAGTATGTTGCGCAAACAAAGACATGTCAAAGAGGACAGCTGATGAAAATTCAGGAATTTTTATTTAAAACTTTTTAGAGCTTTTACCGTCAATTATTAAAATTGTGGAATATCCTGGAAACGATTGGATCTATTTTTATAAATCCTCGCTAAGAATCATCCCACAATTATCAAAGCTTTCAAAGTGAATTTTTAAGATTTTTTAATTTTATTTTTATCTTGGAATATTGTTGAAAAAAGTTTTCTGCAAAAAAGCCCTTCACCAACATTTATATCGAGACTAGATTCTTAAGCAACTGGATTATACTTTACGCACAGGGTCGGATAAAGTCATTTTGGGGCCCTAGAGAACCTTAGGACTCTTCCACAAAAAATAGAGCACACAGAAGAAATAAAAACGAAACTAAATAATGTGAAGAACTAAAACCAAATCTTAAAAATATTGATTCAAATATTCAAAATAGACAGTTTGACTGGACCTTTCAAAAAACAAACTGCGCCCTAGACATTTGTCTCGTTTGTCCATGCAATGATAATGTCCTGTTTACGTATGTTGTTTCTAAAAATAATTGTTACTTGTTTCAAGGTAACTCTAGAAAATTTACAAATCTATTATTGTTATTATTATTATGGCTATCAAACCTAGATATTTTATTATTAGGTACCGGGTTTCTTCGGACAGGTCAGGACCGTACTTATTTCAATAAAATTTTGCAACTAAATTACATTAAATTATGCACATTTGAATGAATATAATTGGTCAAAAATTACATTTTTCACCATTTAGAATACTAACAGCATTTTTTATTTGACGAAAGTAAGAAAATTCAAAAAATCGGAAAAAATTTTTGTAAAATATATTGAAAAGTTGTTGAATATTTAGACGGTCCACTATAATAGCTAAGACGTACGTATTTACTAAGATTTTTTATTATTGAAAAACAAATTTTTAACAAGCAACTATACTTCTATCTCTCAAAATTGAAAACAATAAAAAAAGATGAATTTATTTAATTTAAATGACATGTCACATAAATCACATACATAATATAAACAAAAATACTTTTGATAGTCAATTAAAATACTGTGGCACTTTTCAATTGTGCAGGTAATAAATAAAAGAAAAAAAAGGATATTTACATAAAATACGTATAAATAATATTTTGATACACATATGTATGTGTGTGTGTGTAACTTGTGTACGTTGTTTTTATGAAAATATTTTCAACTTTTAGTCACATTGAGTGCAATATGTATACCTGCATATGCTAAAGACGAAACTGTCTGATCCGAAAGAAATCCGATACCTGTTTATGATTATATTAATTATGACTAGCGAAAAATATGAGAAAATATTAATTCTCAAATGACCCATATTTATTTATAAGATTGGCATTGAATTGTGGTACAAATATTACGAAGGAAATGTATTTACACATCTTTTAAACAAGTAGGTACTTTACAAGTTTATTTACAGTCAAGTTTGATTAAAGTCAAGGTTCGAAATAAATGAACAAAGCGCGAATAGCGGATAGTGCGGATACCTACGCCGCCGCCGGTTACCTTCACGTGACTAGATCACATTGTTGTTGTCACTGATCTAAATTATCTATTGTGTGTTATGAACGGATTTTATAGATCCATCGATTTAAACACACAGAACTTTCGATATTTCCAGTTTTTGTTTTTACCAATGAAACGTGATTTTTTCAACTTTTATGTCGTGCTTTATCTCATTACTAAACTTACAAACATTTTTTTAAGAATGTTTATTTAAAACTAGTTGTACCCGCGACGTCGTTCGCGCGATACATTGTTATAAACTCAATAAGAAGTATAATATATAAGTGTAATAATTATACAGAACTTGCATAGAACAATAATTTTTGCGTAATGCATGCACATGCTCAAAATGGTTTTTCTGTTTTCCCGTGGGAACGACACATTTTCCCGTAATAAAAAGTATTCTAGGTGCTGACGCAGGTAATAAACTATCACCACACCAAATTTCATCAAAATCCGTTCAATAGTTTATGCGTAATGTGTGCACATGCTCAAAATAGTTTTGCTATTTTTCCGTGGGAATGAGATATTTTCCCGGAGTAAAGAGTATCTTGGATATTGACCCAGGAAATAACATATCACCATACCAAATTTCATCAAAATCCGTCCAATAGTTTTTGCGTAATGCATGCACATGCTCAAAATGGTTTTCGTATTTTCCCGAGGGAAGGAATCATTTTCTCGGAATAAAAAGTATCCTAGACGTTGACCGAAGTAATAAGTTATCATCACACCAAATTTCATCAAAATTCGTCCAGTAGTTTTTGCGTGATGCGTGAACAGATAAACAGACAGAAAAAAATTTTAAAAATCGCTGTTTTGATATCTACATCGATAGCTACAGTATCGATAGTATCAGTACAATTTTCAAAAATTTGTGAAAATTCAAATTAAAAAATATGATAACGTTTTGCCTTATCATTTTTCACCTGATGATGATTTAAAAACTGCAAATCAGTTGCTGGTCGTTCATAATATATAATTTTTATTCGTATCGAAATAAAACACGTGCTCTGTATTTAGAGACACATAACTTATTAAACACTACGCACAGGTAACCTTTTGTTTTAGCGAACAACTTCATGCTGTTAATTTTGATGTTACTGTCTATGTATATGTTTGTCACAGCCGATTTTCACCGAAAGTAAAAAATTTGCGAACATGGTAAAAAATCAATTTAACTTGTACATTTTGCAGTAGTCAAATTTTAAAATGATTATTGGAAAACATTTTTTTGTGTTGTTTGAAACGGCTTCTTACTATCAGTATTTATATTATCAAACAATTAACCCATATTAAAAGATATTTAAATATTATCACACAAGCTTTGATAAATAATTAAATTAATATAAATTTTCAAAGTCTATGTATTTTAACGTCAAATATTAACATTCTATAGCAAGTGCATACAAAATCCGATATCTAATTGAACTTGTTTAGTGTCATCTCGTGTAGGACATAATTTCTATTGTAAAAAATATAAATTTATACAGGGTGTGCTTCATGTAATATACTTAAAACATTTAAATATGTACCAAAATAATCGGAAAGAAGTTGACGTCAGAAGTAAAAACAGTCGTTCCATTTTTCATATGACCTAAATTGCTCTCAAATTGTTTAATTAATTTTTTATATAGTTACAAAAATTTTTATTTTAGTATTTCCATCATTAAAATCTTGTCAAATAATATTTTTTCATTAACTTCCTTACACCAATAAATGTCTCCCAATTTGGTCCATCTAAAAGTTAAATATTAATTTTTCTAAAAATATAATTTGTAATTAGGTTACGTGCTATTAAAACATATAGGCAATCAAACATACATTTGTATGTTGTTTTGCATATATTCAAGGATAATTCGATTTTGATAAATGGATATTGTTATAAGTAAACAAAAAAATTAATATTTAGTTTTTAAATTAAATACATAGTGCAAATTCGGCGCAATTTATTGACAAAAAAATTGTGTACAAAAGCATTATTTTGCGAGATTTTGATAACCGAAGTACATACCGGTAAAAATTTTTTTTTTTTTTTTTATAAATAATTAAGTTTCTGGGGGAAAAATTATTGATTTAAAAGAAGCGATTTGGAAGCAATTTAGCCATGCAAGAAATAAAACGATTTTTCAATTTGAGACGCCAACATGCATCTCCTCAGAAAGTCTTCTAAATATTTAAAATTATGAAGCTTTGACTTCAATGTTATAAATATTCTTATCAAGTTATTATCGTATAATCCGTTTCTATTGTTTAATCCGTTTTTATTGGGACACCATATACATATTATCAATAAAAATTAATACACAAACGTAATTGTAATATATGTATGAAGCAATGATAAAACAGTATTAAGAAAGAACTCATTTTGGACCCAACAAGAGTTCAAAGGGATATATTTATAATTTAGTCAGTTATTGAGTATGTTTGAAAATTTTTCTTGATAAATACTGAGCGCGAATTGGTCGAATGTATAATAATATATATATAGATAACACACAATAAACACATTTTTTTTTTTACTTTTGTGATAAGACAAATTATAAATGATATAAAAGAAGTGTAAACGTTTGAAAACGTTGTTTTTGACTTGTGTTTCTTTCGATCAGTGTTTTGTTTTGTTTTCTTTTGAATTTGAATTTTTAATTGTTATAAATAAAAATATGGCAACACTTAAATTTAAAGACGTGTCTCCGTACAAACAATGCACGCCAAAAGTACCGGAAGAAGATTATTTATATTCAAAGTAAGTATTGGCGGGAAAATTTTTTTTCCACTTAGGTATTATTAAAACCGGTCCAGACGCAACATCTTATCTGAACGACTTGTCTGAATCGACAAGTCGTTCAGATAAAACGTAGCGTGTGAACCACAAAACGTACGTCTTGCATGACGGAAATAAGGTTGTACGATAAGTCGAAAGTTTGAGCTGCGAGGCATCATTTTATGAAAATTGGTTCGACAAGTTGGTGCGTCTGGACAGACTTTCGTTTTATCGAAACGATTTGTAGTATTTTTATACATAATATCGTAGTATTCTATTGTTTCGTGTCCGTTAATTTAAAAATTTAAAATTTTACAAAATAAAAATTTATACATTTTTTGTATAAATTTTGTTTTTTTATTTTATAATTTTCATTTTAATTTTATGTCTGATCTTTGTCAATGCTCCCGTCAATTTTTGTGTGAATTTATTGACCTTTATAGGAGTTTTCCTTGCTTGTAGCAAGTTAAAAGCCCAGAGTACAGTGACCGGAATAAAAAGTCACAAGCATACGAAGCCCTTATTGGAAAATACAGAGCCATTGACGAAACGGATAACAAGGAGACAGTAAAAAAGAATTAATTCTTTACGAATCGTTTACAAAAAAGAACGGGCTAAAATATTTAAATCTACTAAAAGAGTTTAATAAATGGCTATAACTTTCAGTATTCATCCTTAGGTAATTACGCCAATCAACTGCTTCATTATGAGGCTCACGTAATAGTCTGACATAAGAAAATTCATGTCTTTTTAAGAGCCATTCCCTAGATCATCTTAATCTTCTATTTTTTCTTTTATTTTTTAATAAAATGCGAACACCATAGAGTGCCCAAAGAAGTGTTTTCTCCATGACAAACGTCGTAAAACTGAAATTTGAACGATAAGTTGGAGACGTGTGGGATACACTAATTTTTGTACGTTTTGTCGAACGACTTGCATGAACGTTTTATCGTTCAGATAAGACGTTGCGTCTGGACCGACCTTTACACGAGAGGTTTGTATTTTTTGTCGAATAAATTTGGGTTTCTCTAACGAAAATTTGTTGCCTAACAATTTAACGAGAAGAATTGTCAATTAACAAAAACGCGACAGCGAAGCTGAAGCGTTTTTGTTAGTTGACAGTTCGTTGAGTTAAATTACTTTTAGGCAAGAAATTTGAGTTGTAGACAACACAAATTTATTTGCAGAAAAAATATTAAGCTCAAGTGTAATGCGGTAAGATAATTTAAACGAATAAAATAATATTATTTAATGCATTGTTACCACGGTTCTAAAATCAGTTAAATTTACCAATACGAATTTTTATTTCATTTTTATCGTGTTTACTTACAGTGAAATGACCAATGAAATGTTTTGTACCAATTTTTTTTCGCTGTAAAAATCTGTCCTAATTTTTTTTTCCATGGTCGAAGTGAGAAAACTACAATATTTTTATGGGACTTGATACACACATGAGGTTAAATTGTCATTATTATTTAGTATGTGATACGTATGGTTTATACAATTCATGAAAAATATTTTTATTTTTAACTGAAAAGAGGTCCAAAACGTCTTCCTTGAAGCGGGTCTTCTAGTCCAGAGAGGAAAAATTTTGACTTTTTTTTATAAAAAAAAATTATTATTATTTTAACATATAAAAAAAATTTCATACAACAAAAAAATAAAATTAAAATTCAAGGTGCATACCAAATTTGAAGTCTAGGGTAAACAAAACTTGAGTATCATGTTGAACAGTTTGAAAAATGTAATTTCAAGAAAAGTGCGTTTGAAGTTTTGAAATACCTATCTAATATCTGATACCGGAACCTACCGTATCAAAATGGCTTTAACTTGATTAATTTTCAAAATTTTTAAATTTCCCTTTTGAGGACACATTTTTAAGTCTGAATTACAATTTAAATTACATAATTTAAAATGGCAACAGTGAAAAAAAGTTTCCAAATTGGGTCGGTAACTTTTGAGTTTATCTTTTATCAATGCTTCAATTTTAAAATAATTGCCATATAATTTCGTAAAAAATATCTCAAGAAAACTACTTGTCCAATATGGCGGCTTGTACATAATCAATAATACTGACAGTATTTCGAAATATTGACATTGTTACTGTCAACAATATTAATGAATGATATAATTCTTTTTATTTAGATATGAACAAGATTTGGCAGCCGAGAAACAAACTAATGGAGCGAAAATAAATATCGCTTTGTTCGGTGTCGGCCGAGCTGGTAAGTAATCAACAAATTTTTATCAGAAAAATTTAAAAATAGATTCAACATTTGCCCTTTTTTCGTAGAGAGGTTAATAAACGTTTTATTGTTATCTTGACATTCAATGTTGTTACACAATATCTTGACAATTGAAAGTCAATTTAATCATCAATAAACATTATAATTTCCACTGAGATAAGCCTGTTTGGACTGTAAGAGTCTGATGATAACGTACAGTGGAACCTCTGTTAACCGAACGGCAATTTCACGCAACTATTTCGTTTAAATCAAATATTCAGAAATTCTACACAAAGCCAGTTATTTATAGTGCTTCCACTTCTTTTGCTAAAAGGCTCAAAAGGGATCAAAAACTGTCCGGTTAACAGAGGTTCCACTGTAGCATACTGTCAAACATGACTATTGATCTGAATAAAATTTAAAAGATGTTACACTATCGATTGATCAACTTTTTAACTATAGGAAACTTCAACGTAACAACCTATTGACAATGTACTAAAAAAATGACTCCTCTGACGTCATTAAGTTTATTAAAATTTTTCAGTTACTTAAAAACCGTAACACCTAGTTTTAGTGGACAACTTGAAAAATTGGATATATCAGTAGTAAATTATTAAATAATTACCACACCGGATATTATAGAAGCACCCAAAAAAAAATCAAAAGCCACTGAAATATTTATGTTTACTTATATACCTATTTTTTGCCTAGGCACAATCCATCTGGCATCGTTGGTGAAAAATCCACGAGTAAACATTTTGTACATTGTTGATGATATTGAAGCTAAACATAAGAAAATAAGAGAGTATTGGGGCCTAACTGATGTGAAATTTTTGACAAGCAAACAATCTGATGTTGTTTACAAAGATCCAGAGTAAGTAAAAGTAGCAATTTTTAAATATGTAATAATTTTATTATGACACTACTTTATAGTTATGTATTGTCTATTGTCTATCCACTCTCTATAAATTCTATAGAACTTTGTTATTGCCAAGTGGTCAGCGTAAGTATAGAAAATTGTAACTAGTAGTGAGCCCAGAGTGAGCCGGACACGGTTTCAGACATCTAGTCAGTCGCTGACCGTCGCCGAACGCACAGTGCATTGTAAATACATTGTTTGTTGAACTGCACTCTTTTCTCTCTCTAGTAATACGTGTGTTGTAGTAGTGTGTGTAAATACGCACACTACACAATACCTCAAAAAAATGGTTTTTTGCAAAAATTTGCCAAAATTCAGAAATTTTTCAAAATTTTTTTTACACCAAGACAAAGAACGGAAAAAATCACATAAGATGTTTCTGAACTTATTGTCCCATGCAAACGGGTTTTCAAGAAAATTCGCTATATGTTCGTTATCCAGAATTCTGCGACAAAAGCATATTTTTTTATTAAAGTAATTAGACTTTCAGAAGTTCACACCAATCCAGCAAAATTGTATTCCGCTGTACTGATGTTAATAAACTGAAAATCTTTCAAAAATTAACAAAGAATAGAATGATTTTACTTTTGGTAATTAAGTTTCTTGTGTAACGTAAATAGTTTATATATATTTTTTCATTACATTATAACTGAGAGTAGTTTCTATTACTAAATATAATTTTATAAAAGTTCTATTATTTAATTGATTGAGTCAAATAGAAGTTATTATTTGGTGTAATTCGGCCAAAGAACTCCAAAAAAGACCATTATTTCTGCAACTTATTCCCGGAAAATATTAAAAGTTTAATTTGGTAGAGAACATTAACAATTTTGAGAAGACAGTAAAGTTTCTGAGCTTCTAATATAAAATAATCTCAACAGACCAACTTCTAAAAAAATCGGAAGGCCTTTCTTTCTTATTGATTTTTTTTTGTTTATTCTATGTAATTTTTATGCGGTCCCGAATATGCAGCTGAACCTACACCCAATATACATACAACATACAGCTTTTTTTATACGGTCTATAGGAGGGACTGCATAAAAAAATCGCACAAAAAATACACAAATTCAAAAATATCACATAAATAGCTATGAAAGTTTGGTCCAGATTGTAAAAAAAAACTTTTTTTATGCGGTGGATCGGGACCGCATCAGTGTTAGCAGCCGTACGATAATTATCGTACATGTACGATAATTCGATGGAGACATACAATATTTTTTCATTTATCGTACCCGAAAATACGATAATTTTTCATTAAATTATAAAATAAAATTCACTAAATTACATTGTGTACGATATTTTACTTCAAATATACGAAAAATACGTTAATTTCACGCATTTGGTACGATCGGTGTCCACTTTCTGGCTGCCAACACTGGACCGCATAAAAAAAATCGAACATACATAACTCAAAACGCTCGAAACCTCACAATTTCAATAGAAGTTGCTTTTCTAAACAAGACAAAGCCTTAATTTACACGTAGAAACATTTTATTTCATTTATATAATATGTATTATGTATGAAAATTTTGAAAAATACATCTGTAGAAATATTAAATGATGCAATAACTTAAAAACCTCAGGATTTTCTTAGGAGTTGTTTTTCGAAACAAGATTTCTTATGCAATGTATTGATTGAATAATTAAAAGCCGTTAAAAAGCATTTTAATCAAAGAAAGTTATTGTAGTAAATGTTCAAGTTTTTTACTGTCTCTTGATTTTGATTCATATTTTGCATATTTATGGCCATTTTTTTTAAAAACCGCATAAAAAAGGTACTTACGTAATATGATGTTAGAATACGTTTAGACACTCCGCAAGTAACCTTACCATAATTTTCAAATTTCTTACGTTCTCTTACTTGTTTTATTGACATTATGTACATTGATGGATATTTAAAAAAAAAAAAAAATGGTATAAAAAAGATTGCACAAGTTTACTACAACGCTCCTTACCACCCGCTTTTTTTTTTATTCCCTTACAGAGTTAATGCCGTGTTCGTAGCCTCACCAACGTACACGCACGAGGACATCGTAAAAGCGTCACTGACAGCGCGAAAAGCCGTGTTCTGTGAAAAACCGATTGCAGAAGATCGCGACACAACCGAACGTTGCTATAAGCAAGCGAAACAGGTGGGCCAGCCATTGTTTTGCGCGTTCAATAGACGTTTTGATCCGTCCTATTCAACAGTGCGGGATCGAGTTTTGAAAGGTGAAGTTGGCCACGTACAAACAATCAAAGTTTGCAGTCGAGATTCACCGTTACCGTCCATTGCCTATTTAAAAACATCAGGTTAGTGTGTTTGCTTGATACATTTCTTTTTTGTTTTTGTTTATGCTCCAATCAGGGCCGTCTTAAGGTAGTTACCTACTTTTCGACAGAATAGTTTCAAATTTTAATAGTATAAAGAAGAATACTATATCTGATTGTCCTTGTAATTTGGGAAATATTGATCGCTTCTGAATTAAGATAATTAGGGTTAAAGTTTGTATCTACTCCATGTATTAGATCTCAAAATTCTGACTACGTACCCTTATTTTGTATTTAACAATATAATGACTCGACAGAATTCAATAAAAAACTAGGGAAAGAAAGATTAATAAGTTCTGAATGTAACGAAAAAATTGAATTATTTGTTGATCGTTTTGAATTGAAGATATCATCAGAGAAATTAGTATTTTAATAAATACACCAATTTCAAGCAACTGAACCGAAGCAATCTGGCAATTCTGTATATTAAATAACTGATTTATTCGTATTTATTGTTTAAACAATACTGAAAATTTATGAATAGCATTTTTTGACTTTTCACCGCTTACGTAGCGAAAACGGTGATAGATACATTAGAAAGTGTTAAGACCTTTTTTGTAGAGAATCGAATTCTCTACAAAAAAGTCCACGACGGCACCTGTCTATCTTGTATAGGTGAAAAAATAAAGCACCCCAAACCCATATGCATACCACTTAATATGTTTGTTGGGTAAATAACATTGATGTCAAAGCATTTATTATAAAAAAACTTTGATAGTATAAGTGTGTATGCACAGACTATGTTTGAATGTATGCGTACCCGTTCGTATGAAAAAAGTATACATCAACGTCTATCCATTAATACATACAATAATGACATAAAGTAATTTTGGTTTGCAATTTTTTCTAGTAGCATTTCACACAGTAACTACCTTAAACTAGATATACTAAATTTGGGAGTTTTCGCTGGATACGTTGACTTTTACGGGGTGTTTTTGATATTGATTCTAGTAGATACTGAAATTTCAATTGCGAGATTTCGGGAGATTTTTAGCATCGATGTTGGTCTTAGGATCGGAATTCTGATACAATGTGGAATATTTTAATAAGAGATTACTGTTTTTCTACTCCTACTATTAAAAGTAACATTTTATGCACAGCTAACTATATGCAAAAATTAACAATTGCCCACACTGTGCGGAAATACAGTGGGGAATTATTTCCCACGCCTTAATATAATAAAAAAGTAGACTGTTTCGTTAGTTTAATATATAATATATAGAAAAATACTAAAAATATACATATATGTATGTTAATTATTTATTATTGTTTCCATAGTTTCAAAGTATGCTTTGGTAAAAATTTAAACATCTTACCATGACATTATAAATTTAAAAAATTTTTACTACCTATTTAAATTTTATTTTAATTATTTATGTTAAATTTTACGAAAAAAATGTGCTCGTAGAAAAAGTATAGTGTAAAATACGTGGGAAAAGCTTATTTCTCACTCATACGAATTGTTGCACTCGCCCTGCGGGCTCGCGCAACAAACTCATATTCGTGAGAAATAAATCTCTTTTCCCACTTATTGTACAATATACTATTTTTTTTATTATTAATATAAAATTAAAATTCAACGTAAAAATTATGCAACAACTTTTATATTATATTATAAAATTTATCTTTCATTTTGTTTATCAACACGTTGAAAGTCATAACCGGCGTGTACGATGTGTATGCGTATAATAGTCTTCTGGTGTCCTAATAGAAAGTAGTCAGAGAAGTCAAATTGTGGCTTGCTTGTCTGAGGTTCAGAAAGGCCTCGCCGGTGAAAAAATTCAAAAAATATCCAAAGTAATTAAAAAAAATGGTGAAAAAAGCCCATATTCTTTCAGGATTCATAAACCATTTCTGAATTAATTCCGGTGTTTTCTTATTTTTTTCCGTAAAGGTTTTTCAGAAATTCACACCGAATCCAGCAAAATTGTAACAATCCCGCTGTACTGATGTTATTAAACTGAAAATCTTTCAAAAATTAGCAATAAAAAAATTGCGCTTTTATTTGGTCTAGGAATTATTTTATTTGGCCATATAACCCCAAAAAAGACCGTTATTTCCTGCAACTTATTCCCGGAAAATATTTAAAGCACTTTTTTTTTACCTCAACAATTTTGAGAATGACAGTCGAGTTTCTGAGCGTCTAATATAATTTTTAAAATGGAGCCTCTTTCTTCGAATGCAGAAAGGTGTTCGGGTTCAGTTCGAAACCCAACTTCATTCAACAAGTTACGAAACTGCTTGGCAGGACGTGGCAAAAAGTCAACGACACCCCTGTCACAATAATTATTCACCAACTTAAATAATGTGAATTTCCACTACAGAGAGCAGACATATTTTATTTTCAAAATGTCTGAAATTGTTTCAGTAAATTAAGTACATAATTTTAAATCGTTATGACTTATTGTGAGAGGAAGATGACCTAAAATGTCCCAGCGCCCCAGCCCCTGTTGCTTGTCCCAAATTTCATTTACGTATCTTCCTAGTTTGAATTAGGGTTTCCGATCTCGATTCGATTTTATCGAAAATCGATTTTTGGAGGGTCGATCTTCGATTTTTTGAATCGATTCTTTGAAGACTAAATCGATACAGAGATCGTGAAAAATTTACGGGATCGGAGATCGATCTTTTTCAAATTTAAATTAGAATAATTTTTGTAAAAATATGATTTTTTAAAATTATTGTAGAATATATTTTAACTATTTATGTTGTCAAATAATTTTACCGCTTTTATGATTCATTTATAGAAAATTGAGTCAAATTTTTGATTCGTGTGACATTTTTAGCACAAACTGGAAACCACTTGAATTATATTTTATTTATATTAATTAAATTCAGTAATTCAACTTCAAAGGAAATTGAATTTTTTTTGAAACTGAATTGTGATTTACTAACTAATAAAAAAACTTAATTTAAAACTTTTATATTTCTTTTATTTTCTGTAAGTACAAAAATTGAATCGATTTTTGTCAGATCGATCTTTGGTAAGCCGATTTTCTCCTGCATCGATCTTTGGTTTGACGATTCGAATCGTTCCACAAGATCGATTTTTTGGCCAGAGATCGGAAACCCTAGTTTGAATGAACAGATTTTCGGAAGTTCACACCAATCCAGTAAAATTGATAAAATTCACTGTACTGGTGCTACTAAACCGGAAAATCTTTCAAAAATTAGCAAGTTCATTTACTTGAACTTTGTTTATACTGTTTATTCGTGTTGTTGTTTTGTTTGTACTATATCTATATGTAAGCTTTTTCATTATATTATAAATGAGAGTAGCTTCTAGTTTTTAATATAAGTGTAAAGTTCTCTTATTTTAATGATTCTGAACCCAGTAAAAATAGTCAAAATATTATTTCACCATGTAATCTAAAAAAAGATCGTTATTTCTTATAACCTATTCCCCGAAAAAAATTAAATTTCAGTACAGCAGAGACATCTGCAATTTAATAAATAAATATTTTTGAGAATGAGAGAGAGCATTTGCTGAGCGTCTAATACAAAATAATCTAAATAAACCAAAATTTGCTACGAATAAAATTGGAAAAAACATGGAAAAGAGAGATGGATAATTTTTCTAACCAACGTCAGTCATATGCATTGGGTGACAGATATGTTGTTTTTCAATAAAAAAAAATTTGGGGGACAGGTCTACCCACACTGTCAACTTCCCATTGGGTGTCCTTAAGGACTAGAGACTACTGTACATAAATAATTCTTTTTCCATTTCGGGCAACTTCTCCCCTGGGCCCCCGATAGAGGCTTTGTCCCTTGCACCATACCGGGGGCTTCGCCTTCTGTACCTAAGGGTGGGGGCTCCACCCTTATCAAACAAATGATAACATCATTTGTTCTCAAGATATGCGAGATAAAATATATTTCAAAAACAGTTTCTTATTTTGTTTTGTTTTGTTTTTTTAAATTTTATAATAATATACTGACGTTTTTAACATCAAGGAAGGTTCTTAGGCCATTATACAATAATGTTATGGTAAAAAATCCATATAATCTATGTTATCTTAGTAAAGTTAATTCTGTTTTTTTTACCACAAAAAACAAACCGCTAATCCGAATTTGCTGAAAAATTCGATCTTCATTTTTTGATTACGCATCTAATGAAATTAGTCCGGAGTTGATATCATCATTTGTTCTCGAGATATGCGAGACGAAAAAAAAATTCACGAACGAACAAACGAACTAACGAACGCACGCACAGACATCACGCTAAAAACGATGGACTCGGATTCTAGTGACCTTGAAACGTGGAGATATGTCAAAATTAGCGATTCGTAAAATCGGACCCATTACAATAACTTCCTATGGGAAGTTAAAAATAATTTTACATAGGTATACTTACTAATTTTAAAGGGTCTGGAACCATTACCATAGGTGAATTTGCCCAAGAAATGAAATTCAACGATATGTATGCGATTGTGTAGCTTAGTGAAAGAGTAAACCATACGTATGGATTTTTCCTCAATATCTTTACATTTTGCGGAGTTATAATACCAAATACTAAAAAATAGTGATCTAATTCAAACTTTTTTTTCTCGTAAACTATTACAGATAAAACGATGAAACAAAATCCATATTGTTTGCTATGTCCAGTACTTTATTATATATTTTTTTCATTTAAAATGGACATTAAATACCCTTTATAAAATATGAAAAAAAAATTCATTCGATTTTTTTAGCTACTTGTACAAGAGTGACCACTTTCTTATTACTACCAAAAGAAAGCTCACAAGCACTTCCCTCATCTCCCTGAATTTTATTTTTATCAAAAGGGTGGAACATATTGAAAAAAAATAAGAACATATATATTTGGTGATGTTCATGGTATGTGTATGTGCAGGTACAGGTCAACAAATCTGACTTTACCTCTTCAAGGTCATTGGAATGCATTCTTAAAGAAGTGAGATAGTACTTAATATAAAGAAAAAATGACCTTGAAGCGGCAAAGTCAGATCTGTTGAACTGTACCTACTTGTTTTTGAATTATGTTTTTAAGAAATATTTTGAATGAATAAATGAATCATTGAATGTTTTTTTTTTTTTTTTTTTTACATGAGGATCTGATGCCTACTCTACACTCTCGATCGAAGTTCCTCGACGAAGTAAGCGCTAAAGTTGGCTGAAGTCGGAATACCGTTATAACATCAGCCAGGAAGAACCATGAAATGACCTTTTACACTGTCGTACTCGGTCCACTTTGCGAGAATTGAGAGTAGCCATAAGGAATCTAATATGTTTTATCTTCAAAATGTAGACTGATTCCACATAGGAGTTTTAAAAAATAATCAGCTACGAATCAAGAACTAATTTTCTTCGTTGCTTTTAACATACTTCTCAAGTCTACAATTTTAAATTCACTGATGAAGTTAAATACATCACTAATTGATCAAGTAAACAGTTTTAGTTTACCAACGGGTAAGTAAAAATGTTAGTCGGATTTACTTGCGAAATAATTGTAGAACTGAGTAATACGTTAAAAGCAATAAGAGAAGTTCTTTTTTCGTAACTAATTGTTTTCTAGAACTACGATATGACAAAAGTCTACATTTTGAAGATAAAACATATTAGATTCCTTATGGCTACTCTCAATTCTCGCAAAGTGGACCGAATACGAGAGTGTAAAAGGTCATTTCATGGTTCTTCCTGGCTGGTATTATAACAGTATTCCGACTTCAGCCAACTTTAGCGCTTACTTCGTCGAGGAACTTCGATTGAGAGTGTAGAGTAGGCATCAGATTCTCATGTAAAAAAAAAAAAAAAAAAAAAAAAAAAACATTCAATGATTCATTTATTCATTCAAAATATTTCTTAAAAACATAATTCAAAAACAAGTAGGTACAGTTCAACAAATCTGACTTTGCCGCTTCAAGGTCATTTTTTCTTTATATTAAGTACTATCTCACTTCTTTAAGAATGCATTTTTAATGACCTTGAAGAGGTAAAGTCAGATTTGTAGACCTGTACCTGCACATACACATACCATGAACATCACCAAATATATATGTTCTTATTTTTTTTCAATATGTTCCACCCTTTTGATAAAAATAAAATTCAGGGAGATGAGGGAAGTGCTTGCGAGCTTTCTTTTGGTAGTAATAAGAAAGTGGTCACTCTTGTACAACTAGCTAAAAAATTAAATGAATTTTTTTTTCATATTTTATAAAGGGTATTTAGTGTCCATTTTAAATGAAAAAAATATATAATAAAGTACTGGACATAGCAAACAATAATATATGGATTTTGTTTCATCGTTTTATCTATAATAGTTTAGGAGAAAAAAAAGTTTGAATAAGACGACTATTTTTTGGTATTTGGTATTATAACTCCGCGAAATGTAAAGATATTGAGAAAAATCCATAACGTATGGTTTACTCTTTCACTAAGTTACGCAATCGCATACATATCGTTGAATTTCATTTCTTGGGCAAATTCACCTATGGTAATGGTTCCAGACTCTTTGCAATAATTATTCATATTGTTCATATTATTGAAGATGGTTAAAAAATTACTCAACCAATGTCAACAAAATTTTTATGGAACTACCCGGAGAACTTTATCTACTAATTAAAAAAAGAATGGCGCAAATTGGGCCCGAAATGTGGGAGAAATCGGTGTACATACATAAAAAAAAAAAAATAACATACGGGTTGAATTGAGAACCTCCTCGTTTTTGATGTCGGTTTACAATAATTTCAATGGCTTGTAGACTGTTTATAGTAGATGTTTGTAATACCCTTTGATCTATTAATAAATAGCCCTCAATTTGTAATTAAAAATTAATTATCACTGACGATTTGGCTTTTGCCACGATTGGAAGCCATTTTAAGAACAAATGAAGTTTGGTTTGTGTAGATTATTTTGTATTAGACGCTCAGCAAATACTCTCATTCTCAAAAATATCTGTGTCGCCTAGTATCAAAATCATGAAGTCAGACTATTACTACAAAAGGAAGTAAGAGACCACCTATCTGTGCAAACGACGATCCCTTTCCCACAAAAGCGACTTATTTAGAAAACATTTTTTTGTCAATTTGTTTGAAATTTTTGAATAAACTTGGTTCAATTCGTGGTATTTGTCCTACATATTCAATTGCTTTATTTTTTATAATTATAATTGAAAAGTTAACTCACTCATCGCCTTTACAAATATAATACCTTACAAGGCGTTTTTACACGATATTACCGATATTACCTACGTACTATCAAGTAAGTCCCTTAAACAAAAATTATCAGCTAATTTTATTAAACTTGACAAAATTTCGATTTTTTAGATCTATCTCACAGAATCGATTTTTTTTTAGCCGATCTTTTTTTTTGAATCGATTTTTTTGATTTCGATTTAAATCGATCCAAAAATCGATCTTTTTTTGGAGAATCGACATCTCTAATACATAATACAGCATTTTGAGCCACCATATTGCAGAACGAGTTAACTCGTTTTCAATTAGTCATTTATTTACAGAGTTAAAAAATGAGGTATTATTTTTAAAAAATTAGATTTTCAGAAGTTCACACCAGTCCAACAAAATTAAAAAATCTCACTGTACTGATTGCTACTAAACCGAAAATCTTTCAAAAATTAATAAGTTCAATTATTTGAACTTCAATTAGTAAAAAAATTGTCCAAATAAGTAATATTGTATTTACTGTGTCTCTATGTAAAGTTTTTCATTATATTATAAATGAGAGTAGCTTCTACTTTTAAATATAGTCTTATAACAGTCCTGTCATTTAAATAATTGAACCCAATAAAAATGATAGTCGAAATATTATTTCACCATGTAATCCAAAAAAAGACCATTTTTAACCTTTTCCCGGAAAAAAATTAAATTTGAGTACAGCAGAGATACGTATGATATTACTGCAACTAGTAAATATTTTTGAGAATGAGAGCATTTGCTGAGCGTCTAATACAAAATAATCTAAACAAATCAAACTTGTCCGTAGTAAAATGGCTTCCAGTCGTGGCAAAAGCCAACCAAATAAATCCACCTGTAAGAAGTGTATGAATTTAGAGATGTTGTCGTAAGTACTTTTCCTCTCACGATCACTCACGCTCACAGTCGGATTTAAAAGTTCACGCACAATCATGAAAATAAAAATTAAAATATTCACGCACGATCACGTAGTATATTTTGTCTCGTGTCACGTCACTCACGTCGTGACACGAGGCAAACGGGACTCACGTCCTCCGCATATATTTTCGTAAGTGATGTGACTCACGTCATTCACGTATTATTCACGTATAATATTTTCGTGAATGGCATGAATTTAGGTCACTTGTATATATTTAACTATAGTCACACAGAATATGAATTCCTGTAGCAAGGACGCCCTTATGAATATTTGTAAGCTGTGGAAGATTTCATTATAAAATTAAGGAATGAATCGAAGTAAGAAAGCAAGTTGCCCAGTTTTTCTCGGAAAAAAATAGAAAAAAATAAATTCAAAACCTATAATCGTATTTTTTCCGTTCTTCAATGTGACAAAAATTTCGAAAAAAGTCTTGAAAAAAAATTTACATATTTCAATTTTTCTCAAAAACCAGTTTACATAGATAACTGTTTCAATAATAGCTTATATAATTTTTTCACACTTTCCGGTAAAAATATAATCGGAAAACTTGCATTTTGGTGATTTTTGGCAAAAAAATTTTTTGATCACCCAAAAAAAACTAAAAAAATCCAATTTTGAGAACAAAATTTTCGGATCCAATGTTTTATATATGTGACCATTTAATGTATATTATTTAAGGGTTCTAAGAATCTCAAAATAAATTTCTGTGACACTCTCGAGCACAACTCCCACCATGATTTATTAAAATTTGTTAAAAACGCGTGCAGTAAGTTAAGGTTTTTTTATTTAAATTAATTCTGTTTTGATTGGTGAGTCAGTTATTGCGGGAATACTTTTAATCGAGATTCATTCAGTTGACTAGTTCTGGCTTCGAAGACCTGTCGGACATAAACTAATCAAAATTTTTTTTTAAATTTGTTTAATTCGATTGTAGTTTCTATTTTTGGAATATAATTTTATAATTAAAGTATTCGTTATTTAATGACTGAACCAAATAAGGGTAACAAATAATCTAAGTATTATTTCCTAAATGTAACCCCAAAAAAGGCGTACAAATTAGTTTTACAATTTTTTTATTTAAAAAAGATGCCGCTGAGTGAGTTTTGAAAATGAGAGATGCTCCTTCTGAGGTCCTAATACCTAGTAATGGAAACAAACCAAACTGCTTCACAGTATTTTTTAAAAAATTAATCTGGCCTAATTGGCCTCTCTCTCTTTAATAGTTTTGAGAGCGGTAAAATGCACTTTCTGAGCACCTAATATGGGAACAATCGGAACAAACCTCTTTATTTTTTAAAATGGCCTCTCTCCCTCTTCTTTTCACAGATCTTTTTTTCCTGCGGAAGACAGACCTTCAGGAATATTTTTATTTATTTTCCGTTACCACAAACTTCTATTTTGAAACCAATCAATTAAAAAAAAAGGTTTGAAAAATTTGTTATTTTTCCTATTACTAGATTTTCAGTAGTTAAACCGAAAATCTTTCAAAAATTATGGTAAGTTCGTTGGAACTTACACTTATACACCATGGAGTACGTTGAATCACGTCAATTAGGAGACACCAAAGTTTTGTAACTCTGACTCCGATCTATGTACGCAGTATTTTATTATATTATAAATGAGAGTAGCTTCTTTTTTTCAATATATTTTTATGAAAATATCTGTTATTTGATGATTGAACTCACTAAAAGTATTTAATTTGAGTATTGGTCCTATCCCAATGTAACCCAAACATGCAGTTAACTGTCTGTGTAACATTAATAAAAAAAAAATAATTTAAATTTAAAGTGCAGTAAATAGGATGCCTGTAAATGAACAGTGTTAAGAGTGAGAGATGCACTTTCTGAACTTCTAATATAAAATAATCGAAATAAACCAAACAACTAGTGTGCAGAAAAATTCAATTTTTGGACCTTAACTAAATTAACGGACGGATGGACCACTTAAACCTACTAAACAAACGAAACAAACAAACCATATGGAAAATTTTTTATGTCTCAAAATGCCGGACTTTTTACTGCCATTAATTAACCTTCGAAACCATGTGTCGGACGTTTTCCGACGTTGTGTTATTCCCGTTCCTATTCTTTGTCGGAACACGTCCGACATCGTTTTGATCGTTTTCTTTCCTTTATTAGTATTAGCTTTGTTCCTTTTTCACGAATTTTTAGTTAAAATCAGTAAAAATCATGCGCAGTTGGAAAAGTTGAAAATAATGCGTTCCTTTTAAAAAAATATATTACTTGTACTGATAGTTCAATGTTCCTTTTACTATGAATTTGAATTTGAACTGAGTTCAAAACAGTTCAATCGGTCCGGGATTTTTGTCAAGAATTTGAACTAGAATTTCAGTTTGTGTACAGTTTTGAAAAAATTATCAAAAAAAAAGTTAATGAAAATATCTACGATATCTACGGTTAGCGTCGTTAGCGTGGTAACGTTGTCATACGAGTGCAAAGTTATTCAAATTTATTTTTTTATAAATAATAATTAAAATATTTTTGTTGATTATAAATTGTAAATAATTGACGCTAACTGACGCGACTGACACTGATGCTTCTCGAATATATACTATATATCTATGACCCTGTTTCTCATCGAGATTTTTGTTGCTTTTCTCTATGATGGTAGTGTCACACTTCTATGCCCTCTATTAGGACTGCCAAGTTATTTTTAGCAGACCCGCCACTAGAGGCAGTGAAAACCGCCCAAAACCGCGCATATTCAAACTGTTCATATTCAAAGAGGGCCTCTATAGAGTATTTTTAGAATTTATTGCGTTCCTTTTTAAAAATTCAGAATTATTAGTTCAAGTAATAATTCAATTCGATCATGCGTATTTGACAAATTCATTATTATTTGAACCGTTCATCATTTTGGAAAAGGAACAAAGCTTTTATTATTCCCTGAAATCTATATTGCCGATATATTTTGAGTTAGTTTCATGTTTAGCCATTAGATTGCATGTTGTACACACGTTATCTAATCGTATGATTTTTTTTTGTGTAGTAAACATGAGAAATAACATAAATTTTGATTAAATAAAATTATATAGTAATTATATTTATGCAAATCAATTTCTTCTGTATTTAGAATTTTATAAAATAGAAATATTTTATTTTGATATTCAATAGATGGCACTTTATAATTTTATTGATTTAATAATTCCAAATCAATAATTTTCAATATTGAGATGGCAAGTTAATGTCGAAGTGAGATGGATGTATGTCAGATTAGATTTAATTCAGAGCTGGTGGCAACACCTTAGCCAAGAAAAAAAAAATTTGGAAGGGTTAAAAGTATAAAGTTACAAAAGAAAAAGAAAAAAAATTAAAGATTTCAACATCAAAAAAGTGAACCCTTGGACTATATTGATAAAATTGAACATTATTTAAAATTATACCGTATTTCGAAAATTCGCAATATTGCAGGACGAGTTTTAATCATTAAGTATTTCAAGTTTTTTAACGGTTTAAATTTATTTTTTTTTTTGTTACATTTCTTTCTAAATAATGAACACACAACATTTACGCTCATGAGTAATGAGGTACACATCCTGGAAGTTATTTCGCAAAACTATTGAAAATTGGATTTGACTTTGAAGAGAAGTTTCAAAAAATTTTATGAAAATTATTGACGACTGAATTTTCTTATATTTTGAATTAATTAGAGTGGAATTTCTTATATTTATTTTCAGATATTTGTATTTAAAAAAAAAAAAATTGTTAAAGAAATTTTAGTAAAATTTTCTTTTAGACCTTCACCTGATGGACGGAGTTTATGAATAAAATTTTGAAAAATAGATGCGAAGGTGAGTTTGTATAAGGTAAAAGACCCGGTAATTGACCCTGGCCCAGTTTCTGAACTTTTCAACTTTGTTATAAATTAATAAAAAAACTATATTTTAAATAAGAAAAAAAATAAATTCTTAATTTAAAGTAATCTATTCTGTGTCTAATGAACAGCAATTTAAAAAGTTTAGAATATATTAACTAAATAAAAAAAAATTTTTAAGTTTAAAATGTGTGTAAACACTATTTTTTTGGTAGTTTCTTAACAGTTTATGTTACAAAGTACTCATTTTGATTTGTGAAATATTCATCATGTAAGTATGAAAACTTAATTAAAAATATATGAGCAGGTTAATATTTGTTTAAAATTTATTTTAAAATATTTATAAAATACCTTAGAATGATTTTTATTATTGAAATATGAGGGTCAATTACTAGGCTCACTTCTAAAGTGGTATGGCCCAGTTAAATTCTAACCAGTTTTTGTTAGTTATTTTGTTATTTATAGTTATCTTCGATTAGTTTTTGTTATTTTTCATAACGTATTACATTAAACATTAATTTTTATCAATAAAAAATTATTTATAAATTAAATTTTAAAAAACTGTATTTTTAAATTTAAGGATCAGAAACTAGGCCACTGTCAGGGTCAGAAACTGTCACATGAGAAATTTTGAAGGTCAGAAACTGGGTCCTTTTTGTCAATTTTTAAAACATTAATTTAAATTATTAATTCAATTCAAATAATTATTTTACTTGTATGGCTTTATTTTGAAAGCCATAAACTAGTTGATAAAATTATTAATTGTTTCTTAAGTTGAAACTTATATTTATTACTGTCGTTTAACCTCAGCCGTCACTCTTAAAAGGTCAGAAACTAGGCCCGTTACCTTATATATTTGTTTGCTTTTAGGCTTTAACAGTGCAAAATAAATCAGCTTAAAATTTTGCAAAGATAGCTCGGGAAACAGAAATAAAGATCTTATATCGGTCAAACATTCCATTTCAATGGGAAAATCTCCCCCCTCAAAAAAAATAACAATTCCCAGTGATGATGACGTCATATAAGTATACTCATCGTAATTTCAAACATCACGCGTACGAAGTCGTAGGTAAATGCTAGTCTTAAGTAATCCGTAGCAAAAAATTTTCTCGCCCTGTATTAGAAAGTGGAGATGTGTACCTATCCTTATAAATTGTTCGTAAAGTCAGGTTGAGGCTTATCACTCCAAAAATTTTTAACCGCTGGTCTGAAAAATTTAAAGAGGACTCTATTAAAATTATGAAAGATGATTATTTCAGCTTAGCTGTCTGATGTAGTAAGTAATTTTCAGACATTCATAAAGTAAATTCATAAAGTAATTAAGTTGAGAAAATGATTCCCACTAAATGAATTTTTGCATCGCCTTCACCCTTTTCAGGAATAAAATGCGTGTGCAACCCGCACTTGGCGATTTTGAGAAGTGTTGATGTTTTCGTGTTCAGATTGTTTCGCTTACTGTATATTAGGAATTCAGAAATTCAACACAAATATTATTTAACAATAACTAACAAACAAAGAGGTTAAACTCTTTTGGCATTAAGTTTTGAATTTTTTTCCAAAACATGTTGTAAAATAAAATATTTTTTACGTTACTTTATGAAATAAAAATTTCGACCAATACTTCAATTTGATTCAACTGTCTGTCCATAATTTGGGTCTCAACAATTTTATACTTTACCACAAATTACTCTCATCTATAATGTAATGGAAAAAGTTATATGTAAATTGAGTTAAAGTTTGAAAGTACTGTTGTAAATCAATAACACATATGTAAAGTTGACATTTTGATAATTTTTGAAAGATTTTCAGTGTAGTAACATCAATTTTCAACGGAATTGTTACAATTCGGTTGGGCTGGTGTGAATTTCTGAAAATCTAATCATTCATAAAACAAGAGAGGAAAAGTGAATGTTTATGTTGGCGACAAATAAACCCTAAAATCATACGTACTCGTCAAATTGACGACCAAACTTCTCTACGTGTTCCTCCAATATTAAAACTTGTCGTTGCCGGCCTGCTTTGAAACTTCTGTTATTCTAATTTATTTGTTATGATAACGCAGAAGACGTATCAATTTGGTTTATAGTTGCTGTCGTTTTGTTCATATTAAAATAGTGTGCGTCAATTTGACAACATTTACATATAAAAAAGTTTACCTAATTTTTCTAAAATTTATTAAATATATGGATGTTATAATTAATTTATTCAGTGATAATGATAATGTGAAAGATGATTACAGCTGTTTGACTTATAGAGACGACATAATACTGAAGTTTTAATATACTGAATCGAAAATCCAAAGAATGCATTTCATCAAGTCAGCAATTTATTTTGTGGGAAATATTTTAATTTTTAATATTTCCACCTGAAACTTAATTATTTAATTAGTTATTTACAAACAAAAAAATTTTTTTGTTTCACTATTTCTATTATCAAAATCTTGTCAAATAATGCATTTTTATGTAATTACTTTATATCAAAAAATTGCTCCCAATTTGTTCCATCTAAATTAAAAGTTAAATAAATTTTCTGAATAATAATTAAAATATATTAAAATAATAAATATTTAGAATTAGGTTATGTCTTATTAAAACGTATAAGTAATCCAACATACTCTTCAAGTCGTTTGCATATATTTAAGGATAATTGAATTTTGACAGTTAAATAACATTATAAAAAAACAATATTTTAAAAATTATTCAAAAAATTTAATGTTTAGCTTTCAAATTAAATAAAGCCAATTGGGAGCAATTTATTGACGTAAAGAAATTATATAAAAAAGTATTATTTTGGGAGATTTTGATAACTTAAAAACGGAAAAAAATTTTTTTTTCCTTTTAAATAACTAATTAATAAATTAAGTTTCAGGTGGAGCAATTACCGATTTCGAAGGAGCAATTTAACCATATAAAATAAAAAACAAAAAGATTTTTCAACTTTCGGCGCTAACTTCTTTCCGGTTAAAAATTAAGTTTAGCAAATTCATAAATAAATATGTAAATAGTTTTGACAGTGAGGGACATGGAACTGAGGACCTTCTGAGTTCCTAATATAAAATAATCCGAACAAACCAAACTTCTTCTTTATTCGATCCTTTACGGAGGACGCGCGCGCACTTTGTTTTCTCGATCAAAAAAAAAAAACTGCTTGAAAATATTTGTATTTTTTTTATTAATTCGATTTTCAGAAGTTCACACCAATCCAGCAAAATTATATATAATCTCGCTGTACTGATGGCTAAAACCGAAAAAATCTTTCAAAAATTTTTGTAAGTTCGTTGGAGAAAGCTGAGAAAACACCGGAATCGTAATAAAGAAAGCCCCCTTTAGCAGTATGGTAAAAAAGATTCTGTGATTTTGACTTTATTCTGTATATAGTTTTTCATTTCAATTTCCCAATGTAACCCAAACATACAATTTAATTAACTACCTAATTGGGTCATTTAAAAAAATAAAAAATAAATGGAGTAGGTACTTACCTATATAAATAAATAAAATATAAAGATGCCTGTAAGTTTTAAGAGTGAGCGCTTCATCGCTATTTTATCAATATAGTCCGAGCGATTCTGAGCTTCTAATATAAAATAATCGACACAATGCAAACTCCGCGGACTTGCAACAAACTAACCCAGTCAAGCCAGTCAGAGTCGTATCCCCCCCTGTTTTCCAGCTGTGTGGTTCCCGGCAAATAACTGAATTTATTTTATAAATTTTTTAACGGTTTAATTTTTTTTGCGTACACAACATCTGTGTAATTAAATAGCCAGGACAACCTAAACAACCGATCGCGATCAGTAATCACACATGTGTGCGATGTTACCGCAATGACAAACAATATGTGCTCTCTGTGTGATGATTAAACAGATACACCATATATACCACACTGTGAATGCATAAAAAATGTAACTTTTTTTGTAATTACTAATTAAAAAGTATTGATGTGTGTTCTTTTATTATATTTTGCAGTTTATTATTGCATTTCCTGTTATTGATTTTATTAAAAATGTTTGTTTCATGTTTATACAATATGCTGAATTATTTCGTGAATTTTTTAAGTATTGCCTGGCCCCTGGCGAAGTTGATATATCCGTTAAATACCCGTGTCGCAGCATCCTGCATAACATAGCGAATTTCCGTTTAAAAAAATTAGTTTTTCTTGGAAACTAGTTGATATAAGTTTATAGACCTTTTTGTGTGATTTTTCCCCCTCGTTTCAATGGTGTAAAAAAATTTTTGAATAAAGAGAAATCTTGGGAAATATATATATATATATATATATATATATATATATATATATATATATATATATATATATATATATATATATTTTTTTTTTTTTTTCCCAAGATTTCTATATATATATATATATATATATATATATATATATATATATATATATATATATATATATATATATATATAAATATATATATATATAAATATATGTATATATTTTCCCGCCACCTTTTAATTTGTGTAGGGCCCCCCTATGGAAGTTAAGAGATGAAATTTGGTAAATGGGGCTCATTTTCGAGGCACCTCATACTATCAAAGTGGGGTCAAATTTTGGGCAAATTTTTTTTCTGACCCGACCTTTAAGGGGGTGGTGGGGGGCGGAAAAGCAATAAAACTTTTTCAAACCGGTTTTAAATATTGTTTCGATCAATTATCTACAACATATCCAAAATTCAGCTTCCTAGGATGATATGGTGGGAGTAGAGGGGGGAAAAACGATTTTCGCTGGATCTAACAGGCCCCCAGCCCCCCAGAATTAACGTAGAGGGTTGAAATTTGGTGTGTTGATAAAGTTCGTACCTAGGTTCTGCTTTTTGGAGGTTTTAATATTTTACCCCCACCCCCCTCATTTTTAAGCTACAATTTCATGCATTTTCGACGTTTTCGAAGTTTGTACCACTCGCACAGGTCACCCGAATAAACCTAGAGGCCTGAAATTTTGTATTCGGATTGAGTTAGTATCAAGGGGGTGCCTTTTGGGGATCTCGACTTTTAACCCCTACCCCCACCATTTTTATACCCAAAAGAACATGATTTTTCTTGTTTTTTAACAGTTTCGTTCGGGTCAAAATCTCCCCAAATAAACCTAGAGGGCTGAAATTTGGTGTACAGGTTAAGCTAATAGCCAGACACTGTTTTTTGGAGGCTTCAACTTTTAACCCTTACCCCCACGATTTTTACGCCAATATTTCCTTAATTTTTTTGCTTGTTTTCTAACACGTCTAGAGACTCCATAAGGAAACCTAGATCCAGCTAGTACCTTGTAGGGAGTCCGCATCACTTTTCCCCCCACTTCTCCCATTTTTACATCGGAATTGAATGCTATTGTTAAATGTGTTTTAAAAGCATTATGTTTATTCTAAATACAAGTAGACGAATAGTAATTTTAAAAAATTTAAAAAAAAGTCAACTTTTATGACAAATGAAATACATACATATTAAGTAATTTAAAAATGTTATTAAAGTCACTGTTTATTTATAAATTAGGAATTTTGGATTTTTAGTATTTATAAAATAGAAATTTTGGATTTTTTTGGAAAGAAAAAATATCTTTATAAAGGCCTTCCAGTTTACTATTGAAGGTCCTTTTTTAATATTTAAAACTAAAACATAAAGGCAATTAGCGGATAAACATGGGCAGGAATGTCCTCGTACGAATTGTGTTGGCTTTTTTTCTGCTACCTGTTTTCGGCACAAAATTGAAATTTACTGAGATACAGCCCTTAAATACTTAAAACCTTTTTTTAAAGCCTCGATCAGCCGAACACTCATCACCAGTTTTGAAACCAACAAAATGACAATTCGGTTGTAGACTTTCAATCACATTTCGCTTGTAGACATTCAATACCGAAGATGAAGGGGAAAATTCGACTACCGTGATGGGGCCACGCTGCTCACGGCGTTTTTTATTAAAACGTCTACAAAGGCATACAAATAAAAGAACATTACCTCAGTGCATACTATAACTCATGTACACACCAAAACTAAATATTACTGATCAAATCGCGAGGGGGGGGGGCGAACGTTGTCAGCAAAGGAGCAGCAACTTAGCTGTGCAGCGGTTCACAAATAAATATTTTTCTACTTGAAAAAAAATTTTTTGGCCATGTTTTATATATCACCGTGTTTGTAAAGAACCACAGAACAAAATAAAAACAAAAAACGAGATTCGAAAAAAATTAGTTTGTTAGCCGTTTCTGGCGTGAACTCCTTCCCTAAAGACCTTTTTTGTGTGATTTTTTTCTCCTCGTTTCAATGGTATAAAAAAATGTAGCAAAAATTTTTGAATAAAGGGAACTTTTGGGAAAAAACTAATTTTTTTCACGAAAATTGCCAAAAAAACCATGTTTCGGGCATCGGACGTGCCTGGTTAGCGAACTCGTACAACGGTTTGGCATTTCCAATATTTTCACCAAATTTTGTAAAAGTAAGAGCATTTCGTTCGAGAGTTATCGTGCGGACACATACATATGTATAGATTATTTTAGTGAAATTTTTCGGTTTCTAGGGATCTCAAAACATATTTCTGCCATAGTCGAAGGGTTCAAGTCGTATCATTACAGTGAAGCTGATCGATTCGAAAATTCGCTAAAAAGAAGGATCAAGAATCGAATTTGGTTTGATTTTATATTAAGTGTTCAGAAGACATCTCCACTTCGTCACTGTCAAAACTACAATAATTATTAACAACTCATGTACTTGGTGTCTTGCTGAACTTTTAATTTTTTTGGAACAAAGTTTCAAATATAATAGCTTTTTTTTGCATTACGTTGAACAAATAAGAGTTCAACTATTACTTCTATTCGATTTAATCGTTAAATGATCGTTACCTTTTTAAAATTATATTTAAAAACAGAATTTACTCTCATTTATGATACAATGGGCAAATTTGTATATAAACATAGTGAATACTAGTAACTCGTATGAAGAAATTTATCGCTAGATAGCAGGGGTAAGTTCCGATGAACTTACAAAATTTTTGAACGATTTTCAGTTTAATAGCATCAGTACAGCGAAATTGTTACAATTTTGTTGGATTGGTGTGAACTTCTGAAAATCTAATTGTACATGTCAAAGATACGAGACGTAGAAAAAGCAGGCTCGCGCTTGAATTGAATCGGTTAGGTTTGAGACAAAGCATAGAAAGAAAAGTTTTTTTTTTTTGCGCAATTCGCCATCTACGTCATACTTACGTCATATATTTGAATTTTTAGGGAAAGACAGTATTACAATTATTTATTATTTAAATTTGCCGCTATGAGAATTTCACCAAGTTCGCCATCTACGTCATCTACATCTACTTTGGTTTGAGAGTTGTTAATCAGAAGAAAAGTTTTTTGAAAAACCTTACACAGTAGACTAAAAAATTTATGACATTTGTATTGTATGGTTTTGTGATCGAAACATCTTAACTTTACGAACTTTGATGAAAAAATTGGAAGCCCAAAAATCTTTGATAAGTCAGATGGGTCCGATGCCTGGAACATGCCTTTTTGGGTATTTTTTGTGAAAATATCTTTTGCCAAAATTTCCCTAAATTTCAAAGTTTTTGCCACATTTTTTCTACACCATTGGAAACAATAAAAAATCACATCGAAAGAGGTTTTTGAACTTTGTTCTATGTGAACCTATAGTTTCCGAGAATTATAAACGGAAATTCGTTGCCGAGAAGCACAGTTCGCAAAGCTTTTGTATACATAGAATACAGAACCTCCGCTACTATTTCTATCGTGTAATCTGCAGTGTGCAGTGCTGAGCAAGTTAGTAATCACTCGTTCGGTAGCAGTGGCTGAGTGTAGTTCAATTGTTTTGATCACGTTTTGATTGTTAGTCATTATTGCCACCGTCGTACGAATCCACATACATGCGTATGTAGTATTATATATACGTATGCGACACCACGCAACACACCTCCGATCACTCACACACACAAGACACATCACATAAATACATAATATATTACAACTCTAAGAAAAAAGTAAAGGTAATAAAATTTTGAAAAAAATATGATTGGTTAAAAAAGATGATAAGGATAAAAAAGTAGCTTGTACAGTGACAGTTTAATTTATTTATCTCTCTCACACAAAAATGTGATAAACTAAGTCGGATTTACATAGCTAAAAAAAAACTTCATAATTCAAAAAGTTAAATGAATGTATATAATTCTTAAAACTATTGATTTAGATTATAATTTAACATTTCTAAATCATATTTTGTATTGCCATATTCTATTTTGAATTGAAAAGTAATATTTTTATGAATGTTGCTGCAACAGGGCAGTTTCGTACTGAAAATAATTTATTTCATTTTTTGCTATAGTGTAAATCCAACTTGTAAAATTTTATTACGTTTACTTTTTTCTTAGAGTTGTAATATAATACTACCCAGTGCACATATATAACATATTTTCTGTCCTTTTTTGGTGACACTGGTTTCAAATGTCGCCTCTGTACTCTGTGCTTGTATACTAACTATATTCTCTTTTAACTAACCCCCTGGCCTCTCAAGCCTGGTGGGGCTCAAGCTTCGTGATGGAGAAGAGCCATTTTACAAATAGTTCGGTTTGTAGATTATTTTATATTAGGTACTCAGAAAGGTGCACTTTTCATGTACAAATTACTGAAGTGGCAAAGTTGATTTTAATTTTTATTGATTAGATTTTCAGAAGTTCACACCAATCCAACAAAATTGTAAATTTTCGCTGTACTGATGCTATTAAACTGAAAATCTTTCAAAAATTAATCCAAATTTATTTGGATAAGAGCGAGTTAGACGGAATATTTCAGCTAAATGCTTGGCTGTATATAACTTACATAGAAGCTTTTCCATTATATAAGAAATGAGAGTAGCTTCAATTTTTTTAAATATATTTTTATAAAATTATCCATTAATTATGATTGAATCAAATAAAATTGGTGAAAATATTATTTCTCAATGTAATCCAAAATAAACCATTAGTTTTTTGCAGTTTAATTCGAGGAAAAAAAGCTAAAAATTAAATACAAAACAAGATCTTGCACCCACAGACAAACAAACGCGTATAAGTAAAAAAATACGCTGCCAATAGGGTGAGCACACAGCTTCCTCGTAGTCGTAAAAGGCTTTAAAACAGTATTCTACCAAATATACATATTATATCCCGTGAAATTATATTTTCGCCCTGAAGTTTATAAAAAACTGTTGTAACTCAAAAGACTTAAAGGCTAAATTATAAAATAAAAGCAAAAATATTTGAGAAACTAACCCCCAATATACCCTAAAAATTTGAGCGAGATAGGACTAGCAGTAAATAAGATATTGACATTTAATTGGACTTCATGGTAGCGGCGTAGCTACCGTTACTCCGATTTCGATTAAATTCATAGGGGACCATATAGGAACCAAACTACATAATTTCTGAAAATTTCATAAAAAAGAATTGAGTAGTTCCGAAATTATGCCACTTGGTGCAATTTTGGAATGACATGGTAGCGGCGTTGCTACCGTTACTCCGATTTTGATTAAATTCATAGGGGACCATCGCGGAGCCAAACTGCATAATTTCTGAAAATTTCATTAAAAACAATCGAATAGTTCGGAAGTTATGCCACTTGGTGCAAAATTGGAGACACACAGACGGACAGACAGACGGACAGCCCAAACCAAAATTGTTCAGGAAGCTCTAAAACGTAAAATGTGCGTAAAAAATTTGATTTTGGAGAGAAAAAATTATTTATTTTTCAAAAGTGATCACAATGCTTCCGCTACTTTATAATAGTCTCGGAAGCAAAAAATCAGTAATTTGTACATGAAAAGTGCACCACCTTTCTGAGTACCTAATATAAAATAATCTACAAACCGAACTAGTGGACTTTCGGAGATTGTCCGATCAAAAAATTGTCCAAATTGTCCAAAATAATCCTGATGTTACGTCACACGAATACTGCAAACACACAATTTTTGTGAATACAGTTCGTGTGACGTAAACGTACGATGTTTATTTAATCCCTAACACTGAAATATGGACAATTTGCGATTGTACAATCTCCGAAAATCCACTGTATTTGTACTTTTGTAAAATGGCATTTCTTTCTCTCCATCACCAAGCTTGAGTGGTGATGAGCAAATGCAAGACCAAGACCAAGACTTGCCAGTCTTGGTCTTGTTCTTGCATTAAGAATCTTGGTCTTGGTCTTGGTCTTGCAAAATGCAGTCTTGGTCTTGGTAATATTAATAGATTTGAGCGTTACTTTATGGTATTCCATATTTATAAATAATAAACAAATATTTTACTTCGCAAAAATACCACTTTTATTTTGAAACTGTGACAATATTGTTTCGAACCGTCAGTTCATTTTCAAACAGAATTCTTTAAATGTAGAAAGGGTATGCGAACGCGCAAATTGTGATGTTGTATTTTTCAAAAAAATTTATATATGTGACGTAATTATGACGTAGGTGGCGAATTGCGCAAAAAATAACTTTTCTTTCTACTTTGTGCCAAACCTAACACCAATTCGATTCAAGCCCGAAAAGCTTGCGGTATTTTTACCTCTCGTATCTTTGACATGTACAATTAGATTTTCAGAAGTTCACACCAATCCAACGAGATTGTAACAATTACGCTGTACTGATGCTATTAAACTGAAAATCGTTCAAAAATTTGTAAGTTCATCGGAACTTATAATCGATATCTTTGTTGATGCGGGTTACTGTTATTCACTATGTTTATATACAAATTTGTCCATTATAACATAAATGAGAGTAAATTCTGTTGTTAAATATAATTTTATAAAGCCAACGATCATTTAACGATTAAATCGAATAGAAGTAATAGTTGAACTCTTATTTGTTCAACGTAATGCAAAAAAAACTATTATATTTGAAACTTTGTTCCAAAAAAATTAAAAGACACCAGTACCTACCTACATGACTTTGTTCATAAATATGTAGTTTTTACAGTGAGGACGTGGAGATGTATCTTCTGAACACCTAATATAAAATCAAACCAAACTGCTTGATTCTCGATCCTTTCTTTTTAGCCAATTTTTTCTAATCGAAAAATCATCATTACAGCGCCACTGTCATGTACTGACTGACGCGATTTGAGGGTCCCTAGAAACCGAAAATATTCACTAGAATATCTACATAAATATAATATGTAATGTGTCCGCACAACTCTCGAACGGAAATGTCCCTATTTTTACGAAATTTGGTGAAAATATTGCAAGTCTCAAACCGTTGGACGAGTTCGCTAACCAGGCACGTCCGATGCCCGAAATACGGTTTTTTTGGCAATTTTCGTGAAAAAAATTCGTTTTGTTGCCAAAATTTCCCTTTATTCAAAAATTTTTGCGACATTTCTTTATACCATTGAAACGAGGAGAAAAAATCACACAAAAAACAAAGGTCTTTAAAAACATTCTATGTCACTAGTTTCCAAAAAGAAAACTTTTATAAACGGAAATTCGCTGTTATGCAGGATGCTGCGACAGGTTTGTTTTTTTACACCGCACTTGTTTTTTTTACAAGCAATTAAAAAAAGAAGTTCTAAAAATTTGTTTTTTTTTTGCTAATTAGATTTTCGGAAGTTCACACCAATCCAGCAAAATTGAAATAATCTCGCTGTACTGATGCTATTAAACCGAAAATCTTCCAAAAATTAGCTGGATTTTACCAGTGTGTATAACCTGTATGATAATATATGTAGTTATTAATCTTATGTTGAAAATTGTGTGATTGACTTCATCTATAGTTTTTCATTATATTATGAATGAGAGTAGCTTCTCTTTTTAAACGTAGTTTTATAAAAGTTTCCAATTATTTACAATTGGAACCAAATAATTGGTGGAAATATTATTTCCTAATGTAATCCAAAACAGACCGTTATTTTTGCCGTTTATTCCGGAAAAAAAGCTAAAAATTAATTACAAAACAGGATATTGCACCCACAGACAACACAGATAAATAAGTGAATACTCAGTAATTTGTACATGAAAAGTGCACCTTTCTGAGTACCTACCTAATATAATAATTTTGACAAACCGAACTTGTTTGTCATTTTTCATTCTCAATTCTCCACCATATTCAAGAAGGGAACAAGACAGCAAGAAACAAAAACCGAACAACTTAAGGGAGGAGTTAAGGGAGTTAAAGAGGAGGTCAAGTTAAGGGAGGAGTTCATGCCAGAAACGGCTAATAAACTAATTTTTTTCGAATCTGGTTTTTTGTTTTTATTTTGTTCTGTCGTTCTTTGCAAACACGGTGATATACTATACATGGCCAAAAAAAATTTTTTTCAAGTAGAAAAATATTTATTTGTGAGCCAAGTAGCTGCTACTTTGCAGAAAACGCTCGCCCCCTATCCCTTCGCGATTTGATCAGTAATATTTAGTTTTGGTGTGTACACGAGTTATAGTATACACTGAGATAATTCTTTTATTTGTATGCCTTTGTAGGCGTTTTAATAAACAGTGAGTAAACCCGCTTCTTTGGTTATTATTTTTGTTTTTTACCGTTTCTCGAAAGTTGTGTTTTTCCCGACAAGGAAAATCATATCTCAAGTTCTAGAAAATATGATTAAAGAACAATTGCAAAATTTTAAGTTAATTATTATTTTTTCTAGATTAAACTAAATGATTTTTGTTAATATTTAATTTATTTCCAATGTATTTTACGTAAACTGTGGACAGAAAATGCCGGAACCAATCAGCGTTCAGCACACATATCACCACACTCTATTTATTATAGGGACTCTAAAAAAAACTTCATTGAATCAATTCAATTGGCAATTTTCTATGTTATTTAAAACAATTTGAATTAGGGAGTAATTCGGATGTGAACTTCATTTGCTTTCAGAATGACGAAATTCCTTTCAGAAATATTTATTACCCCCACAGCAGTCAGCACCCCTCGTAAATGCGCCACTGTGTAAAACTAGTATTAAATTTTCAAAATGATCATTTTGAAAAAACTTTACAAATCATAAATCATAATAAAATTGGTAAAAATATTATTTCTCAATGTAATCCAAAATAAACCATTAGTTTTTTGCAGTTTAATTCGGGGAAAAAAGCTAAAAATTAAAAAATACAAAACAAGATCTTGCACCCACAGACAAACAAACGCGTATAAGTAAAAAAAAAAAATCAGTAATTTGTACATGAAAAGTGCACCACCTTTCTGAGTACCTAATATTATAAAATAACCTACAAACCGAACTATTTACAGTGGACTTTCGGAGATTGTCCAATCAAAAATTGTCCAATACTACTGACTGCCTGCAGTGAGTGATAGGGATTAACATCGCATGTTTTACGTCACACGAATACTGCAAACACACAATTTTTGTGAATACAGTTCGTGTGACGTAAACGTACGATGTTTAATCCCTAACACTGAAATATGGACAATTTGCGATTGGACAATCTCCGAAAGTCCACTGTATTTGTACTTTTGTAAAATGGCATTTCTTTCTCTCCATCACCAAGCTTGAGTGGTGATGAGCAAATGCAAGACCAAGACCAAGACTTGGCAGTCTTGGTCTTGCTAGAGCAGTTTGAGTCTTGGTCTTGGTCTTGCAAAATGCAGTCTTGGTCTTGGTAATATTAATAGATTTGAGCGTTACTTTATGGTATTCCATATTTATAAATAATAAACAAATATTTTAATTCGCAAAAATACCAATTTTATTTTGAAACTGTGACAATATTGTTTCGAACCGTCAGTTCATTTTCAAACAGAATTCTTTAAATGTAGAAAGAAGGGTATGCGAACGCGCAAATTGTGATGTTGTATTTTTCTAAAAATTTAAATATGTGACGTAATTATGACGTAGATGGCGAATTGCGCAAAAAATAACTTTTCTTTCTACTTTGTGTCAAACCTAACACCAATTCGATTCAAGCCCGAAAAGATTGCGGTATTTTTACCTCTCGTATCTTTGACATGTACAATTAGATTTTCAGAAGTTCACATCAATCCAACGAAATTGTAACAATTCCGCTGTACTGATGCTATTAAACTGAAAATCGTTCAAAAATTTGTAAAGTTCATCGGAACTTATACTGCATATCTTGGGGATTTGTTGATGCGGGTTACTATTATTCACTATGTTTATATACAAATTTGTCCATTATAACATAAATGAGAGTAAATTCTGTTGTTAAATATAATTTTATAAAGCTAACGATCTTTTAACGATTAAATCGAATAGAAGTGTTGAACTCTTATTTGTTCAACGTAATGCAAAAAAAACTATTATATTTGAAACTTTGTTCCAAAAAAATTAAAAGACACCAGTACCTACCTACATGACTTTGTTCATAAATATGTAGGATATGTAGTTTTTACAGTGAGGACGTGGAGGTGTATCTTCTGAACACCTAATATAAAATCAAACCAAACTGCTTGATTCTCGATCCTTTCTTTTTAGCCAATTTTTTTTCTAATCGAAAAATAATTACAGCGCCACTGTCATGAACTGACTGACGCGATTTGAGGGTCCCTAGAAACCGAAAATATTCACTAAAATATCTACATAAATATAATATGTAATGTGTCCGCACAACTCTCGAACGGAAATGTCCTATTTTTACGAAATTTGGTGAAAATATTGCAAGTCTCAAACCGTTGGACGAGTTCGCTAACCAGGCACGTCCGATGCCCGAAATACGGGTTTTTTGGCAATTTCCGTGAAAAAAATTAGTTTTGTTGCCAAAATTTCCCTTTATTCAAAAATTTTTGCGACATTTCTTTATACCATTGAAACGACGAGAAAAAATCACACAAAAAACAAAGGTCTTTAAAAACATTCTATGTCACTAGTTTCCAAAAAGAAAACTTTTATAAACGGAAATTCGCTGTTATGCAGGATGCTGCGACAGGTTTGTTTTTTTACACCGCACTTGTTTTTTTTACAAGCAATTAAAAAAAGTTCTAAAAATTTGTTTTTTTTGCTAATTAGATTTTCGGAAGTTCACACCAATCCAGCAAAATTGTAATAATCTCGCTGTACTGATGCTATTAAACCGAAAATCTTCCAAAAATTAGCTGGATTTTACCAGTGTGTATAACGTGTATGATAATATATGTAGTTATTAATCTTATGTTGAAAATTGTGTGATTGACTTCATCTATAGTTTTTCATTATATTATGAATGAGAGTAGCTTCTCTTTTTAAACGTAGTTTTATAAAAGTTTCCAATTATTTACAATTGGAACCAAATAATTGGTGGAAATATTATTTCCTAATGTAATCCAAAACAGACCGTTATTTTTGCCGTTTATTCCGGAAAAAAAGCTAAAAATTAATTACAAAACAGGATATTGCACCCACAGACAACACAGATAAATAAGTGAATTAGTAAGTAATTTGCGCATGAAAAGTGCACCTTTCTGAGTACCTAATATAATAATTTTGACAAACCGAACTTGTTTTGTCATTTTTCATTCTCACTCTCCACCAATTCAAGAAGGGAAAGAAAGACAGCAAGAAAAAAAAACGAACAACCTAGTTAAGGGGAGTTCACGCCAGAAACGGATAATAAACTAATTTTTTTCGAATTCGTGTTTTGTTTTTATTTTGTTCTGTGGTTCTTTCAAAGATTTTTTTTTTTTCAAGTAAAAAAATATTTGTTTGTGAGCCGCTGCATAGCCAAGTTGCTGCTCCTTTGCAGACAACGTTCGCTCCCCCCCCCGCGATTTTATCAGTAATATTTAGTTTTGGTGTGTACATGAGTAGTATGCACTGAGATAATGCTTTTTTATTTGTATGCCTTTGTAAACGTTTTAATAAACAGTGAGTAAACCCGCTTCTTTTGTTATTATTTTTGTTTTTTACCGTTTCTCGAAAGTTGTGTTTTTCCCGACAAGGAAAATCATATCTCAAGTTCTAGAAAAGATAGAATCTTAATTTTTTTTTAATTTTGTTTATAAACATATTGCGCATAAAGTGGAGTATGCTTTTTCCATTTGAACAATTGTAACTATTTTTAAACATTTTTTTTTTATTAAAAGATTGGGTTTTGTAATTTTTAGAAGTTTGGGATTACAATTTTATAGTTAATTTTCAAAATTACCTGAAACCCATACTCAGCTTTATGGACAGGTCCTTTAGGAATAAAATAATGAAAAAAATATTTAAAAAAAAATTCATTACTTTTTGAGATATGGCGTTCCATGTAAACGCTTAAAAACTTGAGAAAAAGGGCTTCCTCCCCCTACAGGGAAGAGTAATGAATGTTTCAAAAACAAAATTTTCTATTTGAAACCCTCCCTAATTTGAAAAAAAATTTCAACAAGCAAAATAATCATAAATAAAAAAGTTGCTTTTTTATTTGAACTCCCACCTTAAATACATAACTAATTTATTCCTTTTTTTGTCTTCTAAATTTTATCAGTTTTAGTTTTTTACAGTTCAAAACTGTAATCAAATTTTATTTTGCATTCTAGGGCGATTCTCGCGTGACGCACGGGACATTTTTGCAACAAAAACATTTTTTTTTTTTAAAAAGCAATTAAGAACATTAAAATTTTTTGAGCATATTACTCAAAATATAAGTAACCTCATGTGACGCACGGGATATCGTACGAAACGAAGTTTATGTCATTTTATCACTCCAAAAATTTTTAACCGCGGGTCATTTAAATACATTTTTTTACATAAGCAAATTTTTAAAAATTCATAAAGTTATTAAGTTGATAAAATGATTACCACTAAATGAAATTTCGCATCGAGAAGTTACAAGCACCCCCCTCCGCCCCGCCAAAAAATTTTTTTTTCTTGGAACAAAATGCGTATGCAGCCCGCACTTGGCGATTTTGAGAAGTGGTTTTTCTTGTTAGATTGTTTCACTTATTTTATATTAGGAATTCAGAAATTCAAGGCACAAATTATTTAATAATAACTACAACATGGAGGTTAAAAAAAGAACTCATTTGGCATTAAATTTTGAATTTTTTTCTAAAATATGTCGTAAAATAAAATATTTTTTACGTTACTTTATGAAATAAAAATTTCGACCAATACTTCCATTTGATTCAATTGTCTGTCCATAGTTTGGATCTCAACAATTTTATACTTCACCACAAATTACTCTCGTCTACAATGTGATGGAAAAAGTTATACGTAAACAGAGGTAAACGAACACCAGAACTACATAATCAGAAACGATACTTGTATCGTACACATACTCGAAAAATTTTTGTAAGATTTTCGGTGTAGTAACATCGGTTTTCAACGGAATTGTTACAATTCGGTTAGATCTGGTGTGAATTTCTGAAAATCTAATCATTAAACCAAAGTGATGAAGAGATCTTGATGTAGGGATGATCGCGATATTAGAAAAACATCGATGTTATTAACATCGATTCAAGAGTATCGATATACGATATATGTATATCGAAAGGATGACATCGATGTTTATGTAGCAAAATAAACAACCATTATAATTAGGGTTTCCGATCTCGATTCGATTTTATCGAAAATCGATTTTTGGAGAGCCGATCTCCGATTTTTCGAATCGATTCTTTGGAGAGTAAATCGATACAGAGGTCGTGAAAAATTTACGGGATCGGAGATCGATCTTTTAGAATTTAAATTAGGTTATTTTTAGTAGAAATATGATATTTTTTCAAAATTATTGTAAAATATATTTTAACTATTTATGTTGCCAAATAATTTTACCACTTTCATGATCCATTTATAGAAAATTGAGTCAAATTTTGAAATTATGTGACACTTTGGAAACCATTTTACTCATATTAAATTCAGCAGTTCATCTTCAAAGAAAATTTAAAACTGATTTGTGATGACCCAATAAGAAACTTCATTAAAACTTTTATATATCTTTTATTTTCTGCAAGTACAAAAATTGAATCGATTTTCGTCAGATCGATCTTTTGTAAGCCGATTCTCTCCTGCATCGATTTTTGGTTTGACGATTCGAATCGATCCACAAGATCGATTTTTTGGCCAGAGATCGGAAACCCTAATTATAATCTATTATTTTATTTATTAAAAATTAACATTACCAGTATATCTGTTACACTTTGCAAAAAAAGTCACTTTGTTAGAAGTTTCCTTTTAATCTGTTTCTTTGTTGATACAAATGCTGCCCAGCTTTTGAAAAAAGTCTCTCTGAAGCTATTGAAGTTGCTGTGAAACACAAATATTTAATGGCAATTTTTTTCAAGTTTGGATAAGTGGATCCTAGAATTTGCTATAAAAGTAATAGATCTTGTTTTAAATCAGCTACAAGACTTTTTAACTACTAAATAGCTTAGAGTAATATCGATGTTTCGATATTACTTTAAGTAACATCGATGTGTCGATGTTATCGAGGACATAACATCGATGTTTTCCCCCTAAACATCGATGTTTTTCTACCATCGATGAATATCGATCATCCCTATCTTGATGACGTAGATGGCGAATTACATATATGTATACAGTCTGAGTTTTTTGCGAGTTGCCATTTTTACTACAGCCAAACCGGACAAACCCCAGATGCTGACTATAGCAACCGATTGCTATAGTCAGCATCTTTATAGCTTATAGCTCTTATCAACGGTTTAGCTGTAATAAAAATGGTAATTGTCAAAAAATTCACGGCTATATATATATATATTATTGGGGAGTTGGGTGAACAATCAAAGAGCGGTTATTAAAATCAAATTTAATTCTTTAATACTATTGATTTACTTAAGTCACAACAATTACAGATGTTATCGATACTGCTCGTATATCTGTTACTGATCTTCCCTTTCTTCGTACCAGCATCGGCTACAACCCTCGCTAATCTAGTCCACTCGTCTTAAAGTAATGTTCGAAGGCGTGGATGGACAAAATCACCTAACATTCGGCCCTTCCTGACAATCAGGAGCGTCCTCGCTCCGTCCGGTAACTAGTCGGCAGGAAAAGCATCCACACTCCTTAGTCAGTTCCTTAGCTACTGGTTGTATGTTGCTGGTACCTGTAAACACACATTGCAAGGCATTAGCGTTATTTGACATGCAGGCTTTCTTGCCTTCCATTTTACAATAACGTGCACTAGCTTTATCTCTTTCTTTTTCTTTCTCCTTTTTACTGAATACTAAAAATGATAAAACACAACAAAACCTTTATGCCAGCCACCCGTTCTATAGGATGCTAAAACCGACATAACACAGTCAAATTCGTCTTGTCAGCCACCCGTTCTATAGGATGCTAAAACTGACAGTAAACAGTCTGGTCGTTATGGCAGCCACCCGTTCTATAGGATGCTAAAACTGACATAACATAGTCAAATTCGCCCTGTCAGCCACCCGTTCTATAGGATGCTAAAACTGACAGTAAACAGTCCGTCGTTATGGCAGCCACCCGTTCTATAGGATGCTAAAACTGACATAACATAGTCAAATTCGCCCTGTCAGCCACCCGATCTATAGGATGCTAAAACTGACAGTAAACAGTCCGTCGTTATGGCAGCCACCCGTTCTATAGGATGCTAAAACTGACATAACATAGTCAAATTCGTCCTGTCAGCCACCCGTTCTATAGGATGCTAAAACTGACAACATAGTCAAATACGTTTTGCTAGCCATAAATTCAAACATTTGTATTTGAATTGTTGCTGCACGGTTCAGTTCGGCTTGGCTCAACTCAGCTCATTTCATTCAGCTTGGTCTGACTCGCTTTGCTCAGTTCGAATAGCTCAGCTTGGCTCAGCTCGAACCACTCAGCTTGGCTCAGCTCGAACCGCTCAGCTTGGCTCACCTCGAACCATTCAGCTTGGCTCATCTCGAACCGCTCAGCTTGGTTCAGCTCGAACCGCTCAACTTGGCTCGACTCGAATCGCTCAGCTTACCTCAGCTCGAACCGCTCAACTTGGCTCACTTTGAACCACTTAGCTTGGCCCACTTCGAATCGTTCAGCTTGGCTCAGCTCGAACCGCTTAGCTTGGCTCAGCTCGAACTGCCTAGCTCGAACCGCTCACCTCGAACCGCTCAGCTCGAACCACTCAGCTTGGCTCAGCTCGAACAGCTCAGATGTCTCACCTCGAACCGCTCAGCTTGGCTCAGCTCGAACTGCTCAGCTCGGCTCAGCTCGAACAACTCAGCCTGGCCCAGCTCGAACAACTCATTCTGGCTCATCTTGGCTCTGCTCGAACAACTCATTCTGGCTCATCTTGGCTCTGCTCGAACAGCCCAGCCTGCCTCGGTTCGAACAGCTTGACGCCTCAACCTGGCCCGATTCGGGTCGACTCGCCTACCATTTTGACACAGTCCCACTACATCGGTCATAAATATAATCCAGCCATGAGCTAAAATACAAAATTCAATTAAAATAAATTAAACAACTGCATATTAATTTGACTCTTCAACGATCCCGATTAAAATAAGTGAAACAAAGTTTCTCCATTCAAAATCATCACATCCTGCATTTCCACCAAATACTTGTTTCCCATTGGCCCTCGTATCAATTTTTGGAACTTGGAAACCTTAGCTGCCCCAAGTGCATCTGTGTTGCAGCCGCTACCGAAATTCACATAAGTTCCGCAAAGTATATGCCTTCCAGTTTCACTTGTTTGTAGAATATATCGTTATCAGTTTCATTGATATTACAGTTTACTTTTCGTATAGTTTTAGTTTTCTCATGACTATTATGTTTTCTTTCATGAAACGCTAATCTATTTCATGTTCCTTCTTTTTACAATAATCGCAGAATTTTTTTTTTTATTTTCAGGACACTCAACTTTTTTTGCCGCAAAGATAGTAGTATTTCAATTTACGGTTCATTTTTTTTTTTTTTTATTAATATTTAGGTGATTTGTATTGTTCTCTTTTGTTTGCTCAACGTTGTGAACTAGAAACCGCAAAAGTTTTGCACCAGATTTCATGAACGGATCATTTATGGTATTTATTATAATTTCGGTCATGATTTCGTCTGATAAATTGCAACTTTGCGCTAATGCTAACTTTCGATAATAAAAATCAATTAAATTTTGGTTTTTTAATCGCACAATATTTACTAATTATTTGAGCTTCGCAAATAGTCCAGTTGTTATGGGAAAAACACCGATTAATTTGAATTTCCACTGATTCCATGATAAATTTATGTTTGCTTGATTATTGTACCATATTTTGGCATTTCCTTGCAATTTATTGGTCATGCAATAAATTCTTGCTTTATCATCCCATCCAAAAATATTGCCGGTGGAATCGATACTTTGAAGCCATTTCACGATATCAAGGCCACTCAGTGTTGCATCAAATGGCTGAATACTATCGATTTTTCCTTGATAATTATAGATTTGCTTTTGATTTTCTAATTCATTAATTTTTCTAGTCAGAAACTTAATTTGTTTTTGCAGCTTTTTATTTTTATTTATTTATTTATTTTTTTTTTTTTTTTTGGATTTATTTCGGGAACTTGAACTGTTGAAGCTACTCGTACTTGATGTGGCAGAGTTGGTGGACTCTGAACTAGATCTTGAGGGGCATGAACTCAACGAGCTATCGCTGGAGCTATCACGTCTTCTAATTTTTTTTGCTTTACCCATTTTTTATTAAATCAATATGACAGTAAAATTGCAATTATGTAATACAAATTATTTATTTTTTTTTTAAACACAAAATGTTCTTAAAACACACAAATAAAAAAAGCAAACAACAGAATGTTCGAAGTTGTGTAAAATTACTAAATGTCCACTTTAAAATAAGTTTATAATATTGTTACTTACGCATACCGCTTAATACATAGAGGAGCGACCAGATCACTTGTATTATATATTTGTTAGGGGTTGACGAAGATGTTTAGTTTCATACTCACTTACACAAAAAAAAATATGACACCATAAAAACAGTACATAAAAGAGAAACGAAGATCTTCAACTTGCCATCAATACATACACAACTATACATGTACACAACTACAGCCTTCAAAAGGGGCTCATACGCACTATATACACCATCTACACAATGTGCAATGTTTCTTGAACAAGTAAAATACATCTGATAGGTACTTAATAAAATAAAATATGTAAAATTTGAACTCAATCTCAATTAATCAATTCAATTCTTAGCACAGTCACCATTAAATTCATCGATTAAAATTAAATTCAATGTAAGTCACTATCTTTTTTAATTGTTTTCCAGAAACCACTAAATTTAAGCACTCGTTTCTTTTTTTTTTAACAATCTTTTTTTTTTGACAAACACCGTCACTTGGGTATCAGATCTCACTTCTGATTTATTGGGGAGTTGGGTGAACAATCAAAGAGCGGTTATTAAAATCAAATTTAATTCTTTAATACTATTGATTTACTTAAGTCACAACAATTACAGATGTTATCGATACTGCTCGTATATCTGTTACTGATCTTCCCTTTCTTCGTACCAGCATCGGCTACAACCCTCGCTAATCTAGTCCACTCGTCTTAAAGTAATGTTCGAAGGCGTGGATGGACAAAATCACCTAACAATATATATATATATATATATATATATATATATATATATATATATATATATATATATATATATATATATATATATATATATATATATATATATATATAATAAGTAATTGTAATGTTGTCTTTTTCTAAAAATTCAAATATGTGACGTATTATGACGTAGATGGCGAATCCAAAGATGCAGTTAACTGTGTAACATTAATAAAAATAAATTAAAAGTTAAAGTGCAGTAAATAAAGATGCCTGTAATGGCTGTAAGGCTGTATACACAATCAATGAAATAAGGTGTAAGAAATAAGAAATAAGAAGTATGCCATCTAGTGATGTTGAATGGAACTTTAACGTAACTGCTCATAGATATAAATATGTAGGTGTACGTCAAAATTCGTGATTTTTTTCACTTTAATGACAAAAAAAGTCATCACGAACGTTATTTTTTCATGAATTTTGATGTACAAAAATACCTAAATACATTTACCTATGGGCAGTTACGTTAAAGTTCCATTCAACGTCACTAGATGGCATACTTCTTAGTAGGGTTTCCGATCTCTGGCCAAAAAATCGATCTTGTGGATCGATTCGAATCGTCAAATCAAAAATCGATGCAGGCGAAAATCGGCTTACAAAAGATCGATCTGACGAAAATCGATTCAATTTTTGTACTTACAGGAAATAAAAGATATATAAAAGTTTTAATAGTTTCTTATTAGGTAATCACAAATCAGCTTCAAAAAAATGTTCAATTTCCTTTGAAGATGAACTGTTGAATTTAATAAGAATAAAATGGTTTCCAGTTTGCGCTAAAAGAGTCACATGAATCCAAAATTTGACTCAATTTTCTATAAATGAATCATAAAAGTGGTAAAATTATTTAACAACATAAATATTTAAAATATATTCTAAAATAATTTAAAAAAAAAATATATATTTTTACTAAAAATATTCTAATTTAAATTCGAAAAGATCGATTTCCGATCCCGTAAATTTTTCACTATCTCTGTATCGATTTGGTCTCCAAAGAATCGATTCGAAAAATCGAAGATCGGCTCTGCAAAAATCGATTTTCGATAAAATCGAATCGAGATCGGAAACCCTACTTCTTAGTCCTTATTTCTTATTCCTTATTTCATTGATTGTGTATGACCCATTAGTGATAAAAAAGTTATCACGAACGCTTTTTCATGAATTCTGATGTACAAAAATACCTAAATATATTTACCTATTAGCAGTTAAGTTTTAAAGTTTCATTCAACGTCACTACATGGCATACTCCTTATTTCTTATTTCATTAAAGTTCCATTCAACGTCACTAGATGGCATACTTCTTATTTCTTATTTCTTATTCCTTATTTCATTGATTGTGTATAGAGCAGTCATGTCAAAGATACGGCCCGCGGGCCGCATCCGGCCCTCGGACCATATCAATATGGCCCGCGATCACATTATATCACAGAAAGAAGAATCTTGTTTTTAGAGATTTTAGACAGCACTCGATGCGTGTACGGAAGTTCAAAAATGTGCGCGCTTTAATTATAAGTAACTTCAAGAGTAGCGCGTGCCTAGACGAGCGAGAGTGTTAGTTATGCTTTTATCCCTGTCGCGCGCGTGAAAGCGGCTTCTGTTTCGTCTGTGCACGTAGCGCACACTGCGCCCCTCCCCGCCGGTTGTAGTCTTTTTGCAGTAAGTTTCAATTTTTTTATTTTAACCTGGCCCGCCTACACATTCTAAATCTAATATATGGCCCTCTGCAAAATTGAGTTTGACACCCCTGGTATAGAGCCTTAGCCCGGCTGCACACCTAGCAGATACGACACAGCAGATACGACATGAGAGACACAGACATTTGTCTTAAGACATGGCATCTGCACACCTAGGAGATAAGACACGAGAGATACGACATGAAAAACACTACAACAAGGGGAACTTTTCAATTTACTAGCAGTAGTTTTTCATGTCAAATTTGTGATATTACTTTTACAATACTGTTTTAGGGCATAATTGCATAAAAATGGGTAATTTTTAACGTTATTAACAAAATTAATTGTAAATGATACATTTTTTGGAACGTTTTTGGACTTACCTCCTTGGTAATACACAGTATTTGAATACGGTATTTGACAGTTTTTCAAAAAGTATTTAAAATTGTCGGTATGCATCTAATATTACATTAAAAAAATATTTTTGGAGAAAATTTACCATTTCTTTCAAATGTACACACCGAGAAAAAACAATATTAATAAAAACCATATTGATTCAATGTAAAACATTAACGAAAGTCTAGTAAGGTTGAAATTTATTGTTTTAATGAAAAACAACTTTATTTTAAAAGTTTAATAATATTGATTTCCTACACAGTTCCCTATTTTTTCAATGCATTTTTTTAAGTTGTACATTATTGAAACAATAATGATCGTATTTAATTTTAAGTTGCCATTTTTCTCTCAGTGTATAATATAATTTTTAAATTTATCTTACATGTCGTTCGACACGAGCGACAGCAGACTAGCATGCTATGTCGCTTAAGACAAATGTCAGTGTCTGCTATGTCGTATCTCCTTGGTGTGCAGCAGTTTTGTGTTTTCAATGCAATTTAAATGTACTCAAGCGATGCGTGTCTCCAAGCGACACATATCTTATGTCTCTTATGTCGTATCTGCTGTGTCGTATCTGCTAGGTGTGCAGCCGCACTTATAGTTCAAGAGTGAGAGATGCACTTTCTGAGCTTCTAATATAAAACAATCGAAACAAACCAAACAAAACTTCTTCATTACCGCGGACTTGCACCAACAATTTTTTTTTATCGTTCCGTTTTCATCAGGCTCTGGCTTCCCGGCAAGAAAAATTTCGAAAAGTTTTCGGCCTTATTATAACTGTTATTTATATTATCAAATTTTTAAAGGTTTTAAATTTATTTTTTTGTTAATTTTAACTAAAATCAACGTTCATTCAGTTCAAGCTTCTTATTGTTCGAAAAAAAAAAATTTTAATTAGCACGTAAAAAGCAGAAAAACTATTTCTGTGTCTTATCTTTCTTTCCGCAACTTGTCATGTAACTTATGAAGATAGAAAGAAAAAGAAATACACTCGATTTGTTTATTATAATTTGCATCTCAAAGCTCAACAAATTTGGACGTGTATTTTCTGTGCTTCTAGTATGAAATAATCTGAACAAACCAAACTTGTTCTTTCTTGTTTTTTCAGTTTTCGTAGATGCAGGGGTAGAGGGCTTCCTTTGTTGGTTAAAAAAGAAACGCAAATTTTGAATCGTCCCATTTCAGTTTTGAAAATTTTATTATAATTTTTTTTTTTTTTTTTTGGACCTTGGCTTCCGATTTGGAAATCTAACTTTTTCAATAATGTACATCGATAATGGTACGACATCAAATGATCAATGAAATCTGACTAGCAAATAAGTGTACCCAGTGTTGACGCCCCGTTACAAAAATTCCATGTCAAAAAACTGTGGTTGGTCCAAACAAAAATGGCATAGTTTAAGTGTTTTGTCGCTACCATAAAAATTCGCTTCTCTCTTTTTTTTTTATTGATTTGATTTTCAGAAATTCACACCAGGCCCAACCGAATTGTAACAATTCCGTTGAAAACTGGAGTTTCTACACTGAAAATCTTTCAAAAATTGTTAAAATGTCATTTGAAATGACATGGTTGATAGTTCTGCCGGAGTTCTGGACAATTTTCATAAATCATTTAACTCTCTTTACATATAACTTTTTCCATTACATTATAGATGAGAGTAATTTGTGGTGAAGTACAAAATTGTTGAAACCAAAATTATGGACAGACAATTGAATCAAATAGAAGTATTAGTTGAAATTTTTATTTCATAAAATAACGTAAACAATATTTTATTTTACGACATGTTTTGGAAAAAATAATTCAAAATTTAACGCCAAAAGAGTTTTTTTTTCAACCTCCTTGTTAGTTATTATTAAATAATTTTCGCCTTGGATTTCTGAATTCCTAATATAAAATAAGCGAAACAATCTGAACACGAAAAACATCAATACTTCTCAAAATCGCCAAGTGCGGACTGCACACGCATTTATTTGGAAACCATAGAACACTAGAAGCCAACTAACATAAAAAAAGTGAAATTCGCTTGTCATTTGTAAGCCAGTCACAGCTTAAGGCATTAGTCCGTCAGTAGTCGTCGTCGAGTCAACACACCATTATATTAACAATATACCCATTGTTAGTTGAACACGTTGAACAGCTCTCTCTGGTAATACGTGTATTGTGGTTGTATGCGTGTATACACATACTACTACAAAAAACCAAACTAATACACTGCAAACAGTGTGTATGTACACAAACAGACTACGTCACAAACTCATTACAAGTGGAACAGAGGCAAAGCCAATCTAGTTTGTCCCCTTGTTTGGAAACAGCTGGAAAAATTATTTTTTTTTTGGGGGGGGGGGGGGGGCGTTTGTAACATCTCAATACAAAATTTCATTTAATGGGAATCATTTTCTCAACTTTATGAATTTTCAAAAATTTGCTGCAAATGTATCTCTGAAAGTTATACATATATTTACAGACAGCTAAGCTGAAATAATTGACTCCTCTTTAAATTTTTCAGACCCGCGATTAAAAATTTTTAGAGATAAGCCTGACTTTACGAACGAATCATATTTCACGCGTGAAAACAGTTTTCATCCCCACTTTTTTATTACGGATTACTTAAGACTAGACCATTTACCTACGACTTCGTACGCGTGATGTTTGAAATTACGACGAGTATGTATACTTATATTGTGTCATCACGAATGTTCGAAATCTTGTGGTGCTGACAGGACCGTACTTATATTTTCGAAACTTAAAACGTTAAGAAATCGGGGTAAATACATTTTAAAAAAAAAAAATTGTATCTGTATATTCTCTATTAACCATCAGCTGTTAATAAAAATAATAAGTTTCAAGTTATAAAAAAGCGTTATTTTAAAAAAGTACAAAAATTTTAACTTTTTTTTAAATTAAAATTGTTGAAAATTTGACTGACTGACTGTAACTTAAAACTTGTTAATAAAAAAATAAGCTGTCATTTAAAAAAAGATTTTTAGGAAAACAAAATAATGTGTTGTCACTCTCACATTTTACTGGAAGAAAAAAGGCAATTGATACACATAAATCATTTACTTATAACATCAAAAGATACCTTACACAATACATAAAATTAAAATCGGACCAAGCAAATTGTGACAACAAATGTATACACACATATCCAAAATATATTCAAAACATATCAATATAAGAGGATATTGTCCGTATATAGGCATCCATAATTACCTGCTGTACTCGTAAATTATATTTAAAATCGCATCAAAATGTTTTATCTAAAAAACAAATAAACAATTTTTAATACCTTAAAAAATAATGACAATCTGACAGCCCCGCAACCTCTTCGATCACTAGTCATCACTGGGAATTGTTTTTTTTTTTTTTTTTTTTGAGGGGAGATTTTCCCATTGAAATGGAATGTTTCACCGGGATAAATAGTAGCCTATAATCATTTCTGTTTCCCGAGCTATCTTTGCAAAATTTTAAGTCGATTTATTTTACGCTGTTAAAGCGTAAAAGCAAACAAATTAACAAACTCACTTTCGCATCTATTTTTCAAAATTTTATCTAACTATAAACTCCGTTCATTCGGTGAAGGTCTAAAAAAAAATTTTACTAAAAATCTGTTTAACAAAAAATTTTTTTAAAATACAATAATCATTTTGAAAATAATATAAGATATTCCACCCGCACTAATTAATTCAAAATATAAGAAAATCAATTTTCATCACAAAATTTTTTTTCAAGTCAAATTCAATTTAGAAGTTTTGTAAAATAACTTTCAAGATGTACACCTCATGAGCTCCTAATATAAAATAATCTGAAGAAACCAACTTGTGGCTTGTGTAGTGCCGTTTTACTTTGAAGTTTTGGAATCATCACCTTTTTTTATGAGCTACTAATACAAAATTATCTAAATGAAGAACAACAAAAATGTTTGAAGTACCCCCATCATAGCTGAGCCACTAAACGAACCCGAACACATTTGTTTAACTAAAATCCTCTAGATGGCACTAAGTACATCAAAAAAACTAGAAGAGTCCTTTAAATAGAATGTGACATGTCATCCATTTATCCAAAACAGAGCGGGAAGCGTTAAAATTAATTATCACATGTTTGAGGAAATATTTTTGAGTACATAATTATTGTTATTAAGTATGATTAAAGAACAATTAAAAAATTTTAAGTTAATTATTATTTTTTCTAGATTAAACTAAATTTGCGTTATTCATAGACGATTTAAGATAAATCTAAGATCAATCTTAGCTAAGATAAAACTTAACTTATTCATAGACGACTTTAGGTCGGTTTTAACGCTAAGTTCAATCTTATCTCTTACTTAAATTTAAAATAAGCAAATGGTCGACTTAAGTCCATCTTAAATATATTTTTACATGGAATTTTTTGACATTTGAACATTTTATCAAATTTGAAAGAACTTTTTCGAATAAAAATATAAAATATACGTAATTAAATATCTATATTAAGTATTGACGTAATAAATATTTTAAATGTAAGTAAATTAAAAGAAAAATTGAATCAAATTAACTTAGTTTTATAAGTAATTCAACCTCTAAATATTTTCAGGTGCAAAAAAGTTTTCATGTATGACGAAAATATCGATTTGCAGCATGTATTTGACGAAAAACTTACAATTTTATAGATAACTAATTAAAAGATATGTGCAAAAACAGAAAAACTAAGGAATTATTACGTACTTCTGTGTGCTTCTGTGATAGAATATTTTGACTTTCTACTTACATTTTTTGTGTAACAGACGTATTTTTTTTAATGTAAATTATAAACAAAACGGTAGTTTAACATAATATTTTACCATACTTTAGTTAATCTTAATTTATTATTACATTTTTTTTAGTTGTTTTTCATACTGAAATGTTAAAAATTATCGGAAGCACACTGGAATTATTTAATGTTTTAGGCCTTTAAGTACCGCAGTTTATGTTTAAAATTATAAAAATCTAAATCATTGACAAAGTTTATATCTATTTTATACTTCTTTTGTAACAATTTTTAATAAATCAACAAATATTTTAGTATATAATTTATATTTTATTGTAACTTTATAAGTCACTCAGATTACATAAAACTGATGATATAAAAAACAGAACAAATATAATACAATTATGTCTGTTTACACACATTACATGTTTTAAAGACAATTCACATTTTTAAAAAAAATAATATTAAAATAATCACATGATACCACCTATTTTATGAAATTTTAAATTTAATAGCGACCACGTCTTTACGTTCTGCATTTTAAACAAACAAACTATACTTAGGTATATACTATACTACGTACTGACATATTCTAAAACAGTTTAAAATAATATTTACAACAAAGAAATTTAAATTTCCAATAAACAAATTTTTCCGTTAATATTGTTATTTATTATAAATTAAATTAAAATACATAACTATGTATACTTTTGTATTATTTTATTAATTACGGCAAAAATATTAAAAATTTTAATTATTTACTGATAGAATTTTCATTAATTTAAATATTTCGCGCTACTACTATTCAAATATTTTTCGTTTCTCTGATTGCTTTCAATTGGTGAATAATTGTAAAGCTTGTATACACCTCACAATGTATCATTATAACTAACTTCAAGCTTGTTTCTACTAGGACAATTTTAAAATCTGTCTATGAATTGTAATGTTAAGTTAAATCTTAGTGTTAACTTTGCTAAGTTCAATCTAAGAATTATCTTAAATTCTCTCTATGAATAGCGCTCATGATTTTTGTTAATATTGCTTCCGAGACTACTAAAGTAGCGGAAGCATTGTGATCACTTCTGAAAAATAAAAAATTTTTTCTCTCCAAAATCAAATTTTTTACGCACATTTTACGTTTTAGAGCTTCCTGAACAATTTTGGTTTGGGCTGTCCGTCTGTCTGTCCGTTTGTGTGTCTCCAATTTTGCACCAAGTGGCATAACTTCCGAACTATTCGATTGTTTTTAATGAAATTTTCAGAAATTATGCAGTTTGGCTCCGCGATGGTCCCCTATGAATTTAATCAAAATCGGAGTAACGGTAGCAACGCCGCTACCATGTCATTCCAAAATTGCACCAAGTGGCATAACTTCTGAACTACTCAATTCTTTTTTATGAAATTTTCAGAAATTATGTAGTTTGGTTCCTATATGATCCCCTATGAATTTAATCGAAATCGGAGTAACGGTAGCTACGCCGCTACCATGAAGTCCCATTAAATGTCAATATCTTATTTACTGCTAGTCCTATCTCGCTCAAATTTTTAGGGTATATTGGGGGTTAGTTTCTAAAATATTTTTGCTATTATTTTATAATCTAGCCTTTAAGTCTTTTGAGTTACAACAGTTTTTTATAAACTTCAAGGCGAAAATATAATTTCACGGTATATAATATGTATATTTGGTAGAATACTGTTTTAAAGCCTTTTACGACTACGAGGAAGCTGTGTGCCCACCCTATTGGCAGCGTATTTAATTTATTTCCAATGTATTTTACGTAAACTGTGGACAGAAAATGCCGGAACCAATCAGCGTTCAGCACACATATCACCACACTCTATTTATTGTAGGGACTCTAAAAAAAACTTCATTGAATCAATTCAATTGGCAATTTTCTATGTTATTTAAAACAATTTGAATTAGGGAGTAATTCGGATGTGAACTTCATTTTTGCTTTCAGAATGACGAAATTCCTTTCAGAAATATTTATTACCCCCACAGCAGTCAGCACCCGTCGTAAATGCGCCACTGTGTAAAACTAGTATTAAATTTTCAAAATGATCATTTTGAAAAAACTTTACAAATCATAAATCATAATAATAAAGTAATTTTTCCACAGCTTAACAATGAATATTTCTTGATAAATGATATTATTATGTCTGATGTTGTTATCATCATCGCAAATATGTAATTAATTTTATAGCTAATTGGTTACGTTAATTACCGTAGTATGCATTTAATATGTATATTTGCGTAGGGTTATTATATTTCTTCAATTAAACAATTAATTGCTGATAAAAATAGTATGTAATTTAAAAAAAACGCCGTGAGCAGCGGGGCCCCATCACGGTAGTCGAATTTTCCCCTTCATCTTCGGTATTGAATGTCTACAAGCGAAATGTGATTGAAAGTCTACAACCGAATTGTCATTTTGTTGGTTTCAAAACTGGTGATGAGTGTTCGGCTGATCGAGGCTTTAAAAAAAGGTTTTAAGTATTTAAGGGTTGTATCTCAGTAAATTTCAATTTTGTGCCGAAAACAGGTAGCAGAAAAAAAGCCAACACAATTCGTACGAGGACATTCCTGCCCATGTTTATCCGCTAATTGCCTTTATGTTTTAGTTTTAAAAATTAAAAAAGGACCTTAAATAGTAAACTGGAAGGCCTTTATAAAGATATTTTTTCTTTCCAAAAAATCCAAAATTTCTATTTTATAAATACCAAAAATCCAAAATTCCTAATTTATAAATAAACAGTGACTTTAATAACATTTTTAAATTACTTAATATGTATGTATTTCATTTGTCATAAAAGTAAGTTCACTTTTTTTTAAATTTTTTAAAATTACTATTCGCCTACTTGTATTTAAAATAAACATAATGCTTTTAAAACACATTTAACAATAGCATTCAATTCCGATGTAAAAATGGGAGAAGTGGGGGGAAAAGTGATGCGGACTCCCTACAAGGTACTAGCTGGATACTAACTGAATACACGTACAAAATTTCAGCCCTCTAGGTTTCCTTATGGAGTCTCTAGACGTGTTAGAAAACAAGCAAAAAAATTAAGGAAATATTGGCGTAAAAATCGTGGGGGTAAGGGTTAAAAGTTGAAACCTCCAAAAAACAGTGTCTGGCTATTAGCTTAACCTGTACACCAAATTTCAGCCCTCTAGGTTTATTTGGGGAGATTTTGACCCGAACGAAACTGTTAAAAAACAAGAAAAATCATGTTCTTTTGGGTATAAAAATGGTGGGGGTAGGGGTTAAAAGTCGAGACCCCCAAAAGGCACCCCCTTGATACTAACTCAATCCGAATACAAAATTTCAGCCCTCTAGGTTTATTCGGGTGACCTGTGCGAGTGGTACAAACTTCGAAAACGTCGAAAATGCATGAAATTGTAGCTTAAAAATGAGGTGGGTGGAGGTAAAATATTAAAACCTCCAAAAAGCACAACCTAGGTACGAACTTTATCAACACACCAAATTTCAACCCTCTACGTTAATTCTGGGGGGCTGGGGGCCTGTTAGATCCAGCGAAAATCGTTTTTCCCCCCTCTACTCCCACCATATCATCCTAGGAAGCTGAATTTTGGATATGTTGTAGATAATTGGCCGAAACATTATTTAAAGCCGGTTTGGAAAAGTTTTATTGCTTTTCCGCCCTCCACCACCCCCTTAAAGGTCGGGTCAGAAAAAAAATTTGCCCAAAATTTGACCCCACTTTGATAGTATGAGGTGCCTCGAAAATGAGCCCCATTTACCAAATTTCATCTCTTAACTTCCATAGGGGGGCCCTACACAAATTAAAAGGTGGCGGGAAAATATATATATATATATATATATATATATCAGACATTTTTTTTTCTACATATTCGTGTTCTACGGGTCCGAAAACGGATAGCGCCCCTACTCTCGCCTCTCGCAGCTCTTATCGTATAGACTGTATAAGTCTAATTTTTCGGAGAAAATTCGACTAAAAATGTCGACACAAAAATGATTTTCTGCTGGTGGAAGGCCATCCATAACTGACTACAAAACTTTAAATTTCCAAATTAACAAATTGAGGTTTGACAGCTCAAAAAAACTACTACATATTTATCTCTCTTTAAATTATAATAACAATAAAATCACTGATGATAATGATGATGAAGGTGATTGATACCTTTAATAAAATTTAACTGAATAAATAAAAATCTTTTTAATATTGAATTCTTAAATAAACTATTCTATCAAAACTAACCTTTCTTTTTCCTGTTTGTCCCCATTTATATTTTTAATTTTCAAATTACTTAATTTTTAATTTTCAAATTACTTTGCAAATGTAGCAAATACTTTAATAGCAAATATGGAATACCATCAGTAACGCTTACATATCTATTAAATTTAAAAAAATTAGTTTTTTACAGTTTTTTTTTATCAAAACAGGTATGTGTAAATTACAAAGTTTTTTACATGCGACTATTTCTCGCTTCTTGTCTCCTCACGTCCCTTTCTGTCGAACCTACATTATTTATGAACAAGATTATGTATCCCACGTATTGCGTGTCTTGCTGTACTTCATTTTGAATTTTTTTGGAACAAATTTTCAAATATAATTGTTTTTTTTTTGCATTACGTTGAACAAATACTAGTTCAACTATTACTTCTATTCGATTTAATCATTAAGGCTTTTAAACAAACCATATGGTAAAATTTTTTTGTCTCAAAATGCCGGGCCTTTTAGTGCCAGTGACAAGTACAGTAAATAAAGTTACAAAAAAGGAAAGAAAATCGAAGATGTCTACATCAAAAAATGGCAACCCTAGGAACTTGCTGAATAGAAATTATACTGAACCATGTCGATAAAATTGAACATTACATACTTACAATTAGTGATGAGCAAAATTAGTTTTGGTCTTGCAGTCTTGTCTTGGTCTTGCATTTTTTGCAAGACCAAGACCAAGACCAAGACTATGTATACCAAGAGCAACACCAACACCAAGACCAAGACTATAAGTATGGCTGCAAGACCAAAACCAAGACTCAAGTGACCAAGGCCAAGACAAAAGCAAGACTCTTGCTAAACTATTTAAATAGTTTGAAAGTATAATTAATACGTACGTAAAGATAGTAAAAATTCTGATTTTAGTAGAAAAAAAGTCGCTAATAAAAAAAATGCAAGATTTTTTAGCAATAACAAGACCAAGACTAAGACTGCATTTTGCAAGACCAAGACTCAAACTGCTCTAGCAAGACCAAGACCAACACTTGGCAGTCTTGGTCTTGGTCTTGCATTTGCTCATCACTACAGTTACAATTATACCGTATATTGGAAAATCTGTCACAGATGGGGACACTTGTACCAGTGAATATATAGTGTCTATAAAGCTAGCCTCGCCAAGTCATAACCCCGAGATCCCACTTAGGCTATATTTTTTTGCTATTTTTTTCTACCAACGAATTAATTTTTTTGCCACAGCCGTTACCGAGATATAATGGTGGGGCTCATTTATATCTGAAGTCAGCCCCGCCACCACTATATCTCCGGACCTACTGCACTTATTCAAATGAAATTTACGGGATATTTTTTTGCTATTTTTTGGCTATTTTTTTATCAACGAACTGATTTTGTTAGTCGAATTTTCTCCGAAAAATTAGACTTATACAGTCTATACGATAAGAGCTGCGAGAGGCGAGAGTAGGGGCGCTATCCGTTTTCGGACCCGTAGAACACGAATATGTAGAAAAAAAATGTCTGATATATATATATATATATATATATATATATTTTCCCGCCACCTTTTAATTTGTGTAGGGCCCCCCTATGGAAGTTAAGAGATGAAATTTGGTAAATGGGGCTCATTTTCGAGGCACCTCATACTATCAAAGTGGGGGTCAAATTTTGGGGCAAATTTTTTTTCTGACCCGACCTTTAAGGGGGTGGTGGAGGGCGGAAAAGCAATAAAACTTTTCCAAACCGGCTTTAAATAATGTTTCGGCCAATTATCTACAACATATCCAAAATTCAGCTTCCTAGGATGATATGGTGGGAGTAGAGGGGGGAAAAAACGATTTTCGCTGGATCTAACAGGCCCCCAGCCCCCCAGAATTAACGTAGAGGGTTGAAATTTGGTGTGTTGATAAAGTTCGTACCTAGGTTGTGCTTTTTGGAGGTTTTAATATTTTACCTCCACCCACCTCATTTTTAAGCTACAATTTCATGCATTTTCGACGTTTTCGAAGTTTGTACCACTCGCACAGGTCACCCGAATAAACCTAGAGGGCTGAAATTTTGTATTCGGATTGAGTTAGTATCAAGGGGGTGCCTTTTGGGGGTCTCGACTTTTAACCCCTACCCCCACCATTTTTATACCCAAAAGAACATGATTTTTCTTGTTTTTTAACAGTTTCGTTCGGGTCAAAATCTCCCCAAATAAACCTAGAGGGCTGAAATTTGGTGTACAGGTTAAGCTAATAGCCAGACACTGTTTTTTGGAGGTTTCAACTTTTAACCCTTACCCCCACGATTTTTACGCCAATATTTCCTTAATTTTTTTGCTTGTTTTCTAACACGTCTAGAGACTCCATAAGGAAACCTAGAGGGCTGAAATTTTGTACGTGTATTCAGTTAGTATCCAGCTAGTACCTTGTAGGGAGTCCGCATCACTTTTCCCCCCACTTCTCCCATTTTTACATCGGAATTGAATGCTATTGTTAAATGTGTTTTAAAAGCATTATGTTTATTTTAAATACAAGTAGGCGAATAGTAATTTTAAAAAATTTAAAAAAAGTGAACTTACTTTTATGACAAATGAAATACATACATATTAAGTAATTTAAAAATGTTATTAAAGTCACTGTTTATTTATAAATTAGGAATTTTGGATTTTTGGTATTTATAAAATAGAAATTTTGGATTTTTTGGAAAGAAAAAATATCTTTATAAAGGCCTTCCAGTTTACTATTTAAGGTCCTTTTTTAATTTTTAAAACTAAAACATAAAGGCAATTAGCGGATAAACATGGGCAGGAATGTCCTCGTACGAATTGTGTTGGCTTTTTTTCTGCTACCTGTTTTCGGCACAAAATTGAAATTTACTGAGATACAACCCTTAAATACTTAAAACCTTTTTTTAAAGCCTCGATCAGCCGAACACTCATCACCAGTTTTGAAACCAACAAAATGACAATTCGGTTGTAGACTTTCAATCACATTTCGCTTGTAGACATTCAATACCGAAGATGAAGGGGAAAATTCGACTACCGTGATGGGGCCCCGCTGCTCACGGCGTTTTTTTTTTCTTGTAACAAAATGCGTATGCAGCCCGCACTTGGCGATTTTATATATAATAGTGTCCGTAGCGAAATTTATATACTATAGTGTCCGTACGATAACTCTCGAACGAAATGCTTCTACTTTTGGAATTTATTATAGAATTTGGTGAAAATATTGAAAGTTCCAAACCGTTAGACGAGTTCGCTAACCAGGCACGTCTGATGCCGAAACATTGTTTTTTTGGCAATTTTCGTGAAAAAAATTAGTTTTTTCCCAAAATTTGCCTTTATTCAAAAATTTCTGCGACATTTTTTTATACCATTGAAACGAGCAGAAAAATCACACAAAAAAGGTCTTTAAATTCTATGTCAAGTAGTTTTCGAGAAAAACTAACTTTTTTAAACGGAAATTCGCTGTTATGCAGGATGCTGCGACAGGTTTGTCTTTTTACTTGTTTTTTTCCAAGAAATAAAAAGAAATTCTGAAAATTTGTTTTTTTATTAATTAGATTTTCAGAAGTTCACACCAATCCAACAAAATTGTAAAATCTCGCTGTACTGATGCTACTAGACCGAAAATCTTACAAAAATTAATGAAATAATGTGTGTACCGTTAATTATTATTACATATGGCTTTAATATGGTAACATCGTTAAAATTGAGTGATTGACTTCATCTATAGTTTTTCATTATATCATGAATGAGAGTAGCTTCTATTTCTGAAATATATTTTTATAAAAGTTTCCATTATTTATAATTGGAACCAAGTAAAATTATTGGTGGAAATATTATTTCCCAATGTAATCCAAAATATACCGTTTATTTTTGCAGTTTATTCCGGAAAAAAGCTAAAAATTAATTTAAATAACACGATACTAGCACCGACAGAGAACACGGATAAGTAAATATTTAGTAATTTGTGCTTGAAAAGTGCACCTTTCTGAGTACCTAATATAAAATAATCTTTACAAACCGAACTTGTTTTGTTGTCATTTCATTCTCAAATTCTCACCAAATTCAAAGGACTCTCCCTCCACATTCTCGCCGAAGTTGGAGGAGGTTCCTCGCTTAGGTTGGATGCATATGAAAAACATTAAAACACCAACCGCGAGGCACAACGAATGACCCTCTACATTCTCGACTCGTCCAACCTCGGCGAGAATGTGAAGGGTCTCAAAGAGAGGAACAAGACAGCAAAAGAGACAACTACATGTGTATACATAACTAATTTATTGCTTTTTTTTGTCTTTTTAAGTTTTTATAAATTTTATCAGTTTAGTTTTTTACGGTTCAAAATTTTACCTTATAAAAAAATTTAATTTGTAAATCATAATTTTGCTTTCTAGGGCGATTCTCGCGTGACGCACGGAACATTTTTACAATAAAAACATTTTTAAAAAAAATGCAATTCAATAAACAAAACATTAAAATTTTTTGAGCATATTACTCAAGATATAAGGCATAAACGAAACGAAGTTTATGTTATTTTATCACTCCAAAAATTTTTAAACGCGCCGCGGGTCTGTAAAATTTAAAGAGGACTGACTCAGTTATTTTAGCTTAGCTGTCTGGTGTACCTAAGTGACTTTCAGAGATATATTTTTTACATAAGCAAATTTTTGAAAATTCATAAAGTAATTAAGTTGAGAAAATGATTCCCACTGAATGAAATTTTGCATCGAGATGTTACAAACACTCCCCGCCTCGCCAAAAAACAAATTTTTTCCTAGGAACAAAATACGTGTACAGCCCGCACTTGGCGATTTTGAGAAGTGTTTGTTGATGATGTTTTGTTCAGATTGTTTCACTTATTTTATATTAGGAATTCAGAAATTCAACGCAAAAATTATTTAATAATAACTAGACGCTTTTATTTGTATTAAATTTTAAATTTTTTTCCAAAACATGTTATTAAATAAAATAGCTTTTTAAGTTACTTTATGAAGTAAAAATTTCCACCAATACTTCTATTTGATTCAATTGTCTGTCCATAATTTGGATCTTAACAATTTTATACTTCACCACAAATTACTCTCGTCTATAATGTAATGGAAAAAGTTATACGTATGTAAATAGGTATATGAAAGTAGTGTAGAAATTCAAAATTCAACAATTAGAATTCAAATTTTAACAATTTTTGAAAGATTTTCGGTGCAGTAACTCCAGTTTTTAACGGAATTGTTACAATTCGGTTGGGTCTGGTGTGAATTCCTGAAAATCTAATCATTAAACCAAACTGATGAAGAAGATCTTGATGACGTAGATGGCGAATTACATAATATATATACAGCTGGGGTTTTTTGGGAGTTGCCATTTTTACTACAGCCAAACCGTTGATTTAATTGAGAAATTGTTCAAATAAGAGTTGCAGATAAACGAGGGCAACCGATTGCTATAGTCAAGATCTTTGTAGCTCTTATCAACGGTTAGACTGTAATAAAAATGGTAACTCTCAAAAAACTCACGCTGTATAAATATAATAATAAGTAATTGTAATGTTGCCTTTTTCTAAAAATTCAAATATGTGACGTATTATGACGTAAATGGCGAACTCTCGAACGAAATGTCCTAGGCTTACGAAATTTGATGAAAATGTTGGAAGTGCGAAACCGTTGGACAAGTTCGTTAGCCAGACACGTCCGATGTCGGAAACATGGTTTTTTGGTGAAAAAAATTAGTTTTTTGCCAAAATTTGCTACAAATTAATAGTTTTTGCCAAATTTTTTTTACACCATTGAAAAGGGGAGAAAAAATCACCCTAAAAAAACGACTTTAAACTATTACTCTATGTCAACTAGTTTCCGAGAAAAACGAAAATTCGCGATGTTATGCAGGATGCTACGTCAGGGGTATCTTTTTACTATCGCACTTGTATCAATTAAAAAGTACCTAGTTTCTTTTGAAAAAATTTATTTTTTTTACTAATTACAATTAGATTTTCAGAAGTTCACACCAATCCAGCGAAATTATAATAATCTCTCTGTACTGATGCTATTAAACCGAAAATCTTACAAAAATTTTGGTAAGTTCGCGGGAACTTACACTGCGAACGCAATATAATATGGTACTGTGCAATTTTGGGATTCTGACTTCAACTGCATATATATATATATAGTTTTTCATTATATTATGAATAAGAGTAGCTTTTTGTTTTAAATATATTTTTATGAAAGTATTTGTTATTTGATGATTGAACTCATTAAAAGTATTAATCTGAGTATTGATCGTCTCCCAATGTAACCCAAAGATGCAGTTAACTGTCTATGTAACTAACATTAATAAAAAAAAATAAAATTTAAAGTGCAGTAAATAGGATGCCTGTAAATAAACAGTGTTATGAGTGAGAGATGCACTTTCTGAGCTTCTAGTATAAAACAATCGAAAGAAACCAAACAAAACTTCTTCATTACCGCCAGGCTTGCACCAACAACAAATTTTTGTCGTTCCGCTTTCATCAGACTTTGGGGTTCCCGGCAAGAAAAATTTTCGGCCTTAAAACTGTCATAATTTTCAAATATTTAATTTTGATTTAATTATTTTTTTGTTAATTTTATAAACATTTTTAGCTGAAAAATTTTTATCAACGTTCTCAGGCTATTAGCTCGAAAAAAATTTTCTTAAATTAACGTAAAAACAGAAAAAACTCATTTCTTTTTCTGCAACTTGTGCAACATTAAAGATAGAAAAAAAAAATAGACTCAATAATTGCATCTCAAAGCTCAAAAAATTTGGAGGTGTACTTTCTGTGCTCCTAGTATGGAATAATCTGAACAAACCAAACTTGTTCTTTCTTGTTTTATCAGTTTTCGTAGATGCAGGGGTAGAGGACTTTCTTTGTTCTTTCTTGTTTTGAAGAAACATTACTTATATCAGTTTTAAAAATTAACATTTTGTTAGAATTTTTTTTTTTTAAGATAAATAAATTTTTTGGACCTTGGCTTACGATTTGGAAATCTAACTTTTTCAATAATTTTAGCACATCCATATGATGGTACGACGTCAAATGATCAAGGAAACCTGACTAAAGGGCCCCCCACATTCCCGCCGAGGTAGGAAGAGGTTCCTCGCTAAGGTTGCCTGAGGCATACGAATAGCATTAAAACACCAACCGCGAGGCACAACGAAATAATCCTCCACATTCTCGACTCGTCCAACCTCGGCAAGAATGTGGAGGCTCCTAACAAATAAGTGTGACCCAATGTTGACACCGCGTCACAAATTCTATGTCAAAAAAAAAATACGTCATAAGAAAAACAAAAGAGAGATGTCACTGAGGTTTCTGAACATCGAGAATATTGACCAAATGTATGACAAATCAAATTCAATAACTTTTCTACGAAAAGCTAAAGAGTGCAGTTGTTTGTCCAAACCCAAAATAGCATACTTGGCATACTTTGTGTTTTGTCGCTAACATAAAAATTCACTTCTCTCTCTGGTTTTAAATGATTAGATTTTCAGGAATTCACACACCAGGCCCAACCGAATTGTAACAATTCTGTTGAAAACTGGAGTTTCTACACTGAAAATTTTTCAAAAATTGTTAAAATGTCATTTGTAATGACATGGTTGATAGGGTAAATTCTGTGATTTTGACTTTATTCTGTATATGTATAGTTTTTCATTATATGTATTATGAATGAGATTTAGATTCTAATTTTAAATTTATGAATATCTGTTATTTATTTGATGATCATTAAACTTACTAAAAGTAATAATTTGAGTATTGATCGTTTCCCAATGTAACCCACAGATACAATTAACTAATTGGGTCATTTAAAAAAAATATAAAAATAAAAATTAAGTGCAGTAAATAAAAGATGCCTGTAAGTTTTAAGAGTGAGAGATTTACTTTCTGAGCTTCTAATATAAAATAATCGAAACAAAGCAAACTCCGCGGACTTACAACAAACTAAAACCCAATCCACACACACTTTCCGTTCTGATTTCAACTCTGTGGTTCCCGGCAAATTATATTTATATATAACTGAATTTATTTTATAAAACTTAAGAGCTCTTTGTTCCTTTTCCAAAATGATGAACGGTTCAAATAATAATGAATTTGTCAAATACGCATGATCGAATTGAATATAACTTGAATAATTATGAATTTTTAAAAAGGAACGCAATAAATTCTAAAAATATTCTATAGAGGGCATAAGAGTGTGACACTACCATCGTAGAGAAATGCAACAAAAATCTCGATGAGAAACAGGGTCATAGATATATAGTATATATTCGAGAAGCATCAGTGTCAGTCGCGTCAGTTAGCGTCAATTATTTACAATTTATAATCAACAAAAATATTTTAATTATTTTTATAAAAAAATAAATTTGAATAACTTTGCACTCGTATGACAACGTTACCACGCTAACGACCCTAACCGTAGATATCGTAAATATGGTAGATAATGGGTAGATATCGTGATATTATTCTTCATTAACTTTTTTTTGATAATTTTTTCAAAACTGTACACAAACAATTCTAGTTCAAATTTTTGACAAAAATCCCGGACTGATTGAACTGTTTTGAACTCATTGCCAGTTCAAATTCATATTCATAGTAAAAGGAACATTGAACTATCAGTACAAGTAATATATTTTTTTAAAAGGAACGCATTATTTTCAACTTTTCCAACTGCGCATGATTTTTACTGATTTGAACTAAAAATTCGTGAAAAAGGAACAAAGCTTTAATTTTTTAACGATTTATTTTTCTGTTAATTTTTTTTTCTATATAATGAGTATGTTGTAGTTACTATTTAACTTTTTTGCGTACACAACATTTGTGTAATTAAATAGCCAGGACAACCTAAGCAACCGATCGCGATCAGTAATCACACATGTGTGCGATGTTATCGCAATGACAAACAACAGCTACTCTCTGTGCGATGATTAAACGGATACAGTATACACCATACCACTGACTGTGTGAATGCATAAAAAAAATTCGTTAAGTGCGTGTTTTTGACACGCACTAAGTAATGTCATTCAGTGAAAGTGTTAATTTATGATTTTTTGTTAACTCTATAGTTGTTTGTTAACTCTATAGTTGTTAACTCTACAGCCCTCTTGCGTTTATTCAATAGGGATGTATAACTCAATAATTATTCAGTCACACAACGATTTTAATATGTCATCTGAGATGCGTACGCATCTAAGATGACATAAAAATGTAATTTTTTTTGGAATTACTTAACTATTAACTAGTTAATTAAAAAATTTTGATGTGTGTTCGTTCTTTTCTATTTTTTTCACTTTATTGTTTCTATTTTTTTCACTTCTAATTTTTTCTTGAATAAATTGAATTCGCTTGACAGACAAATTAAGTAAACAAAACTTAGAAACACTTTGCTTGTGGCATAGATGATTTTATTTTTTATTGATTAGATTTTCAGAAGTTCACACCAATCCAACAAAATTGTAAATTTCGCTGTACTGATGCTATTAAACCGAAAATCTTTCAAAAATTAATCCAAATTTATTTGGATAAGAGCGCCTACTATCAAACAGCGGTAAATTTTACTTACTATTCACTATGTTTATATACAAATTTGTCCATTATAACATAAATGAGAGTAAATTCTGTTTTTAAATATAATTTTAAAAAGGTAACGATCATTTAACGATTAAATCGAATAGAAGTAATAGCTGAACTGGAATTTGTGCAACGTAATGCAAAAAAAAACTATTATTTTTGAAATTTTGTTCCAAAAAAAATTAAAAGTTAGGTTCAGCAAGATACCAATACATGACTTTGTTCATAAATATGTAGTTTTTACCGTTTTTACAGTGAGGACGTGGAGATGTATCTCTGAACACCTAATATAAAATCAAACCAAATTTCCTGATTCTCGATCCTTCTATTTCGAATCGAAAAATTAATTACAACAGCCAGCCACTAGTTTTGACAGTGAGGGACGTGAGGACCTTTTGATATAGATATAGAAGACATCAGACGTCTGACATAAAGACATCTTCTTTATTATTTCTCGATGCCTTTACGAAATGCGTGCGCATTCTACCGTTTTCGATCATAACTGCTTGAAAAATTTGTATTTTTTTTTACTAATTAGATTTTCAGAAGTTCACACCAATCCAGCAAAATTAAAATCTCGCTGTACTGATTCTAACTGAAAATCTTCCAAAAATTTTGGTAAGTTCGTTAAAACTTACACTGAAACTTCGTGCTTCACGGTGATATGATAATAAATTCTGATAATTCCGTGATTTCGAATTTATCTGTATATAGCTTTTTCCATTATATTATGAATGAGATTTAGTTTCTAGTTTTAAATTTATGAAAATATCCGATATTATATTGATGATTGAACTCACTAAAAGTAATAATTTGAGTATTGATCGTTTCCCTATCTAATCCAAACATACAATTAAGTAATTGGGTCATTTAAAAAAAAAAAATAAAAATTAAGTGCAGTAAATTAAAAGATGCCTGTAAGTTATAAGTTAGCTTGCGCCCATAATAACTAGCTTAGCTTGCTCAGAACTGCACAGTGCAGATTACACGTTAGACATAGTAGTGGCGGTTCCGTATTCTGTGTGTACAAGTTTTGCGAACTGTGCTTCTCGGCAGCGAATTTCCGTTTATAATTCAAAAACCTTTTTCGATGTAATTTTTTATTGTTTCGAATGGTGTAAAAAATGTAGCAAAAACTTTTGAATTTGCGGAAATTTTGGCAAAAAACATTTTTACACAGAATACCCAACAAGGCACGTTCCGGGCATCGGACGCATTTGACTTATCAACGATTTTTGGGGTTCCAGTGTTTTCACCAAAGTTCGTAAAGTTAAGATGTTTCGTTCTTGAGTTATCGTGCGGACACAAATATACGTAAACCATACAATACAAATGTCATAAATTCTAACTCGAGGTTTTTCAAAAACACTTTTCTTCCGATTAACAATTAATTCTCAAACATAACCGATTCAATTCAAGCCCAAGCCTGCGTTTTCTACCTCTCGTATCTTTGACATTTTCTCGTATCTTTGACTTTCTCGTATCAATTAGATTTTCAGAAGTTCACACCAATCCAACGAAATTGTAACAATTCCGCTATACTGATGCTATTAAACTGAAAATCGTTCAAAAATTTTGTAAGTTCATCGGAACTTACGCCTGCTATCTAGCGATAAATTTGTTCATATGACCATACACAAATTTGTCCATTATACTTATCAAAAATACGAATTTATTTATATTAAAAATATAATTTTATAAGCGTAACGATCATTTATTTGAGGACCTTCTGAATTTCTAATATAAAATAATCCAAACAAACCAAACTTCTTCATTATTTTCTCTCGATGCCTTTACGAAACGCTCGGGGGCACTGTTTTCGATATATGTATATAAAAAAAAAAACCGCTTTAAAATTTATTTGTATTTTCTTTACCAATTAGATTTTCAGAAGTTCACACCAATCCAACAAAATTAAATAAATCTCGCTGTACTGATGCTATTAAACCGAAAATCTTTCAAAAATTAATCCAAAAATTCATTTGGATGTTCAGAAACTTCAGAAATTCAGTATCATTCAATTCAGTTAAATACTTGGCTGTTTACATAGAATCTTTTCCATTATATTATAAATGAGAGTAGCTTCTATTTTTAAATATATTTTTATAAAATTATCCATTAATTATGATTGAATCAAATAAAATTGGTGAAAATATTATTTCTCAATGTAATCCAAAATAAACCATTAGTTTTTTGCAGTTTAATTCGGGGAAAAAAAGCTAAAAATTAAATACAAAACAAGATTTTGCACTCACAAACACGTATAAATAAAAAAAAAATCAGTAATTTGTACCTTTCTGAGCACCTAATATAAAATAATCTACAAACCGGAGTTATTTATGTCACTTTAAAATGGCATTTTCTCCATCCCAATCAAGCAAGACCCACCAGGCTTGTGTGGTCAGGGGGTGAAAGAGAATATAATATATGTCAACTAGTTTCCAAATAGTTATTTTCGATACATATGCGTAAAGAGAGGCATTCTAGGAGGCTTAATTAAATTGGGGCACGAGTCTAAGGGACTGACGTATACACAACGAGATTGAGTGCGCTGTATACCCCCGCAAGCCGTCAGGCGAGTGGGGGTAAGCGCACGAGATCTCGTTGTGTATGCGTCAGTCCCTTTAGCGAGTGCCCCAGTTTAAGCCTATTGGATACCTCATTTTACGCATACGTATCGAACATAATTTTTTATAACGACGGCTTCTAAAGTTTAATAGAAAGAAAAAAATTAATTATTTTTAAGCAATTTTAGAAAATAGTAGAGTTAATTTTATTTTATGTTAGGTACCTATATGAAAAAAAATTTTTTTTATTGATTTGTAGATCGTTGTTGTTTTTTTTTTATTAACCCTTTTAAACAAACCATATGATAAAATTTTTTTGTCTCAAAATGCCGGCCTTATTACTGCCAAGTGATAAGTACAATAGATAGGGCTACAAAAAAAGAAAAAGAAAAAAATTAAAGATCCCAACATTAAAAAAGTGAACCCTAGGAATTTATAAAAAATAAATTTAAACTATGTTGATAAAATTGAACATTATTTAGAATTATACCGTATTGTCATAGATGGCGGCACCTGTACCAGTGGATATGTACATATGACAGCATTTTGAGCCGCCATATTGCAGGACGAGTTAACTCGTCTTAATCATTTAAAAGTTAATTTGTTGATCGTTTCCATGTTAACTTAAATATGATTATCATTGACAAATGAATATCATTATTTTCTTGCACAGTTTTAGCTACTTTCACGCACAGTTACTGTCATTTGTTTTACAATGATATAAAAAACTGCTCTTTACGGCCACTACACAACGCTCGAATATTGAACTTTAGAAGCGGGTGTTATAAAAAAGAATATAAACGGAAATTCGCTGTTATGCAGGATGCTGCGACAGGTTTGTTTTTTACATCGCACTTGTTTTTTTTACAAGCAATTAAAAAAACAAGTTCTGAAAATTTGTTTCTTTACTAATTAGATTTTCAGAAGTTCACACCAATCCAACAAAATTGTAACAATTTCGCTGTACTGATGCTATTAAACCGAAAATCGTTCAAAAATTTTGTAAGCTCATCGGAACTTACGTTATAGCAAAACCCATGATTTATGTATTTACACGAGTTTACTATTCACTATGTTTATATACAAATTTGCCCATTATATCATAAATGAGAGTAAATTCTGTTTTTAAATACAATTTTATAAAGCTAACGATCATTTAACGATTAAATCGAATAGAAGTAATAGTTGAACTATTATTTGTTCAACCTAATGCAAAAAAAACTATTATTTTTGAAATTTTGTGCCAAAAAAAATTAAAAATTCAGCAAGACACCAAGTAAGAACATAACTTGTTCATAAAATATGTTTTGATAGTGAGGACATGGAGATGTATCTTCTGAACACCTAATATAAAATCAAACAAAACTTCTTGATTCTCGGTCCTTCTTTTTTGCCATCGAATCGAAAAATAGTTACAACCAGCCACTGTCATGGAACTGACGCTACTTGCCCGGGACTCTGGCAGAAATTTGTTTTGAGGTCCCTAGAAACCGAAAAATTTTCACTAAAATAATGTATATGTGTCCGCACGATAACTCTCGAACGAAATGCTTCTACTTTTGGAATTATAGAATTTGGTGAAAATATTGAAAGTTCCAAACCGTTGGACGAGTTCGCTAACCAGGCACGTCTGATGCCGAAACATGGTTTTTTTGGCAATTTTCGTGAAAAAAATTAGTTTTTTCCCAAAATTTCCCTTTATTCAAAAATTTCTGCGACATTTTTTTATACCATTGAAACGAGGAGAAAAATCACACAAAAAAGGTCTTTAAATCAAGGGGACAAACTAGATTGGCTTTGCCTCTGTTCCACTTGTAATGAGTTTGTGACGTACTCTGTTTGTGTACATACACACTGTTTGCAGTGAATTAGTTTGGTTTTTTGTAGTAGTATGTGTATACACGCATACAACCACAACACACGTATTACCAGAGAGAGCTGTTCAACGTGTTCAACTAACAATGGGTATATTGTTAATACAATGGTATGTTGACTCGACGACGACTACTGACGGACTAATGCCTTAAGCTGTGACTGGGTTACAAATGACTCCAAGCGAATTTCACTTTTTTTATGTTAGTTGGCTTCTAGTGTTCTATGCTTTAAATTCTATGTCAAGCAGTTTCCGAGAAAAACTAACTTTTTTAAACGGAAATTCGCTGTTATGCAGGATGCTGCGACAGGTTTGTTTTTTTACATCGCACTTGTTTTTTCCAAGAAATAAAAAGAAATTCTAAAAATTTGTTTTTTTATTAATTAGATTTTCAGAAGTTCACAACAATCCAACAAAATTGTAAAATCTCGCTGTACTGATGTTACTAGACCGAAAATCTTACAAAAATTAATTTGTATAAATTGTTTTGAGACGGTAACATCGTTAAAATTGTGTGATTGACTTCATCTATAGTTTTTCATTATATTATGAATGAGAGTAGCTTCTATTTTTGAAATATATTTTTATAAAAGTTTCCATTATGTATAATTGGAGCCAAGTAAAATTATTGGTGGAAATATTATTTCCCAATGTAATCCAAAATAGACCGTTTATTTTTGCAGTTTATTCCGGAAAAAAGCTAAAAATTAATTTAAATAACACGATACTGGCACCGACAGAGAACACGGATAAGTAAATATTCAGTAATTTGTGCTTGAAAAGTGCACCTTTCTGAGTACCTAATATAAAATAATCTTCAAACCGAACTTGTTTTGTTGTCATTTCATTCTCACTCAATTCTCACCATATTTGAAGGACCCTCCACATTCTCGCCGAAGTTGGACGAGGTTCCTCGCTGAGGTTGGATGCATATGAAAAACATTAAAACACCAACCGCGAGGCACAACGAATTCTCGACGCACATTCTCGACTCGTCCAACCTCGGCGAGAATGTGAAGGGTCTCAAAGAGAGGAACAAGACAGCAAAAAAGACAACTATATGTGTATACATAACTAATTTATTGCTTTTTTTGTCTTTATAAATTTTATCAGTTTAGTTTTTTACGGTTCAACAAAAACATAATGCCCGTATTCACCATTGTCAGTTAAATATTTATTCTACAGAATTTATCTTAACCATAGAATATTTAAACAAATTGGTATATTCAACATTGTCAAATACTTTTATCAATAGAATAAAACAAGAGAATAACTATTCGCTCGATTTTGGATAGATAAATTTTAACAGTAGAATAATTTGACAGATTATACCTAAATATTATTAACATATTAAAAAATAAATATTATTATTGTTATTTTGAGGTGATTTTAGTTCTATTTTTTTAGAATTAGCTTAAATAAAATGTTGAATAATTTACCTAATGTTTTATGTCGATTTTTTTGATGCTAAAAAAATACCTTCTATTTATTTAGAATTCCCCCTCAATCAGAATAGACTTGTGATACTCAAAGTGGGGCTCGCGACCTCCGGGGGGTCACAAAAACTATTTGAGAGGGTTACAGAAACAATTGATTACAGATTACATACCGATTTTCTATACATTTGCTACCTATGTCTATATATTTCCGGGGTCTTTTGAAATTTTTGAATACCGTGGGGGCCGTGGACCAAGAAGTTTGAGAGCCACAGATCTACTTCATCATCTTCATCTGATGAAAAAAATCATGGACAACGCCCAAAAATTTATTTTGAAAAGAATTCATCCATTCGAAAAATACGATGAAATCAGCTGTTTTCTTATTTTCCGCAATGCTTTTATGTTCTTCAACTAAATTTGTTTGCTAGTTTTTTAAATTTATTTATTTCTTTGTTATATTTATACAGGGCCGGATTTACCTCTGTGGAGATCTCGGGGCTCTTCCCAAAGTTCCCGAAAAATAGGGTTGGCGAGCAAAAAAAAAAAAACGTAAACGAAAAAGCCCTTATCCTTCCAGTTCTATTCCTTAATTTTGAGATTTTATTCGATTTTGTGGAGGCTTTTATTGTCTGGAGGCCCCGGGGCACTGCCTCAAGTGCCGTTATGTAAATCCGACTCTGTACCTATGTCTATATTATTTTTATTTATTATTAGGGTAAAAGCCCCCTTTGTGGAAAGGTATCTAATACTGGAACAGTTTTGACATTTACATATATTTCTTTAATTAAGTAAGGAAACTTTAAATGCGAGGTGAATTAAAATTGAAAAACAATCATTCTATTAATAATAATTTTTGTTATCAGACGTTTCTTTCAGAAATAACTTCATTAATATGTAAATGTTTATAATTAGATACCGTTCCACAAAGGGGGCTTTTACCCTATATTAGATATTTATTTTCCAACAAAAATGGAACGTATGATTACTTAGATAGCACAATGATAAATTTTGAACTAATTTGTCAAGAAAAAGATGTTTTTTATTTACAGACATAACCATAGTAATCATTATAAAATAAAAAGAAATTGTAGATCTACCATTTCAATTACATTTAAAAATCGGCTAACCAATGGTTAGTAACCTATGGAATTTAAAACGTTGGTGAATAATGAAAAATATATTCATAAGAATAAAATTTAACCTTTGGTTTACTATCTAAGAGATAAGTCAATCTTGGTGAATACCAGCATAAAAAAAAAATGCAATTCAATAAACAAAACATTAATTTTTTGAGCATATTACTCAAGATATAAGGCATAAACGAAACGAAGTTTATGTTATTTTATCACTACAAAAATTTTTAACCGCGGCGCGAGTCTGAAAAATTTAAAGAGGACTCAATTATTTCAGCTTAGCTGTCTGGTGTCCTAAGTGACTTTCAGAGATACATTTTTTACATAAGCAAATTTTTGAAAATTCATAAAGTAATTTAAGTTGAGAAAATGATTGCCACTAAATGAAATTTTGCATCGAGATGTTACAAACACTCCCCGCCCCGCCAAAAAACAAATTTTTCCCCAGGAACAAAATGCGTGTGCAGCTCGCACTTGGCGATTTTGAGAAGTGTTAATGTTTTCTTGTTCAGATTGTTTCACTTATTTTATATTAGGAATTCAGAAATTCATTTTTGTGTCGACATTTTGTTTACACGTTTTTTCATGTGAACTTATATAAACAAGTAATAATAAATTGTTTGTCAGTGAAATGACAAATGATTTAATTAAATATTTTACATTTTTTACAATTTTCTACATTTTTTACGGTTTTTTACAGTTTTTTACAATTTTTTACATAAAAATGTAAAAACCTGGTTTTTTACATCACATGACACAACTCTGGTCTCCAGTTTGCCCAAGTCACTAGCGTTCTAAAATTATGTATATTTAAACAAAAAATTAAACAAATTTTTCTAAATTTTTATTTTTAATTGTATTTTTGGTTACAATAATAACTGATGTAAAAATATAAAAAATATCTTATACTTAATAAATTTCTAACACTGACTGACTGACTGACAGACAACGCACAGCTTGAACCGTTGAGTTTAGAAGAATGAAATTTTGCACAGGAGTTCCCTATGTAACGTAGGTGACCACTAAACAAGGATTTTTGAAAATTCGTCCCCTAAGTGGGTTTAATAGGGGATGAAAATTTGCATGTAAATTGGTTATTTTTGAAGTTCGATATATAAAAATATGTTACTATGACTATTCAAATAAATAATATCTTTCTACTCCTGCTATTAAAAGTAACATTTTGCACACGGCTAACTATATGTAAAAATTAACAATTGCCCACACTGTGTGGAAATAGGCGTGGGAAATTATTTCGTACGGCTTAATATAATAAAAAAGTTTGCTATGCCTGATTTAATATATAATGTCATAATATGTAATTCTAAAAATATACATTTGTATGTTGATTATTTATTATTGTTTCCATAGTTTCAAAGTATGCTTTGGCAAAAATTTGAACATCTTACCACTGACATTATAAATTTAAAAAATTCTTACTACTTATTTAAATTTTATTTTAATTATTATTTATGTTAAATAATTAAAATAAAAAAAGTTAGTTTTTCTTGGAAACTAGTTGACATAGAATAATAGTTTAAAGACCTTTTTTATGTGATTTTTGCTCCTCTGTCCAATGGTGTAAAATAATTTCACAAAAACTTTTGAGTAAGGGGAAATTTTGGCAAAAAACTAATTTTTTTCACAAATATTGCCAAAAAAACCATGTTCCGGGCATCGGATGCGTCTGGTTAACGAATTCGTCCAACGGTTTGGGACTTCCAACATTTTACATAAAATTTTGCGAAAGTAGTAATATACATATATATACATATATATATATATATATATATATATATATATATATATATATATATATATATATATATATTTTAATGAATATTAGTTTCGGTTTCTAGGGACCTCAAAACAAATTTCTGCCATAGTCGCAGGTTCAAGTCGTGTCATGACAGTGGCTGTAATAGTTGATTTTTCGATTCGAAAATTCGGTAAAATGAAGACCGGATAAAGTTTTCAGCAAATTCGGATTAGCGGATTGTTTTTTATAATAAAAAAACGAAACTAAAAACTTTTTGTGAAATATTTATCGTCTCGCATATTTCGAGAATAAATGATGATATCATTTGTTTAATAAGGGGTGGAGTCCCCCATGAGATACCGAGCGTGAAGCCCCCGGTGGGATGCAAGAGGCAAAGTCCTTATCGGGGGTTCGGGGGAGAGGGGGGAGCCCCCCTGCAATTATAAGATAATTATTTATGTATAGTAGTCTTTAGTTTTTAAGGACACCCAATGGGAAGCTAATAGTGTGGATATATATATACCTGTCCCCCAAATTTTTAAAAACTATTGTGGAAATATTTTAAACTCATATAGGAAATAAATGGTTTAAATACTTTAAATAATCATGTTAGTAACAAATTAAAGGCTAATTTTAATATTTTAAATAAAAGCAAGAAATATTTTATCCTGAAAATTATGTATGTTTCACGCCTACTTTCTTTTCTAGATCATGCTTCGATTCTTATAAAATTTTGTGAAAATATTCTTAATATTATTTACTCAAAGTAAACGTAATAAAAACCTATATAACTCCCTAAGTAATTTATTTTCCATAATGTTAATTTTTGTAGCAAAACCTCTTCTACATTTAACGTAGATTTCTAAATAATTGTCGAATCGAAAATTCTAGAAAAATCTATTTTAATGTTAATTTTTTTTTTTTGCAGGTGGTATCTTCCACGATTGTGCCGTGCACGACATCGATATGATCTGTTGGATTTTGGGCGAATACCCGTGTAAAGTGGGTACAATTGCCACGGCGCATGTGGAAGAAATTGCGGCAATGGACGACTTTGACACGGTCGCCATTACAATGCTGTTCCCGAGCGGCACGGTTGGCATGATTGATTTGAGTCGAAACAGTTGTTACGGTTACGATCAACGTTTGGAGGTGTTCGGGGCGCGCGGGATGATTCGCGCCGACAACGAGCAACCGATCCACTGTGTGGACACACAGCGGGGAACTAACGGCATCGTTACCGCACCAATATGGTACTCGTTCCCGTCCCGTTATCGTAACGCGTATCAAATTGAAGTTGAACACTTCTTGGATTTGGTCGAGGGTAAATGCGAGTCGTCGGTGCGTGAGGAGGAAACATTGGCCGTGTCGAAGATTGCAACAGCCGCTGAAGAGTCGGCACGTACTGGAAAATTTATAGATTTAAAATGGAATTAACGATACACTAACAATTATTATTTTTAAAATAATTTTTATCTAATAATATTTGTAATGATTGTAAAACAAGATTATTTGAATAAGTTTCTATTGAAAATATAATTATCTGAAAAATAGCATTTTTTAAAATTTGATGACCTTATTAAATTACTACATAGGTATGTAATCCATTATTTCATCATAGTTCATCTAAATAATCGTATAAATTCGTCCAGCGCCTACTGATCACGCACTAAGTCAGGGTTCCGCAATCAATTCGAGAGATATTGAATATCGTTATTCGTTTCTGTCATAGAAAATTTATAACTAAAGTTATTATTTTCTGTGGTTTCTGTGACGTTCAGTATGTCTTGATATCTACGGTACATAGTGCATACGTATTAATATTCACATGTGAATTAAAAATACCCCTGTCACAGCATCCAGCATAACATAGCGAATTTTCGTTAGTTTTGAAAATTAGTTTTGAATTTTTAGAAAAAGACAACATTACAATTACTTATTATTATATTTATACAGTGGGAGTTCTTTGAGAGTTACCATTTTTATTACAGTCAAACCGTTGCTAAGAGATAAGAGCTATAAAGATCCTGACTATAGCAATCGGTTGCCCCCGTTGATATCTGCAACTCTTATTTGAACAATTTCTCAATCAAATCAACGGTTTGGTTGTAGTAAAAATGGCAACTCTCAAAAAACTCAGGCTGTATATGTATATGTAATTCGCCATCTACGTCATCAAGATCTGCGCGTCGACATACCTTTCTTAATCTACTTTGGCTGTATCTTAAAAATATACCTCCATCCCTCCATTAAGAATTTCAAAATCAAAATTAATTTTAATTAAATACAACTATTAATTAAACACAACATACACTAATTAATTAAATAAAATATACTATTCACTATGTTTATATACAAGTTTGTCCATTATATCATAAATGAGAGTAAATTCTGTTTTTAAATATAATTTTATAAAGGTAACGATCATTTAATGATTGAATCAAACAGAAGTAATTGAATTATTTGTTCCATGTAATGCAAAAAAAACTATTATTTTTGAAACTGTTCCAAAAAAATTAAAAATTCAGCAAGCATAAATATGTAGTTCTGAGTGAGGACGTGGAGATGTATCTTCTGAACACCTAATATAAAATCAAACCAAAAATTTCTTTATTCTCGATGCCTTTTTTTTTTTACTCCGCACTTCTTTCTATTTTTTTTACAGCAATAAAAAAAGTTCTGAAAATTTGTTTTTATTTCTAATTAGATTTTCAGAAGTGCACACCAATCCAGCAAAATTATGATAATCTCGCTGTACTGATGCTAAAACCGAAAATCTTCCAAAAATTTTGCTAAGTTCGTTGGAACTTGGACCACTTGCACTATGGAGATTGGAGATACTCGGAGATGCGGAGAGATCTTCGGAGAAACATCTGTGATTGACTTCATCTATACATAGTTTTTCATTATATTATGAATGAGAGTAGCTTCTTTTCTTGAATATATTTTTATGAAAATATCCGTTCCCTTTTCATCAGGCTCTGGGTTCCCCGCAGGGAAGATTTATAGTTTTCGGCCAACTAACTGTATCTATATATATATATATATATATATATATATATATATATATATATATATATATATATATATATATATATATATATATATATTGGTACTAGCTAACCCGGCCACGCGTTACTGTGGCTCAGTAGTTATAATTGATTGAATTAATTTTTTCTTATCATTTTGATACAAAAGCTGAAAATAGTTTAGGCAATTTTAAATCATATGGGATTGAGAATAGGCGCGAAAATAAAGTGCTTCGCTTTGCTCGCTAAACAGTTCAAAATTCTATAAAAGGTTAATTCCATGTAATGCTTCGCTCCGCTCGCCATACGATTACGAAAAATAAAAAAAAAATTTATCTAAAAAGTTTAAAAATAAAATTTGGGTGACCACCCTTATCACTTAGGGGTATAAAAAATAGATAACAACCTATTCTCAGACCTACTGAATATATATGTATATGTATATAAAATTTCATCAAAATAGGTCGAGCCGTTTCGGAGGAGTATGGTAACGAAAACTGTGACACAAGAATTTTATATCTATACATATAATAAAATAGTAACGAGACCATTTCTGTACATGGAATATTTTTGGAAAATAATACTGGTATACCTTTTCCAACAATTTTTGGGATGACTTTTCGAGAGGGTGTTATTAGTGACCATAAACTTTCAAGATGTTAAATTATTTTATTGCTTACAACAAATACCACCCTATGTTCACTCCAATTGTATTTAAATTTGTTACCTGTTTTACAAGCGAAGGTTTCTTTTTGCATTCAATACTGCTGATTATTGCCGTACTTGAAAAGTCATCTCATTTAAATATTGAAAAACTATACTGTAAATAGTTATCGATGTAGATACCAAAACAGCGATTTTTAGAATTTTTGTCTGTCTGTCTGTCTGTTCACGCATCACGCAAAAACTATTGGAGGAATTTTAATGAAATTTGGTGTGATGATAACTTATTACCTGGGTCAACATCTAAAATACTTTTTACTCCGGAAAAATTTCTCATTCCCACGGGAAAATGGAAAAACCATTTTGAGCATGTGCACGGATGTGTTGGACGGATTTTAATAAAATTTGGTATGGTGGTAACTTATTACCTAAGGCAACATCTAAGATACTTTTTACTCTGGGAAAATACCTCATTCCCACGGGAAAATAGAAAAATCATTTTGTGCATGTGCACGTATTACGCAAAAACTATTGGACGGATTTGGATGAAATTTGGTGTAGTGATAACCTATTACTTGGGTCAACATTTAAGTTACTTTTTACTCCGGGAAAATTCCTCATTCCCACGGGAAAATAGAGAAACCATTTTGAGCATGTGTCCGCATTACACAAAAATTATCATTCTTTGCAAGTTCTGTATAATTATTACACTTACATACTTCTCATTGAGTTTATAACAATACTTTGCGCCAACGACGTCGCGGGCACGGCTAGTATTAGATAAATCAAAACTGACTGACTGGATCGATCAACGCACAGCCCAGACCGCTGGGCCTAGAAACGTGAAATTTTGAACAGCGATTTCTTATATTATAACGTAGGTGAGCACTAAGAAGGGATTTTTGGAAATTTATCCCCTAAAGGGGTAAAATAAGAGATGAAAATTTTCATAGAAATCTGTAATTTTTTTAGATAGAAGTATGGAAATTTGTGTTAGGTTACTGGTTTGAAAACAAAAGTTTCAGTGCTTTTAAGAATTCATCCCTTAAGGGGATGAACAAAAGAAGAAACTTTAAATGGAAGTTTGTCATTTTTACAATTAGAAATGTAGAACTTACCAATCAACTTGAAACTTTGCACAAACATAGCTTGGGAGACGGAGATGTTTATGACCCGGGAAAATATATCATTCCCGAGGGAAAATCTATTCAGTTATGACAGTTGACTATTAAAAAGTGGATTATTGGTTTCAAACTTTGTATATTGTTAACAGACGGAATTGAAAAGAACACATTGGGAAAGTATCTCAATCCCGTAGGAAATATTATTCCTGTGGAAAAATATATTTTAAATGAAAGAAAGTATTCTTTGAGTTTGAACTTAGCATATTGTTAGCAGATAGAACGATATACAGCGATAAAATAGGTTACTTTTTACCCCGAGAAAAGTAGAAAAAACTCTTATTTCTTTGTGCAACTTATACGGATTGGTGTAGATAGAACCTATGTAGCGTTGTTTTTTTGGATATGTAGTGGGTACATGAAACATTCTAGTGACGGTAGCCCGGATAGAACCATGCAGATAGAAAGAAAAAGAAATACATTTCAAATCTCAATAAATTTGGAGCTGTATTTTCTGTGCTCCAAGTATGAAATAATCTGAAAATCCAACTGCTTTCTTGTTTTTTCAGTTTTCGTAGATGTCGGGCGAAGGGCTTGTTGGTTAAAAAGAGAAAGAAACAAATTTTGATCGTCCCGTTTCATTCAGTTTTGAAAATACATTTTGTTAAACAATTTTTTTTCTCAGATAAACTTCTTGAAAACTTAGCTTGCGATTTGGAAATTAAATTTTTCAATAATTTTTTAACACGTCAAATGATCAATGAAACCTGATTAGCAAATAAGTGTGACCCCAAAGTTGACACCCCAAAATACAAAATGACATTTTGCATTTTAAGTAAGTTTGGTCAAACAATTTTGTATTTAAAATGGAAATTTTTACACCGCACTTCTTTCCAATTTTTTTTTCTTACAGCAATTTGAAAATAGTATTTTACAATATAAGTTCGGTAAGTTGCTTTTACTGATCGAGAAAATGTTGCGAAAACGAGACCCGCAGGGTCGAGTTTATGCAATTTTCGAGATCAGTAAATGAACTTAACGCATCGTGTATTGTATAATATTTTTTGCACGGACGATTTAAAATAATCAAAGAATAAAAATATTATGTTAAATAAAAAATAAAATTCGGATAATATAGGTGAAATTCATATTTCTATGTTATGACATAGAATGCCATGAATAAATATTATAAATATGCATAACAACTAATACGAACCTTTGTAGTGACAACTGACAACTATATTTGTAAATAAAAAATTAAGTGTCAATATTTCACTGGCGTGAATATTATTTTTGAATTTTATATTAAAAAAATTGAGGAAAATAGTTTGTTAAACTCTAATATTAGTGAGAATAATGAAATTGTTGAAGCATTTTATTTTTGGCTGCAAATTTATTCTCTTAAAATGAAAGGAAGATTATGAAAACCGCAGAAAATTTTAATGATTGTACAACCTTTTGAAATGTCAATAAAATAAGAAGATTAATGCCAACAATAATAATAATAATGTGCAAACTAGTGAAAATTTTCATATTAATCGATTTATTTTCCTAATTGTTCAAATTGTACTTTTAATTTCAATATAAATAAATAAATACAATCATTTTTGAGCTAATTTCACTTACCACACTCCTATTTACTTACCACGCATCTATTTCACTTACCGCACTGTTATTTTTTGGTTTTCATGGATATAAACAAAACGTTCGGGAAATGTAACTTACCAGCATTGTCAACAGCATCGGTAAATGCACGAAAATACACGATCGTGCAAAAAAGAAGTTCTGAAAATTTGTTTTTTTACTAATCAGATTTTCAGAAGTTCACACCAATCCAGCAAAATTATAATAATCTCGCTGTACTGATGCCACTAGACCGAAAATCTTCCAAAAATTTTGGTAAGTTCGTTGGAACTTACGCTATCAGATGAAAATTAAAAATTGGTAGCGTCTCCTCCTTGGACGTTGAAACTTCTCTGATTGATTTCATTCATATTGGAAAACGGAGAATTTTGATATGCTATCTGGTGGCCCGAAAAGAAACTACTGCGGAAAGGCTATTTGTACATTTCATATAAATCAAGTGAACTTTCATCAGCTGTAATTTTTTTTATGACTTGTCATTAAAAATATTTTACCCTAATTTAATCAAATTTAATACATGAAAATTGTTCAAATTATGGAATTTTCATCACAAAAAAGTAAAAGTATACTGTTGTGTGTTTGAATGCAACAGTAGAAGGTCCCAAGAATGATATATAAATGTTGCTACAATCGTAATATAACAACGAAGAATTGGTTGGTAGCTGATTAGCATGGATAAACATTCAGAAAATGGGTAAAAAAGTTATGCTTTCAATGAGAGTTTGTCCAGTTCATTTTAAACCACAAGATTTTATTACATAAGTATAATCACAAAACTTATTTTTTACTACCTAATCATATTTTAATCTATCTACTATAGGTAATAATATACATAAAAAAAAAATATCTGTCCCATCTCTCAAGCTTCAATATTATACAATCAATACAAAGTTTGATTCATTAAGAGAAACTCGAGCCCTACCAAAAGAGAAAACATTTAAGAAAGATTTCTTCATAAAAATGTTCAAATAAGAAATAATCGACTATTTCTCACGGTAATCTAGAAGCAATTAACAATCTTGAAGGAAAAACCCAAAAAAACGAAAGAGGAGATGAAGAAGGCAATGTATGTATTTGATGCCATGAAAGAAAAAATTGATGAAATCGAATTTACAATTGAATCGAATGTTACCAGTGTCATAAAGGAATTCAAAGTACATGGTTCTAACGATTTTGTGTTCCCAAAATTTCTTACGTTTATTATATCTGATTGCGAATTAAGTATTGTAACTAGCATTTCAAACATTAACTACTACTGAAAAAATAACGAAAAAAAAAATTAGCAAATTTTTCGAATGTTGTTCCTATTTATTTTATAATAATTTATTGTTGCCAAGCAAAAATGGACAATTCAAAATTGCCACTATTTCTTTAGCTGCCATCTGGTGACAAATCAAAAAACTACTCCGGATAGGCTAAATATTAAACCACGCCTCCATTCGATTTTCCAATATAGTTTTTCATTATATTATGAATGAGAGTAGCCTTTTATTTTAAATATATTTTTATGAAAATATCCGTTATTTTGATGATTGAACTCACTAAAAGTTATAATTTGAGTATTGATCGTATCCCAATGTAACCCAAACATGCAGTTAACTGTGTAACTTTAAAAAAAAATTAAAAGTTAAAGTGCAGTAGATAAAAGTGCCTGGTGATAGTGTTAAGAGTGAGAGATGCACTTTCTGAGCTTCTAATATAAAACAATCGAAACAAACCAAACCAAACTTTTCATTCAGTATACCGCGGTCTTGCAATTTTTATCGTTACGTTTTTATGAGAGGCTCTGGGGGTTCCCGACAAGAAAAATTTATAAGTTTTCGGCCTTAAATAACTGTAATAGATATTTTCCAATTTTAACGATTTTTGTTATTATAAACATTTTAGTTGATAACTCATGTGTCCCATAAGAATATGTTTTTAAAAAAAAAGGACAAATTTACATCGAAAAAAATAGTATAAAAATTTAAATGATCATTTCACTGTAGGTACACGATAAAAACGAAACAAAAATTCCTATTGGTAAATTTAATTGATTTTAGAACCATAGTAACAACAATCTATTAAATAAATATGAATTACTAATTTATTTTATTCGTTAAATTATCTTACCGTATTACACTTGAGTTATATATTTTTTCTGAATAAATTTGCGTTTTCTACAACTCAAATTTCTTGCCGAAAAGCAATTTAACTCGAACAACTGTCAACCCCAAAACACGCGCGTCGCGTTTTTGCTGGTTGACAATTCTTCTCGTTAAATTGCTAGGCAACAAATTTTCGTTAGACAAACCCAAATTTATTCGAAAAAATACAAACCTCTCGTGTAATAAATAATAAATGAAGTCAAATGATGAAATGATCAATGAAACCTGACTAACAAATAAGTGTGACACAATGCTGACACCGTGTCACAAATTCCATGTCAAACAAGTGCAGTAGTTGCACAAAATAGCGTAGTTAGGTGTTTTGTCGCTTACATAAAAAAAAAAAAAAAAACATAAAAAATTTGCTTCTCATAATTAGATTTTCAGAAATTCACACTAGCCCAACCGAATAAATTGTAACAATTCCGTCGAAAACTGATGTTACTACACCGAAAATCTTACAAAAATTTTTGTAATATGTAATGTGAATGTCACTTTCAGTTTTGATTTTTGACTTAAATACGAAATACGAAATATATTTTTTCTAAAAACGGTACAATATTTTACAAAATTTTAATGTAATTATAATACTTCACTTAAATCTAGGTACCTACAACTAGTGCTTAACCCTAACCTAACATGTACAATCTAAGTAATACAATACATGAAAAATACTTAATTATTAATGACTCTATACAAAGGAAAATTTTCAAAAAACCTTTAAACATGAATAAATTTTTGACTTTTATTATTTAACTCTATATATAACTTTTTCCATTACATTATAGATGAGAGTAATTTGTGGTGAAGTATAAAATTGTTGAGATCCAAATTATGGACAGACAATTAAATCAAATAGAAGTATTGGTGGAAATTTTTACTTCATAAAATAATGTAAAGAAATTATTTTATTTTTTATGTTTTGGAAAAAAATTTAAAATTTAAGGCAAACAAAAGGGTTTTTTTTTCAATCTCCTTTTGTTAGTGTTATTATTAAACAAGGGGACAAACTAGATTGGCTTTGCCTCTGTTCCACTTGTAATGAGTTTGTGACGTAGTCTGTTTGTGTACATACACACTGTTTGCAGTGTATTAGTTTGGTTTTTTGTAGTAGTATGTGTATACACGCATACAATCACATCACATGTATTACCAGAGAGAGCTGTTCAACGTGCTCAACTAACAATGGGTATATTGTTAATATAATGGTGTGTTGACTCGACGACGACTACTGACGGACTAATGCCTTAAGCTGTGCCTGGCTTACAAATGACTCCAAGCGAATTTCACTTTTTTTATGTTAGTTGGCTTCTAGTGTTCTATGTTATTAAATAAATTTTGCATTGAATTTCTGAATTCCTAATATAAAATAAGCGAAACAATCTGAACACGAAAAACATCAACACTTTTGAAAATCGCCAAGTGCGGGTTATACACGCATTTATGTTCCCGGAAAAATATTTTTTTTGGGCGGTGGCGGTGGAGGGAGGTGTTTGTAACGTTTCGATGCAAAAATTCATTTAGTGGGAATCATTTTCTTAACTCAATTATATTTTTTGCTTTAAAAATGTATCTCTGAAAGTCACAACTAAGCCGAAATAATTTTTCCTTAAGGGAGGAGATTTTCCCATTGAAATGGAATGTTTTGCTGGAATAAAAAGTAGCCTATAACCATTTTTGTTTCTCGAGTTATCATCTCTTTGCAAAATTTTAATCCAATTTATTTTACAAAGCGTAAAAAAAGCAAACAAATAAACAAACTCACTTTCGCATCTATTTTTTTAAATTTTATTTATAAACTCGAAAAATACAGGAGTTAGGAAATGGTGGGTTCCTTTCCCTTTTTTTTATGTGTCCATCTGGTGAAGGTCTAAAAGAAAATTTTACTAAAATTTGTTTAACAATTTTTTTTTTTTTTTTTTTTTTAAATACAAATATCATTTTGAAAATAAAATTATAAGAAATTCCACACGAATTAATTCAAAATATAAGAAAATTCACCAGTCAACAATTTTCACTTATTATTATTACACGAGAGGTTTGTATTTTTTCGAATAAATTTGGGTTTGTCTAACGAAAATTTGTTGCCTAGCAATTTAACGAGAAGAACTGTTAACTGTTAGTTGACAGTTTTTCGAGTTAAATTACTTTTAGGCAAAAAATTTGAGTTGTAGAGAACCCAAATTTATTCAGAAAAAATATAAAACTCAAGTGCAATACGGTAAGACAATTTAACGAATAAAATAAATTAGTATAAGTAATTCATATTATTATTTAATACATTGTTAGAGAAATGATCTTTGTTACTATGGTTCTGAAAATAATTAGATTTAGCAATACAAATTTTTGTTTCGTTTTTATCGTATTTACCCATGATATAGAAAATTATTTATTTATGTAGGTAGTAAGTTATTTACTATATCGTGGTATTTACCTACAATGAAATATTTTGTAGGTACTATTTTTTTCGCTGTAAAAATCTGTCCTAACTTTTTTTTTCATGGTAAAAGTGAAAAAACCAAAATATTCCTACGGGACTTGTCATCATAAAATTTTTTTGAAACTTCTCTTCAAAGTCAAATCCAATTTTTTCGAGTTTTGCGAAATAACTCGTAAGATGTGTACCTCATGAGCTCCTAATACAAAATAATCTGAAGAAACCAACTTGTGGCTTGTGTAGTGCCGTTTTTACTTTGAAGTTTTGGAATTATCACCTTTTTATGAGTTACTAATACAAAATTATCTAAATGAAGAACAACAAAAATGTTTCAAGTACCCCCATCATAGCTGAGCGTCTTTTTTATCTCCACTAAACGAACCCGAACACATTTGTTCAACTAAAATCCTCTAGATGGCACTAGGTACATCAAAAAATTTTAAGCAGTCTCCACATTCGCACCGAAGTAGGACGAGGTTCCTCGTCGAAGTTCCTCGCTGAGGTTGGAGCTTTAGAGAGATTTTTTTCAAACGCTGGGCAGCATTTGTATATACAAAGGAACATATTAAAAGGGAAACTGCTAACAAAGTGACTGTTTTTGCAAAGTGTACCAAATATTACTGGCAATGTTAATTTTTAATAAATAAAATAATGGATTGTAATGGTTGTTTATTTTGCTACATAAACATCGATGTTTTCGAATTCGATTTTTTTCTTTCTTAAATCAACTTCTAAATTAACGTGTGATAGCTTAAAAAATTGCCCTTTAAATGCCCTTTCCGAATATAAAATTGCCTTAGCTATATCTTTTAGCAATAATAAGTTATCATTATATATATTATTTAAACATTTTGACATAATTATAAACTAGCATTAAAACAATAAAAAAAGTTTTTTAATTACTAAAATACTTTTTTCTAATACTCTTAAATTTGCCCCGTCGAAGCGCCAAATTCTTTTTTGATTTAATTATATAATTAGAGAGAAAAAAATTAAAAACATCAAAAAAGAAAAAGAATTTCGCGGCGCTAGCTTCGCGTAGCTATCAATTAATGGTAATTTTCCATGTTATTTAGAAGTTTTAAAAGACCACTGCTTTCAAAATGACGAAATTCTTGTCAGAAATATTTATTACCTCTTCAGCAGTCGACGCCCCTCGTAAATGTACCACTGTCTAAAATCAATATTGAATTTTCAAAGTGATCATTTAAAGGCCCTCCACATTCTCGTCGAGGTTGGACGAGGTTCCTCGCCGAGCTCCTCGCTGAGGTTGGCTGAGGCATATGATTATATGAATAGTATTATGTATAACACCAACCGTGAAGTACAACGAAATGACTCTCTACGTCTACATTCTCGTACTCGGTCAACCTCGCGAGAATATGGAGGGTCCTTTAAAATGTATGATCATTGATCAATATTTATTGATAAGTGATATTATTATGTCTGATGTGTGTTATCGCAAATATGTAATTCTAATTAGTAATTAGTATAATTCAGTGTTTTATAGCTAATTGGTTACGTTAATTACCGTATGTATACATTAATATGTGTATTTGCATAGGGTATTATATTTCTTCAATTAAACAATTAATTGCTTATAAAAATAGTATGTAATTTAAAACTATGTACCTACAGCTAAACCTTTTTTTATGCGGTCCTTTTTTGTGCCATTTTTTTATGCGGTTTAAAAAAAAATGGCCATTAAATTTCAAAATGTAAATCAAAATCACGAGACACTAAGAAACTTAAACATTTACTATAATAATTTAATAATATTGTAATGTATTGTAAACAGGGACGGATCTAGAGATATTAGAAGGGGGGCAAAGTTTCCTGTCGGCGCCCCCGGAACAAAACAAAAATTTTTCCTGGAAGTGATGACAAAAAAATGTCAACTGGACCCTATCATAAATGGTCCGGTGCCCCGGCTTGCCCCCCCCCCTAGTTCCGGCCCTGATTGTAAACAAGATTATTTGAATAAGTTTTTATTGAAAATATAATTATTTTAAAAATAGCAATTTTTAAAATTTGATGTCTTAAATTACTACATAATCTGTTATTTCAATGCATTTTCATGTGTTCAAACAAACCTGTTACGTTTTGATTTTGCATATTACGTAATAAGAATTCAAGTGCCTACTGAACACCAATTAAGTCAGAGTTCCGCAGTCAGTTTGACGAGTTTGACAGATACTGAATGTCGTTTCTGTGACATTCAGTATCTGTTGATATGAATCAACCTGTAAGGTCCATTCATATAGCTACAGACACTGAACGTTACAGGCACGTATCGTGCCAGACACGACAAATATTGTTTAATGCTTTTCTTATGGGTGTATTCATATTATAGCGTAACGTAAGCGCACAGACACGTACAGTGACAGACAGTGTCCGCACAGTATTCTCGAGGAGAATATTTTGTCTGTGCTGGAACGTGTCTGTTGACCTTGCGCGGCTAGTATGAATGCATATTTTGAACCGTACAAACAAAATTCCTAAAATTTATAAATATTCATTGCATTCGTTTTATGAAGTATAAACAACGAAAAATTAATCGAATTTGTTAGAAAATAAACATTTTCTGTTAATTAGATAAGTTTTGTATAACCCTAGAATCATACGTTGGTCTACGAGTCAAGTTAATCATACATCGGCGTCGTTTCGACGAATGGACTTTTTACGGGGAGTTTTAGAGTTTATTTGCAAAAAACATTTTTTTTACATAACAATACTACAAAAGCGAACAAAATATTTAAAAAAATTGGATTTGGAAAAATTTCTTAATGTAAATATTTATTAATTTTTTTAAATCTTTTTATCAAAGCATATTTTCATTATAAAAATTAAAAAATATATAAATACATCAATTGTAATAATTAATTTATGAACTATTATGAATCAGTGGACATGTGTGACTTTACAAATGTGAAATTTCTCAGTCATAAATATTCCTATAGATATGTAGTTATTTCCCCATTATAGGCACATTTGTAAATTTTCTAAAATTTGTTAGTAATTTTTCGAATAAGATCTCAAAAAATAATAAAAATTAAAATATTTTCCACAAAATAAATTGTTAATCTTTTATTAAGTCATTCGAAACACATTCTTTAGTTTTCGATTCAATATATTAAAACTTCAGTATTATGTCGTCTCTATAAGTCAAACAGCTGTAATCATCTTTCACATTATCATAATCATTGAATAAATTAATTATAACATCCATATCTTTAATAGATTTTAGAAAAATTAGGAAAACTTTTATATGTGGAGTACAAAATCTTTAAAAAAAATCTAGGTTAATCATACATCGTCGTCCTTTTGACGCACACTATTTTAGTATAAAAAAAAACAATAGCTATAAATAAAATTTATATGTGTTATGTGTTATAATAACAAATAAATTAGATAACAGAAGTTTCACAACGAGCAGGTACCGACAAGTCACATTATTGGAGCAGGTAGAGAAGTTCGTTCGTCGTTTTGACGAGTATGTATGATTCTAGGGATAACAAACATTTAATCGAATTTATTAGGTTATGTACATTTCTCCACAATCACACTGATAAGAAATTTGGCGATCTTCAGTATAAAAGTCACAATGTCAGATTTGCTACAATTTAATTTTTGTAATTCACTGAATACAAAGTATACGTGCTATACGTATAGTATCTACTGTCTGTGTCTGTCTGCTAATTGTCTGTGTATATGAATACTTTTGAAAATGTCGCGTCTGTCACGATATGTGTCTGTTACGTTTAGTGTCTGTAGATATGAATGGACCTGTAGACGTACATAAACTACGGTACATACATACGTATTTAATATTCACATGTGAATTAAAAATAAAAATAAAACCACTTTAAAGTTTTTTTTTTTGTACATCGTGCCCTTGAAAAATGAACAATGATTGCTGTATCTCAAAAGTATGCCCACATTAAGAATTTCAAAATCAAAATTAATTTGTTAAACGAATATAAATACGTTTTTAATTACGAATAAAATTATGTCCCAGTAAAGTAATTCAGAATAATTTAAACTCAAAGTTAAAAAATAATGTGGTTTAACCTGTTTTTCGTTTTCATTTTTATCACAATAATCGATTTTGTTTATTGAAATGAATGTAATGCGCACGCATCATCGGTATGTTTTGTCAATTCGCTTTCAATTTGAATTGAAGGACATGACGTACATACGTATCTTTATACACCCCCAAAATAACAGTATTTATTTAGATAGAGGGTTGTTTAAATTTTTCGATTTTTTGAATAAAATGAAGATGAAATTAATTTAGTTTTATTTAAACTGTTTCAATGAAATAAAATTAGAAAAATTTCTTAGATACTTGAATGACTAGTCAAATTAAGGAAAAAAAAATTATATTTTAAAAATAAAAGTTTTGAACAATGCTTCATTGGGAATACTTAACATTGGAACTGATAGGACTCTTTGAGCCATCTAATTTATGTCTCAACTTAAAAAAAATCGCTTCCGCATTACTCCCTAATGTGAATTTAGAAACATCATGTGTAAAACAGTAATTAATAAAAATGTTTTAAATTAATTATGAACTACCTATGTGATTTATTAATAATTCAATAAATTAGTGTCATAAATTATTTTTTATTACTCATGCGGGAGAAGTACTAATTTGCCGCGCACATTTTTGTAGGGAAAATAGTTGTTTGCCCACTGTACTCTTCCCACATACTTTTTTGCGTGCGGAAAGTTTACTTTTCACACACAAATTGATAATAAAACACGTAAAATTTAATTAAAACACGCAAAGTCGCCTCTTGATTTTTCATTTAATAAATATTTCATAATTATTTCTATAGAAACCACCAACAAAATAATTTAAACAATATTTAATTCAAAAAAAGGCAAACACTCAATAATATTATTTTAAAAAGAAATAAAAAATAGTAATAATAATGGAAAAAAAGTATATGCAACTCGTGCAAGATTGTCGATTGCCCACTCGAGAGAAGTTGAGCGCACGATCGTAGTGAGTGCGCTCAACTTCTCTCTCGTGGTCAATCGACAATTTCCCGCACTTATTACATAATATACTATTAATCTTGCGTGACATAATTTTTATCTTAATTGTTTGGGAAAAACGGTTGTAGACCAAAAAAACCGTAAAAAACCTTTCGAGGTTTAAAACTCTAAAAGTCTAAACCGTTCTCAAAAGTTTCAAAATCTCCGTAAGAAAAACAACTTTTTCTCGATCACGGTTATCTATTAGATTTACTTATATTTTTTTATTTTATTTTAGTTCATTATCTGATACCTGCGCTTTCATCAAGCGGCCAACCGCTTATATGCGCAGGTGTCATCTATCGACTGAATTTTCGTTCCGTCAATATTATTAAATATAAAATTGAAAATTTTCAGTGTTTAGTTGCTAAAGTTATAAATAAACAATAAAAAAAAAATTGCTAGACCGCGTATTTCAAAATTTTGTATAAATCATTGACGGATTTTAAAAATCAAAAAATAAATGTAAATAATTTTTAAACACTTTGTATATGGTTGTTTGGCAGAAGAACATACTGGATGAATATTGTGTCTGACTCCGTCACTGAGTGAGTGAGTGAGTGAGTGGTTTTGTATATTATGTAGAGATGGAACTACAGTTTGTCGGGTTTGTTTTGTCTCTGTCGCTTACTATTACATATTTCCATTGCTAAAACGGCAACTAGAACAGCTACTTAGAACGAACCGAGCATCAATAAAACCGATTGTAATATTTTGTTTTGTGCGAATAAGTTTTCGAATTTCTATGTCTCACTATTAAAGTTGTAACAATCAAATTTTTCAAATAGAAGTTTATTTATTTTTTTTCGAATATTTGATAATAAATTTTTGACAAAATGGCAACATTAAAATTTAAAGATCCATCACCGTACCAACGTCAGGATAAACCGGTGCCACCAATCGAGGATTACCTGTATGCCAAGTATGTACCAACTTTTTAATTTTTTTGTAGTTTTTGTGTAGATTAAAAATTTGGAATACAAAATATTTATGATGATAAATTTAGAATTTAAAATGTTTGATTTGTGTATGCCTGCGTTTGCCGGTAGATACATAAATATGGTGTTGGCATTAAATTTTTTTTTTATTCAAAAAACCAGTTTCCTAGTTTATACCGTCACAATATGATAGAACTTGATATTGAATTAGCCAATTGTCCGTATTTTTAATCGGTCTATGAAAAGTAAAATGATTTTTATGGGATTTTTAATAAATATTTTCCAATCAGGCCCGGCGAAGGGGGGCATTCGGGACAGTAGCCCTGGGGCCCAAACAAAAATGACTTTGCCATGTAAGTAGACGTTTCGTCAATTGTATTTTTGGGTAAAAATTTTGTTTGCCCCCCGAGGTCTTTTTCCTTTTTTTCACCCGGTCCTGTTTCTGATCAAAAATTCCATTTGATCGTTATAGTGATTTCATAGGTAAAAATGTTTAGATAGATTCCATACCATGTAAGTATTTTGTATAATTTTTGCACTTTTAAAATAATTTTCTATATAGTTGTGTTTCGTACCAAAATTGACCAAACGATACAATTATAGAATCACTTCAGTGTCCCAAGCAGTTTTTTCTGAAACAATTTGATGTAAAAATTTCAAATTATAAGTAGTTGAATTTTGATTCCGGGGTTTAATTTCAGGAGGTAAATGAGGATGTAGAAACAATTTTTTTCAAGGGTGTCATACAGGATGTCACAGAAAAGTTTATTAAAGTCCAAATTTGCATTTTTTTTAGAAACATTTTCGGGAAAAATCGTAGAGAAAAATAAAGTGTAGATTAAGCTAAAATTATTAGGGTCCAAAAATTTTAACGCGATCAATTTTATTATTTAATTTTATTTTATGTATTAAATTTTTCCATAGAAAATATGTTTCGTAAAATTTTTGTTTTCAAAAAAATTATTGCACGGGAACACAATTTGCGCAAGTACGACTTGCACTTGACCGATTTTACCTGTAAAATTTAAATATTGTTATTAATAGTAACCTATACTACCCTCCGGTTACGCTTGAAGGGTTACAACTATTATGTTTTTGTGGCCAAGAACAAGTTTGGTTAGTTATTTAAACAGAATAATTTGCATAGACGAAACTGACAAATACATTTTTAAGACCAATTACCTGCGTTCTTTGTGCTAACATTAAGCTAACAATAAGTTTTACCTTATACAGGTGCAAATAATAGTAAATACGACAAAGATTATCTATCTAAAAATGTTTATTTTTTGGCTACATTTTTTGCATTCAAAACTAGGGCTTTTTAGTTAGGCCATTGCCAGTTCCTTGTTTTGATACAAACACATGAAAAAAATACGGGAAATATAGTTTACAATTTTTCATTACATGGCCCAAAGTGTATGCATGTTTACTTTTTGAACACCTTGTAAAATAACCTACCCCTATTTGCATACAGAAAGCTTTTATTATTCTTCCTTTTCGCTATCCTTACAATCTAGAAGTCATAATATGACCTTATCAAATCTGTAAATAATAATCATATGAACTAGAGACAAGAACATTCTGGATAACCAGTAGAACGTTCAATCGATAATCGCCGTTATACACTATACTTTGTTCAACATATTCTCGTTAAGTCCACGCCCCTTTCGTCTAATTACTCGAATATTAACCAATCACAGCTGCGAAGTGTGACAACCACCTATGATTTTATTGAAATAAATCAGTACAAAAATTTTAATAATTTAAAACTAATTTTAAATTTGGAAACTTTCACTTGTTAAAAAGTTTGAGGCAAAATACCTCGATAAAAATTCAAATTACAAGTTGAAATATTCTAGAAGTTGTTTAGTTAAACCAGAAACCCACTCTCTCTGCATTCAAATGTCACGTTGAGAAGAATTAATTAGAATAAATGCAATTGAAAATTTAAATTAATTTATCAAAAACAATTCTGTAAATGTTAATGACCGCGAATCAGATGAAATTAATTAAAATATATATCTTACTTAAGTCGCTCAATTTAAGTAGGATATGCGTAATTCAATTACGCATGCATGAATGCATTTGTGGTAGAAATTATTTGCATTAAATTGAATTACTGGGATAATAATACGTCTGTTTTACAACTTTTCTTTCTAATGTAGTCTGATGCATTATATTTAATCAATATTGCAATTAAGTATGGACAATCTGTGTGGCAGGGGCGGATTCAGCTCTCAAATTAGGAGGGAGTCACATGTTTTAACCGTTTCATAATCTTTTTTTCACATTGTAATAAATTTTCAATTAAAATATAAAAGAACGATTTCACTAAATTAAAAAATTCCCTTTTTCTTAAAGCAAACCATTTTGAACTGATTTGAAATAGACTAATTCTGATGTGAACTGTTAATTTTTACTATCAAAAATGCCCAAATTCCTTTTCTTCAGGGCGGGGGGTAGTAATGACCCCCATGACCATCCCTCTGTTTCCGCTCTTGCTGTTTGGGAATATAAATAATAGTTTGCATCAACGACGCCCGAAAATACATTTGTGTAGTAACATGCATAATAATTTTCTTTTTCATGTCATCGTTATCGAAAGCTAAATTTAAATTTTTTATTTTAATTCGCTATTTCGAAAAATTTATTACATTCACCACTTAAACGAAAATATGTTTGCTGTATTGCCACTTCATTTTTAGTTGTTGTTGTCAGGGTACAAATTTGAAATTACATTTCCTGTCGCGTTGAGACCTTGATTTTTGTTGTTATATTTTTGTTTTTTGTTTTAGATTTGATGCCGATGTGAAAGCGGTAACGCCGTCAAAGTCAAAAATTAATTTAGCACTATTTGGTGCAGGACGTGCAGGTAAGTAATCGTACATATTATAGAACACTAAAGAATTATTTAGAATAAGTATTTTAATATATAGTTTTTTTTTTTTAAATATTACAATTTATACACATAATCACGTGGTGGAACGTGCACGTTCAAGCTAGCAGTTATCATCTATTGATGTGTAATCCACCAACGCAAAAAGTACAAGCGGTTAATTACGATAAGATTTTTTTGTAATAATTGTACTTGTTGCCAATAAATTCACAACGAATGTTTATCATTCGATAGTAGCGTCACTTTCCATCTCATTTAATGTTTTGGCGGGAAATCCACGTTCGTTTTCCGTACATAAGACGTTTCGTTTTCACTTTTAATATATCAACATTAGATTTAGGTGATACAATTTACTTTCTAGAATTCTGACATCACACAGACAAATTTCCCTTTATTTTTACTGTTCCTTACCAGCAAAACTGGAACGAAACACTAATGGGATCGCCAAAAAAAAAAACCCGGCAAGGTCGTGTTTGGTGCACGGTAAATCACAATGCCGTTAGTAGTGAATTTTTTTTGCGGCGTTTTTTCAAAATTAAAAATATTTTATTTAAAGTGAATCGATTACTACTAACAAAATCTTTTTTTTTCTCTATAAATAAATATAATTTATGTGTAGAAAAATAAGTTAAATTTTATAATACATGTAACAGTATTAATATTTGATTATTGTTCAATCTTCTAATTTTAATAATTTTAAAAGTAATGAATTTTATTCTGGTAGTTGACGTGTACGAGCACATAATAACGATGTGTTCGTGTCATTTATAAAAATTTGACATTTTTGTAGTTTTTTTTTTTCTAATTATTACAATAACTAAACGTCCAATATTAAACAAAATGGTTTTTTAATGATTCAAAAACATAAAAGAAAATAATTTTCAGTTTTTTAAATCTTAAAGTTGGTTTTTAACGACATAACTTACTTAAATATATACCTCTGATGCACCTCTAATCATACTTTTGCATTTACACGTACGTTAAAAATTCTAACTTTGAAAATTTATTTCTTCTAAACTACACGTCAGAAATTAGTGAATGCATCATATCTTTCTCTATACTATAATATACTAAAATTTCAAATTCTAATTTTGGAAAATTTCTTGTAATCGATTCACCTTAAGCAACAATTTAATAACCAACTGATGATACACTGTTAATGTTTTTACAACTAATTCACCAATACATAAACAATCGTAGCTCGCTCTCTGCTTAGGCAAACAGGTGCGGTAGGTTCGACAGCAACTACAGGTCTGTTGCACAATACGCAACGTATTATAGCGCACATCGCACCGTTTCCGCATCCCTTAATAGTGTACGCTTTATACGAAATTGTTGACGTGGTACAGCGTCGCATCAACGTTTCAAAAACATTGCCGGCACCTGGGGAAGTTTACTGCATTGGCGCGCGGACTGTATAGTGTTAAGACTTTACACGCGCTTCTATTATACAATGACTCATTGTTATTGTATAATTTTAATTATATAATTCGATTTCGTATGTCAAAATTTAGAAGATACCTAATTAGTAATTACTAATTAGTAATTCTAATTAGAATTACCTATTCAATATTTATAGAGATTCATTTTAAAAAACAATTTTTTTCTTTTATTATCTCCACGTGTCCACTAAAAATGTTGCTGTTAAGCATGCAATACACTACTCGCGAAGTTGCCTGAAGTTGGCCGAGTGCGAGAGTATGTACACGCGCACAGTCTACATTACTAGGACTCTCGCGAACTTCTACGAGTGTGTGTGATGACGCTACTCGGATTTCGGCCAACTCCAGCGAGTACTTTGGCGAGGAACTTCAACCGAGAGTGTAGTGCCTCGTCTACACTCTCGCGTCCTTGGACTCAGGTAAAAAACCTGACCCGAGTGCCGAGTGGAGTGGACGTTGGTCGAAGCGAAGCGAGGAAGCACGTACTCGGCCAAATTCGCGGGTAGTGTATAGCATGCTTAACAATGTTAACCGTTCATTATGTACACGTAAACAAACAAGTCAAATTTTTTGTCTACATATTCCGTGACATTTATTTTGTCGCCGCATACTGTTGGAATTATGTATTTGAATAAATTATATATTTATATATGCCACGCGCTCCTAAAATTTTATTGACGCACACACCAAAAAAATCCCCTTACAAGCTATTCATATGAGGAGTGTCTGTTCAAAAGGTCGTATTTCCATCATAAACAAAATTTACGATAATTGAAAAAAAAACTACCTGTTCCATTTAAGAAAATGCTAAAATATACTTATTTGATTGTACCTGCATTTGAAGGTAAAGACTACAATACACCACAAATCCAATTTTACGTAGTGATCGGTGCAAATTTAAGGGGAAGTACGTAAAATCGGAAGATCAGGGGCGTCGGTAAACTTTTGTTTCGGGGGTTGGTAAACATTATTTATCTGAATTTATTTAAAACAATATAATCTTAAGAGACAATTTACACCTAAAATTCGGGTTGTGTAGACAAAGGAAATCGAATATTATACTAATGAATATGAGGATGACTTTCAGAAAACTGTCTAAAAATCAACTTCACTATCGCATTCATCAGCGTAAAAGACGCCAAATACTGGAAGCTGACAAAATTTCTAGAATATTCTACTCGTGAACTAGCAAAGATACCAAAAAAAAAAAACTAATTTACTATTGAATTGGGCACTAAAAATTAGACTAAGCAGTGCATTTTGATAAAAATTCTAGAATGTTCTATTCGTCAACTAACAAATATATCGAAAAATCAATTGCACCATTTAATTGGTCATCGAATAAAAGACGGAATAGCACATTTTGATAAATGTTCTAGAATATTCTATTTGTCAAATAGCAAAAATTGTCAAAGTCGGACATTTGGTTTACATTAGTTTAATTTCGGTTGGACAATTAAGTGGTGCAGTAGATTTTCCAATATCTTTGTTAGTTGACAAATAGAATATTCTAGAACATTTCTCAAAATATGTTATTTGGTCTCTTTTTTGGTAGCCAATACAATGGCGACGTCTGTTTTTGAATATCTTTGCTAGTTGACGTGTTTTATACAAAGTTAGTGTGGTGATCAAACAGACCCCAAATAGCCGTGAACGTAGCGTGGTCGCTCGGTGTCCATTAGGTCACGGGTTCAGTGCTGGGTCCATCCCGTGATTTTTCTCAATTTTTTTTCAATTTATTATTGAAATTAATAATATATAACATATATGACTATGTAAATGTTAATTGTAACATACATGTTGTACTTGTTAATTAAAAGTTTGAATTCGCGCCGTTTCACTCCGATTTACGGTATGTATGTATGTATTAATAGGCAAAAGAAATGAATTATTTATGAATTTTCTGATTAATTTTAATATTTTATTTTGCGAATTACTTACGTGGAAACTTACTGAATTATTGGTAATCGTTTGTTTATTTTATTACATAATGCGTACATAATATTGTGATCAAGGTTATTAATAATAATTATATAACGTAAGAGCGTAAAAATTGAGTTTGCCACGAGTATTTGGGAACTATTCGGCCAAATACTGAATAACAGAGCAAAAAGCGTAATCTGACGCATTTATTTACATAAAGTAGACAAAATTACCTTTAAATAACATTCCCTACTAGCTATTACATAATAGCTGCTATATAGTCACGATATGCGTACTGTTTAGTGTACGTATTTAAAAATTTGAAATAATTTTTAAAAAACCGTGCATTTTTAAAAACACAGCTGATATTTTCGAATATTTTATTCGATTTTTCTACGCATATATTTTTGTCTTGTATTTTACTTTTTATGGTTTTGTACCAACTACCAAAAAACGAAAAGTTGGGGCATTTTTAAAAGGGGAAAATTAAGTACCTTTTTTTTTAATTTAATATATTGTGGGGTGTCGTTTGGAAAGTCTTTTTATAGGTAATATAAAAAAATATAGAACATCGAATAGTATTCGCCGAAGATTCGGCTATTCGGTCAGATCGCTCGCCGAATATTCAGTATTTGGCCAGCACCTCAGAAGGTTTTGTTGCAAGCCTAGTAAAAATTTTCGCTTAACATAAAATATGTAAGTTTTTTGAGTCAAGTCCAAAAATCCTGGATGAGTTTTTCAGCCAGATACGTCTGATGCCTGGAACATGGTTTTTTGGACATTTTTCGTGAAAAAAATAGTTCTTTGTCAAAATTTTCGTAAGTTCAAAAGTTTTTGCGACATTTTTTTAAAAAGAGGAGGGAAAATCACATAAAAAAGGTTTTTAAACCATCATTCTACGTAAACTGGTTTCCGTGAAAAACTAATTTTTATAAACGGAAATTCGCTATGTTAAGTAGGGTGCTGCGACAGTGGTATTTGATTCTATATTCAGAACTTTCTAATGACCTTGAACACATTGTACTGCACATTTGGTTAAGAGTCGCATGTTTGGTTGATATCGAACGTTATCAAATTTCATTCTTGCAAACGATACAATTTGTAATCAATCCTCAGTCCGCTTCTAAAAACGTATTCGAATCATACATGTAACACTTGACCTTTGCACTTTTATTTAGTTGATAAAAGGAAATAAGAAACCGTAGGTAAGTTATTTTATTTCTAAAAAGAATTTAGAATAATTGTTTCAGCAAAACACAATCGCATATCTGTGTCTGCGGACGATAATAAATATTTCCGTTATCTTTGAATTATTGTAATAAAATATTGCATTGCATTATTGCAATGTATATGACTTAAGCCAGCGAGCAAGTATGCTAATTTTCTTTTTTTTGTTATTGGCTGCGTTTAGCAGAAAAACTTCTTTAAAGCGCTTTAAAGCAAAATGACGATTTACTAAAAATAACAAAGCACCAAAAAGCACCAAAATGTCGTCGTAGATACTTAAACAAAATAACCTCGCTACGCTCCCTATTAAATACGATATCGCTACGCTCCCAATTCGATAAAATATTCTTACACAAGAAACAATGAGTGTATTCATATCATCGCTCCAATATCAGTCGTGATACCCTGCCGCTCCAATAACACTCCAATGCCAATACCACTCAGGTAATATTTTATCGTAGCGATATCAGACTTGTTATGACTTGTACCTATTCAGTTGTTATGAAAAGATGTTTGTATCGTACTAGGAGCGTATCGAGAGCGGCATTACAATGTGAATGGAGAACGAATAGGTACCAGCATGGTATCAGCACCGTAATGTGAGCAAGATTGTATCGGAGCGAGACTGGAGCGGGAACCTACCGATATCGGCACTATAGTGTGTATCGGGCCTAAGAGTTATTTATAAGAAAATTTTTTATATTTTAGACAATATCGGTAACATTATAGGTCATATTATTGAAGAATCATCAGAGTACACAGTAAACAACAATATGGCAGAATTTTGTAATTTATCTCAGTAAAATTTAAATTTGGTTTAAGACAGAGCTACGTGTCACTTAATTTTTGTCCTGGCAGAAAATTAATCAGTAATATGAAGTGGCTTAAAACGCTTTAAAGAATTTTTTCTGTCAAACGCAGCCATTTATTGCTCACTTTTAAAGTATTTGAATTTGTTTTATCATTCCGTTTTCATTTTAGGAACAATTCATTTACAAACTATCGCCAGACATCCACGCGTTAAATTGTTGTATGTTGTGGAGGATATTGTGGAAAAACATGAGGCGATCAAACAATATTGGGGATTGGAAGATACGATCTTTTTGACCAGTAAAGATGCTGATACCGTTTATAATGATGAAAAGTAAGTACTTATTTTGGATTGGCCAAAGTAGTGTCCAAATTTTGATCATTTCTTAACTGAAAACTCGATGTGGACTTGGGACATATTGTCAATAAACATGGTTTTAGCTAAATAGACAAAACTATTGAGATAGTTGAAACTAGGGCCGAATTTACGGTTCTTGTGCGCATGAGCCGAACAAAAATTTTTGTACCCACCTTGTCGAGTTTTTCAAACGAAAGCCTTAACCTAACCTCTCAAAATTATCACTTATTCAGGAAATGTAGAAGCCCTACTAATAGGTCTTTTCATCATGTGACGAGCGCAAGCGCAGCCGTCATGTTAAAATAGTGGTAATTCAAAAGTTTCGTACTGTTTTGGTCAGGAACAGCTAGGAAATCAATATTATCTCAATAAACAAATGAATTATTGGAAAAAATCGTCGATGGTGCTTCACTTGTTTATAATTCAGTTGAAGCCATAATCACCCATAATTGTGAACAATTGAAAAGGTGGCTAAAATGTCATGGACGTCTGCAAAAACGAAAAAAAAGTGAGCTGATTGAGAGGTTAGGCATCCACACTACTTGTTTACTATGTCAAAAATAATAATAAAAACAAATAATATCTATAATTTTATTCTAATTAATAATGTCAACCAATTTTTAGTACAACTTTAAATGATTTATAGCGTGTATCACCCTTACAAACTCCATAATAACACCGTTTCTTTGCTCCTTTTCGTACAGGTAACATTATAGTAATGGATTGAAAAAATTTAATTTTCAAATAAAAACACTTATTTTTTTATTTTTCCTTACTTTTTTTTCAATAAATATTCTTTATTTAATATTTTTTTATTTTAATTATTTGTAGATGCGTACTTTAACATGCTTGTTTACAAAAAACAGTACGAAAAAAATGGCCGATATTGACACATGCGCACAAAAAAAAATTGTGATGAAAAGGCCTATTAGTGATGAGCAAATGCAAGACCAAGACCAAGACTTGGCAGTCTTGGTCTCGGTCTTGTTCTTGCATTAAGAATCTTGGTCTTGGTCTTGCAAAATGCAGTCTTGGTCTTGGTATTGCTAAAAAGTCTTGCACTTTCTTGCATTTTTTTATTAGCGAAATTTTTCCTTCTAAAATCAGAATTTTCTCTCTTTGCGGTATTAATTATACTTTCAAACTAAATTTAAATAGGTTAGCAAGAGTCTTGCTTTTGTCTTGGCCTTGCTCACTTGAGTCTTGGTATTGGTCTTGCAAAAAATGCAAGACCAAGACAAGACTGCAAAACCAAGACTAATTTTGCTCATCACTACTACTGATATTCAAAATTTGTTCTTTTAAGAGTGAACGCTGTCATAGTTGCTTCGCCAACATTCACCCACGAAGAGATTGTTAAGTCATCGCTTAACGCCAAAAAAGCAGTGTTCTGTGAAAAACCAATCGCGCATAATTTGGAAGCTACAGCGCGTTGTTTTAAACAATCTCACGAAAATGGCAAACCATTGTTCTGTGCATTTAATCGGTAAGATTGCATTCAGTTGCATCTTCTACAATCAACTAAACCATTAAACGGGGTTAATAATTATTATTAATGAATCTGTTGTTGTTGTTGTAGACGTTTTGATCCATCGTATGCACATGTCCGCGAACGGGTGCATAGCGGCGAAGTGGGGCATGTGCAACTGATTAAAGCCACCAGCAAAGATTCACCAATGGCTCCAGTGGAATATTTGAAAGTGTCAGGTCAGTGACATCTGGATTTAATTAAATGAAATTAATTTTATTAATGTTGTTCTGTATTGGGATTCAGGTGGAATATTCCATGATAGTTTAGTTCACGATATCGATATGGTCTGTTGGGTGTTGGGCGAGTATCCATCTCGAGTGACCACAACAGCGGTGGCAAATGTTGAAGAAATCGCTGCCATCAACGATTACGACACGGTTGTGATCAACCTGCTGTTTCCCAGCGGCACCATTGGAATTATTGATATCTCGCGCACGTGCAATTACGGCTACGATCAACGTTTAGAGGTGCGTAAATCTAATAACCGACAACGGTCCTCAATTTCATACCCGCAATTTTTTTTTCGTAGGTTTTTGGCCCACGTGGTATGATCCGTGCCAACAACGAGACACCATTGCACGGTATCACACGTCAAACCGGCACCGACGGTGTCATTTCACCGCCGATCTGGTACTCGTTTCCGTCACGGTATAAAAATGCATATCAAAATGAAATGGAACATTTCCTGAAGCTGGTACAGGGTGAAGAGAAATCCAAAGTGCACGGTTTCGAAATTCTGGCCGTGAGTAAAATTGCCACAGCGGCTGAGAAATCGGCTCGTACCGGTAAACCGGTCGACCTGACATGGGAGTCAGATGAAGATTTCCATTTATCATCAAACCAAAATAGCCATTAATCAATATTTACAATAATGACAAAAAAATTGATTGATTTTAATCAAAATGTTTGATATTTACACTTTTTAATTTTTTTTTTTTTTTTACATAACTTACACAAAGAAAAGAATACGTATTTTTATTGACTCTATAATTTTTATAAAAAAAGTTTTTTCGATTCTTTAATGACCGCTCTTTTTCGTCATATTGAATCAGTTGTGAGGTTATGTCAGTTATTTTGACAGTTCAAATGCATAGCACAAACAAAAAAAATTTTAGTTCCTGTTTTCCAAGTCTTAAAAAATGTGCCATTAAAACTTTATTTTTTCAATATATTTGTACTTAATTTTAAAATTTAATAAGCGATCTTTATTTTTAAATGAAACTTACAAGACTTCAAAACAAAAAAATTTTTAAAGAAACTTGGTACCAGTAATTCGTAAAAACATAAGACTTGAAATTAGATTAGTTAAAAACAGTATTATTACATTTGTAATTACACTTTAAATTAAGGCTAGTCTTATTCTTGCAAACTAGTTTATTTTGTACAAATGTAATAAATTGATTTTTTTAATTTTATTTCAATTACTTTATAATTTTTTTTACTTTTATTTTTTCTGACATTTCTTATTCGATTTTATTTTAAAAGTCCATTGATTGCACTTTTTGAAATCAATAAAAAACTGCCTTGAACACATTGTAGACTAATTTTTTTTTTTTAAAAAAAGTTAGCAAATAGTTTTTGCACTACTAATTTTACAAGCCGTATTAAAGGGTCACAAATAGAATGAGACGTTTATAGTGTGTTACATTGGTATATATCGATGGACTCAAAAAAAAAAAAAAAAAAAAAAATTACAGTGGACTCTATTTAATTCTAAAGTAAAATAATTTTAACTACTTGTGTGCGAGCCTAAGCCGCACTAATTTTCTTAATTCGAAATTTTTGAAAGGCCTCTTCAGCTTTAAGTTAATTAGAGTCCACTGTATTTATAAAATATTATATTTAAAAATATTAAATACTGGAAGAAAGTTCTGAACGAATTATACGGAACAGAAGGACGATATTATCTAAACTGTGGTATTTCAAATTGTAACCTTGAAAGTATTTTTAGATTCTTTTTTTGTAATATAAATATAAAACAGAATATGTAGTTCATTTTCATAAAATTTTGGCAGAATACATTAAGTGATTTTATACGTTATAAATAAAAAATTAAAACAAAAACTAATTAATGTCAATTACAATAGTAAATTGCCGATTAAATTCAGTATATTTTCGTTACAGTTTATCAAATTTATTTAAATTTTCGGTTTTTCTAATTACACTTCGAAGAACCATATTTAAACAAAAAATTCTATGTAATTTTTCTTTTAAACAGTAAAATTCAGTGGTTTTTCTAGATGGTTAAAACTTTTGAATCTTTAAAACAGCGCCCCAATTATTTTTTCAAACAAAATGCAACCAAAAAGACTTAAGAATTAAAAATTGACGTTTAATAAATATTTGACGCCATCTTGGAAAGCTACATTGCAATAAATATTAATTTTTGTCTTTTGTATGTTTTATTAAATAATAAAGAAAAAAAATTTGAAGAAATGACTAAAATTTTTATTTATTTCCCTTACAGTTCAGTTCAACTTCTACTTGATGATGATCGAATTAATCGAAACTTTCCTCGTAATTTAACAAAGTAAATATTTTATCATAATCCATAATTTGATGATTTTTTATCAGGACAGAAGGACCATTTAGAAAAGGATCGATATTTGGAATAAAACGAAAACGCCATATTTACCAATATAAAAAGTATATTTTGTTAACCATTCAAATTATAAAATTACTCCCAAAACATTTACAAAGAAATAAAAATATCCATTATTATTGATGAAAAACAAAAAATATATTTCAACAAAAAAACAAAAAATCTAAACCATATTTTAAAAAAAAATTACGATATGATACAAATTAGAACAGACAGTTTTAAATTAGAACGAGAAAAAAAACGTATTGTCTTTTTCTAACTTTGTTACGACCAATTTCTTTCATTTAGAAAAATATTCTAAAAAATCATTGATAAATGTCAAAAATCACGAGGAGTTTCTCGAAAAACAACGAAACCCTTATAAATTCGTCATGCGTGTGATCGCATTAAATGGTCTACGCGCACTTTACTACTTTTAAATAATCACTGTCGGACCTTATGCAATCTGATAGACACTATCGTTTTTCAAAAAACTATTTTTGATTTAATATTAACGAACTAAAAGCTAATAAACAAGAAATATTTTATCCTGAGAATTTTGAAGAATTCTAACTACTAACTACAAAATTCTGACTTACGTATGGAACTATTTACGGTGGGTATAAAAACGTATTAAACCCTTAAAATAAGGTTTCCGTGAAGTTACATAATTATAAAACATCTGACAATTAGTTTGAATTTGGTGTTTTGACCAGATTGGTGTTTTATGAAGCGTTAATTTTAAGAAACAATTAATTTTATAACCAAATCTGAATATTTAATCAATAAATTCAATAAAAGAACCTAGTTTACCAAAATTTTCCACAAAACGGTAAATACGTAAAGAAATAAAGAAGCAACTGTCATTTTAAAAAAAAAATAGTCCCTATAATAAATAGAGTCGTGACCACTGAGCAGTGAATCGAACCTATTAACATATATGTTTCCTAGAGATACCACAGGCATTAAATTTTGAAGCATGACTCCATTTTAGTAAGCCCAACTTGTAACCACGGAGACTTGTTTATAAATATTAGATAAACCATTAAATTAATGGTTTGACCGCCATTAAAGTAATTCCAGTCAATTTTTTTGCTTCAATTTCATAATGTATTTGTAATACACAGCATTCTCTCTAGTCGATTCTCTCCTTTAACGCTGATTGATTCCGGCATTTTCTGTCCAGTTTGTGTAAAATACATTAGAAATAAATTAAATATTAACAAAAATCATTTATATTAACCTAGAAAGAATAATTAAATTAAAATTTTTTAACTGTTTATTAATTCATAACTTATTAACAATAATTATGTACTCAAAAATATTTACTCATGATAATTAATTTTAAAGCTTCCCGCTCTGTTTTGGACAGAAAATGGATGACATGTCACGACTCTATTTATTATAGGGACTCTAAATTAAATTACATATTAGTGACATTTACGTGTGAATAATTCGTAAAAATTGAACACATTTCAAATAGGAATGTCGTAACAAATAAAAAACTGAAAAAAAGTCTGAAATAAAACTTAAAAATAGTTTGAGATCATTTTTTGATTTATTTTAATTTTTCCATAAAGAGGAATTCTGTGAGCATGCGCATTTTATTTAAATAAAAAAAGGCAAGATAAAGCAAATGAAAGAGTATTTTTTTAAAAAAATAAATAATTCTTTCGGTTAATATGAACACGTTTCAACCCGTATAATTTTGTTTAACTTTGATTTTAGCCTACGTTTTAAAGGGACATCTGATGATAAAATAAAGCAACTCTACAATAAATTTACATTCTAATATTTAGATATTTTTATTTTTGTAAAAATTCTGATGAAACTCTATTAGTTGATTTAAAAATCTGCAAAAATTTAATAAATCGCCCCCACACTAATCTTTAATATCCATTTTAGTACACACAAAATAAAATTCTCCGATATTTTGAACTGTACTAAAATTTAAGGCTGAAACGTCAGTCTTTCAAAACTTATATATTTTTTTTTTATAATAAATAAAAGTGAAAAAAAAATGCAATCTTCCCACCTTATTTACACTTTCCCGAATCCTGTCTGTTCTGCTCGGCCAGAAAACGTTCTATCTAAACTAGTGAAAATCAATTTCTGCAAATTTTTTTTTTTTTTGACTAAATACTCCTTTGAATGTTTGTGCAAATCAGTTTGAGAAAATTTTTATTTTGGTTGGTGTAAACGCGAGACTGTACTTTGTTTATTTGCAGAAATTAGTTTGATGCAATGTGACGTATTTACGATAACGTAATGTGGTGAAAAATTTGGTGTAAAACAAACCGATTGTTGCAATCTTGCAAAAAATCTGTAAATTAAAAAAAAAAAAACGATTAACTTAGTTGCAAATTATTACATATCGATAGCTTTCTGGCGCAACATCGTACTTCAGTAATGGCAACTTTTTAGGAAATACAAAAAACCGAATAATTAATGAATATTTTGACTGTGTTTTAATTTTAATCATTAAATATGTTTGATTTTAGTGGTAAAATGTCATAACATTTGATAATTATTTAGAAATTTTAATGGCGAAAAGCGCGCCATTACTTTAAAATTACGTCACAATTTGTTAACAAACATGTTGACCTTGATAATTTTTATCTGTCAAGCGAAATTATGTTCTATTTTCAATATTTCTGATAGCTTGAACACAGACACGAATTCAAATAAATACTTTGATTTGTTATGAATCTAATCAAAATTTTGAGGTTATAAAGATTGACACTGACGTCTGCTTGCCATGGGCCGTGTTCGATTCGTGGTATAAACAATTCTCGCGCATGTGCACTATTAAACCGCGCAAACAAAAATTCAAATTATTTGACGTTTACTACCATATTTGGAAACTTGTAGACGTTATATATTTAAATTTTTGCTAATATATTCGCGCGGTTTAGTAATGCACATGCGCAAATGCACTGGAATTTTTTATACCACAAATCGAACACGAGGATGGCGTCCATAAAATGAGCCTTTTTCGCGCCAATTTTTTTATTTAACAGTTTATTTTTTATTATTTTCGTAAATTCAAATATAAATTACTATTAAAAATCTTGTTTATAAATTTTTAATTACTTCTAAAAGACACGACGTTACAATTAGATTTTCTCTACGTAATATTCAACTGTCAAACAATGAGTTCTAAGGTTGCGTCAGAATAGCATTAATTAGCACAGAAATTCGACTTACCTGAGTGACTGTTAGTTTAGAATTTGAGCGATTTTGCAAAAAGTGCAGCAGTGGCCTGTGTCATGTCACCGTTAAAATGACGTAACTCGTGTAACACTTGCGCCCTCGTGAACCCTAAATCGACTAATTCTTTCACCTCTTTTTCACTAAATGGATCGGTTATTCGAATTTCCTGAGAATCATTTGACGTGGCGGAATTGTTTGTGGTTTTTGCCGCTTTTTGAATTGATGAGGAACCTAACATTTATTATAAATATTAAAATTTATATAAAAAAAAAAAATGGAAATAAATGTGAGGTTATGGAATCATTTAATAGATTTGAGTTAGATTAATAAAAGTGGTATTTTGCAAAGTAAAGTGTTTTTAGTTATGGAATCATTTTAGAAACTTAATCAAGGATCTTTTTTGTATAAAAATCTTGCAATCTACTGCTTTAAATTTAATTTTCTTGCAAAATAAAAAAATTTCTATTTGCTTCAATTATTTCCCAAACTTTCCTTCTTTTCGTCCAACTAAGTTCACATCTTCGAGGAATTTTCTTCCCACTGATTTCTTCAATGCTCTGTTTATAAGCATTTGAATAGAAAAACAATTAATAAACTATATTAACCTGACTGTACGCCCGAAGTGAAACTTCTCACCGTTTATTTTCAACTAAATTACGTGTTCTTTTTGAAACAAAAGATCCTAGTGTAGTGTAATAGGAAGTTTCACTCCGAAAATTAATTAAAAACTTAAAATAAAAGTAAAAAATCAAATACGATACTAAAATTTTCTGTATTTTTACTTTTGTGGTTCAGTGTCACACGATAACAATTTAATCACAGATTGATAACCGAACGGTTCTGAGAAATTTTTTCTATACCTTCATTCGTTTGTCTTTGACTTTTTCCCTAGAAAAATTGATAATTTAAAAGCAAATTTCATAAATTTTCGCAAGGATACGGTAAAAAAAATTAAATTTACTCATAAAATTGGGCACGTACTACTTGATCCTTGTTGGGGATTCCCCGCCTGTTTGCGACTGTTGGCGATCGCCCTTCGAAAGTCTTCATCATTGTCCTCGTAATCATTACCACTCAACCGTGCACATTCTGGCAGGTCACGTTCCGCCAAAAATGGCGTTTGTGTGCCGGTGGTTCCAATTCTTAGCACGTTCTCTTTCAAATCGATACAGCACTGATGTCGCTTCAACATGTCCAAGCCCAATAGCATGTCCATCGGCTGTTGTTCCAGCACTGAGAAACTTGTCGTCAAATAATCACTTTCAATCTGAATTTGAACCATATGGATGCGTCCGATAATTTTTTGAACCCCCACGCCTTTGGCAATGCCGGCCCATCGCGTGTCCACCAGCCGCATTATGTTACAACGTTCAGCGCACGCAGCCGACATGATGGTGGTCTGCGCACCGGAATCGATGAACGCTTTCACCGGGAAACCATTTACACGACAATTAATATACAACATAACAACCGTACCGAACGTTTCCGGGTTATATTCCATTGCTGCTTCCATATTTGCCTCAATATTCTTTTGCCGGATCTCTTCGGCAATCAAACGTTGCGCCTCCGTGTCAAACGGATGCGCATTCATCATACGTATTCGCTGCTTTTCACGTTCTTGTCGCGCGGCCACTTGTTCACGCAACACCGAGGCAAATTTATCTGCAATTATGTTTTTTTTTTTCGGTTATGTTCTAATCGATGAGCTGATAAAAAAAATCGGCAAGACTACGATAAGTACGGCGTCAAGATTTAATGACAGTTCCTTGTAGAATTTGACAAAATAAAACGAAAAACAAGAATAACATTTTCCGATATCTCGCTTCGTTTTCGAGATATTGAATGTTAAACTTGTCTTTAAATTCGGATATATTGTATGTATATTATGTGTAATATTTTGATAATGTGCATGTTCCATTTAGAAAACACAAACGACACTCTGTGATCTAGTTTTTATATCAAAATCGAAGTATATTGTCAAAACTAACTAAGCTAACCTAACCTTAACTAGCCTCACCACCTAGTTTTTATATCAAAGTTAAACATGGTGGCCACAGATTTTTAAAGACATAATTCCCTAACTTTTCCAGGTTTTCCAGAAATTTTATTAAAAAATTCCCTGACTATTTTGTGAAAAATGCCGTCCCTACTTTATTCGAAAAAGCTAAAAAAAATTTCTTAATTAACTTTTTAACACTTTTTCTTAAAAAAAGTAAATGACGAGCAAAAAAAAAAAAGAAATTCGCGCCAATTTTTAAATCTTATCTCAAAACAAGTGAAAAAGTGATTGAAGTTTTATCCCTAAATAAACAAAATTATAAAAATCAATTTTTTCCAATCATCTGGTAAAATTCCCTGACTTTTCCAGAATGTTTTGAATTCCCTGACATTTCCAGGTTTTCCAGTAATGTGGCCACCATGTTGAAGTATCTAACTAGTCGTAACTAATATTGTCGAGTGCTTGAAAAAAATTTCAAGTGATTCTAAGCATTCCTATTTTTGGAACTCCAGCCAAAAAGAAATTAGTAGTTTTGTAAAAAAAAAAATAAAGTACAAAAATCACTGAAATTTGGTTGGCATTATTTTCTCCCTATGCACTGTGTCGTTTGTGTTTTCTAAATGGAACACGCTCATTATCAAAATATGTTTACAATATATCCGAATTTAAACACAAGTTTAACGTCCAATATCTCGAAAACGAAGCGAGATCTTGGCGCCGTACTAATCGTAGTATCCCCAAAAGGCAAATCACATTACCAAAACAGTTTTACCTATATTTCCCGATAATAGAGCATCCGCCAAACGTGGATTATTCTGTTTGAGTAAGGCAAGTTGATCCGGATTTGCTAGAAACATTTCACGTATCATCACTGGGTCATCTTGTAAGGAACTTGCTGAATCCATTGCATTTGCGGCAGCTGCCGGGGGCACTTGTATACCACTAAAATCTAACGAAAGATCTGAAACAATTCATACACAAATTTATAACAAACGTCAAACCGAAAATTTCAAAAAATGATCGTTAACTGTAAAATAATTGTTAACCTTCCGGAATTGCAATATTTGACGCTGAATTCAACATGTGTTGCAAAATAACCACATCCCCGTCCTTGATACCATGCGACTTCAACGACTTCTTATCGTCAATCAACGGCCGACCGTCGAATACAATCATTAATTCGCGAGCCGGATAACCGGATTCCACTTCACAGAACGCTTTAAAATTTTCTAATTCCAAATCCTCCGACACGTCCAGCACAAAAATATCATCCGATAAAGTTGTGACCGTCACTTTCATTTTGATTTCGTATTAAAAACAAAATAATGCAAATTTGAAAACTACACAACAAATTTATACACATATGTAAGTTATGTCTGGGTATTGTTCAAAAAACCGTGTCAAAATACAGCTCAGCATAAAACGTACGACGCCATTGTTGTTTATCAGCTGACAATTTGTCGGTGGGCAATAGCCGAACGCTCTCTATATGTAATTGATCAAGGGATCCTGTACTCTTATGCGTTTTGAAAAAAATAAATTAAGGGTGTCTACACAATCAATGAAATAAGGAATAAGAAATAAGAAATAAGGAATACGAAGTATGCCATCTAGTGACGTTGAATAGAACTTTAACGTAACTGCCCATAGGTATATGTATTAAGGTATTTTTGTACATCAAAATTCATGAAAAAATAACGTCCGTGATGATTTTTTTTGTCACTAAAGTGAAAAAAATCACGAATTTTGACGTACAAAAGTACCTACATATTTATATCTATGAGCAGTTACGTTAAAATTCTACTCAACGTCACTAGATGGCATACTTCTTATTCCTTATTTCTTATTCTTTATTTCTTATTTCTTACTCCTTATTTCATTGACCCTTACGCAATAAAATGCCGTAAGACCTAAGACATAACCTGTAAGGAGTGTTGCCATCTAGTGATCCTGTATGAAACTTTATGTAATAACCAAATTTAACCGTACATAATAGTGATTTCAAAGATTTTATAATCAACTAATTAAAAAATCATTGATTTTTATATAGTGATATAGTGAATAACAGTGATTTTTTAATTAGTTCATTAAAAAATCATTATTATTTGTGGCTAAATTAGAAAATTACGCAATGTTTCATACAGGATCACTAGATGGATGCACTCCTGACGGCTTACGTCTTACGGTATTCTATTGTGTGAACTCCATCAGTGTTTAGCCAACTTTCAATAGTTTTTTCATTCTTCACCAGATGGCTACAATTGACAACTTACTAATCAAAAAATGTGGTAGCAGTTTGTTGGTTTCACAGCAGAAATTGTTCGTCTTTATTTGAAACAATAAAATATTTATCATAAAAAAAAAATAAGAATAGAAAAATAGGTCGATAGCAAACAAAACAGTCCAAATTTTGAACGAAACACACAAATTTTGCTCACTGGCAGTAGTTATTTTCTTTATCACTAGTTCGCGTATCGAAATTTTATGATTCCTAGATTGGACACATGTTTACTGTTCTATTATTACAAAATAATTCAGCTGAAAGCTGGTGATTTTTTCTATATTTTTATCCAGGAAATTTGCGAAAAAGTAACTATGGAACTCTAATTTTATACATCTCTGATTCAGAAACGCGCTTGGCAATTAAATTTTTTGTCATTGTTGAAAATAATTTGTAAAAAAAAAAAAAAAATTATTATTATTTATAGTTACATTCTTTTGTGAAATTATTTAATACTGGAAAAACATGTTTAACTGGTTAGAAATGTGATATCTGATATCGGACTATATTATATGAAACATTTTATTGTTATCTACGTTAATGTATGTAATTGTTTCTATAAAAATATGTGCTTATATCGTTTACTATTATCTATAAATTATATAAATCAGCAATTCTTCAAATTACATCGCATATTTTTGTAAATTTTCTAGACATAACACACGTGACTATGATTTATATTGTTTCAAATTCTATATTTTCAAAAAACGTCTTAAAATATGATTATTATTGAATATTACAATAAAATATGCAATATAATTTCCCACTTTTGAAAATAATTTTGCATTATAACTCAAACTTATGCAATCATTATTACATACAAATTTGAAATTTGCCTAAGCTGTACAGAAAAGGTTGATATTGTTAGATTAATTCTTAAAAATAACTTTAAAATAAGTATAATTACCTACATATAAAATATAGAAATTTTTAAATTTTCGAAATGAGATTATGATCCCACGATGTAAGTACATGTATAAATGCATATTTACATATTCTTTTTACGTACGAGGTTTTGTAAGAGGTTAGTATATACTACGATTTAAAAATAGCCAAATTTTTTGTTTCTCTCTCTAAGTCTCTGTCTAAAAATATTTGTGTCTAAAATTCTATGTTCTATTTTTTTTGTTCCACAATACACCGTGAATTAATCTTACTGAATTAAAAAGTTTTTTCATTGTAAGTGGAAAATTACAAATTGGAAAATCTACGTTAATTTTTCTACGTATCTATTTTCATTAGAAGAAAACTTAAAAGTAACACTATATTTAGATTATGAAAATATACAATTTTCTTTGTTTCGAATGTTTTTCTTTAGTTTTAGTGCGTAATTAATGTATGAAAATAAACAATAACAATTCAAAGGAAAACCATTAATAAAATATTTTCCTCCTTTCAAAGTGATTTATATTTTCAAACTAACAATTAATTTCGACAATATTATTGTTGGGTTTACATTAATTTTTAGTGACGCTGATGCGAGCTGCCATCTATTGAAATTACATTCATGATATAGAATATTTTGTCCTTTAAAAATAAAAGATATCCACTTTAAAACTCAGAGATTGATAAACTTGGAAAACTACCGAAAATGTTAGAAAGTGACATCTGACGAGATTGGTCAATAAAATAATCTCTAATAAAACCGTTGCCTCTGGAATAAATTTTAAATTTAAATTTGAATTGAATCTGATTGTTGGAATAAATGTTGTCCTATTAATGCATTCAAAACAGATTTTAATCGAATATTTTTAAACAAATTTTATTAATTGTGTTTCCTTTTATAAAAATTGTACGTATGTTTGGAATTAATTTTTTTTTGTTGTATTATTAATTATACTTCTATTAATTACAGATAAAACAAAAATGATATTGATAAAATTAATGTTTACTCTTACTGAAATGTAATATCTTTATAATTTTAATCAACGTTATAATTTTGTTTTTTTCGACAACAGAGAAATATGTAAGTAAGTACATAATATTCAAATATTTATTAAATCAAAATTATTGTTCAGCTTATAAAATAAACTTTTGTATTGATAAAATAGAATTGAGGATTCCCATATTTTGTCCGAATTACGCCGACATGTTCCGAGTATGAGCTCTACTTATATTCAACCAGTCTATGGTGAGTTAGCTTCGCGTTTAGAAGTGGTAAACGACATAAAAACTGTTTCAGTGTACGAAAGTCAATTGTTGTTACCATCAACAGCATTGTACTGTTTTTAAATTTTGTTGGCGCTCAATTTTTTTGGTGAACTAAATTTAAAAAAAAAAGAACATAAAAACATTTTAAACAGTTGTATTTATTTGTGTGTAGAAAAAAGAAATATTTGTAGTTGTTTTAATTGTTGAATTGTGTTTTCTTTTTTGGTTGAATTGTGTTGTTTTTTTGTTTCGATTGTTTTAAAAAGAGACAGATTGTACAACAATGTAGGTTTGTTCAATACTGTTTACTATTTTATACATAGTTTTTAATTGTTTACTTTGTGGTTTGTTTTTATACGTTATTTCTTAGTGAATTTTTTTGTTTTTTTTTATTTCGGATTATTTTGTTTTAGAAATTGGTAAGAAGTTTTTTTTTTGTTTTTGAATTTTCATTTGTTTTTTTTTTTCCTACATATGTTTTTATGTAAACATGTGACTTTTATGTTTTTTTTTTTAGAAATATACTTATTTCAAAATATGCATATTAATACATAATTATCTTTTTTAGTTTTTTGTTGTTGTTGTTGAGTGCAGATTTAAATATGTATAATTATGTACACATAGTCAGTAAGTGATAAGCGTGATTATTTCTTGATGTCTCATAAATATTTAAGATAACAGGATGTACTAAAATTTTTCCTTTTTCTAATATTTTAATGATTTTAAATCAATATGTTGAATTACGTTTTGGTGGTGTAAACTGAAGTCTCAAGTCGATCGTTATTGAAGTTAATCAATCGTAAATGAACGATCGTGTATCTAGTGAATTCGTTCGAATTCGTAACACCTAGCTAAAATTTTTAGGAACCGTACAATATATGAGAAGGTATTGTTGGTATACGATGGGTTTATGTATGTAGCTACTGAAAATATTTATGTATATACCTGGATAATAATTGGGATGAGTTTAATTTTTTTCGATATTGCTGCAGCAGTAGGAACAATTGAATTTCGGTGAAAATTTATGGGTTTATTTGGCTCGAGGGTGATGTACGTGTATGAAATGGTACCTCCCAAGAGGTTAATATTTAGAATAATCTCCCTTCCGGTTCGTTTATTGCGTTTTAATTATCAATGAATTTGTTGAATGATTGATTTTTCCAATTGAGAATATTTTTCGTGGAAAGTATTAAGAATTTTGCTATTAATAATGGTTTTGGGTTTTTCGCGAACTCTCTGACGCCCATGCACATCTCGTAATTTTTATATATTTTTCCATTAGTTTCTTGAGGTGTTTTCCCGTATTGGAAAATGGGAATGAATTTTCGTGTATATCACATCGTATGAAATGAATCCGTAAAAAATGTTCCGTTTTATAATTTTCCATTTTTGAGACCCGTTTGTAAAATATTGAGCTTTTTCGTTTCAAAAAGATATTTTTTGTTTTTAAGAAAGAAATCATTCTTTTGAGTCAAATAATTTTTTTGAATATGTTGAAAAATTTAGCTGGGGTACAAATTGAAAAATTTATAGTACTTAAAATTGATACTTTAAGTTAGTATTTCCAAATATTGACAGTTAAATTAATAATTAATATTAATAAATTATTAAATTAATAAATAAATTAATAATTAAATTAATAAATTGGCTTTACTTGGTTAACATCAGTTAATAGTATGGTTAATACCTAGCGGTTAACTGCCGCAGTAACTTGTACTAATAAGACTGTTAGTCGCTATTAACCCGGTTTGCTGTAAAGTCATTTCAATTGATTTTAATGTATCTTTCGTAAAGCCGGCTTTATGAACTTTTATTTTACCCTTAATTCAGGCAACCGACAATGCGTTGTCAAGTGCCGCCATACCTACTGTCAAGGTGTGCAGTTACAAAAACCTGCTTTTATACAGAAAAATATGAAACATATGCATGACCCAAAGTTTTTCGCGAACAGCCAAGAAAATTCTCTTACTTTTTTGTTCGGTGTACTCATTTTTTTGTGTGTTACTGTAGCCGTTGTTGGACGAATGTCCGTAAATCAGCTAGAGGTGAATAATATTATTGCACCTAGAAAGACGACTAGGAATAATAATTTGTTATTAGTAATGATTTAATTGGAATCCATCCAATTATATATTAATTAAATAATTAACGCTTCAATAAATCCATAATAAACACTGCCTACCTGTAACTTGACTAATTAAAACAAGTCTTGTTTTTAATAATTACAGTTTTCTAACATCGATATTATATACCTACATAAGTATACATAAATGTCGTTTCTTTTTTTCTAATTAGAAAATTCAGTTTCAGAAAAAAAATTGAAGACATGAGTGGATGAAGGTGTTATGTAATTTTTTTTTTTTAAAAATTTTACAGTAGAAGCGTTTGAAAGTTTTTGTTTATATATATACTTTCCATGCAATAGCACATGTTGATACTTCAGCATATAGAATATTTCAAAATTTGGCAAAAAATGAATTTTTGAAAAAATTTGACATAACACCTTCCTTCATTCATTCATATTCGATTAATGAAAATAATGATCTTTATAATATTTATTAAGTATTCTTTAATTTAATTGAAAATTATATCCTAGAAAGAGTTATTTCAGTATTGATTTTTAAAAAAAAAAGCTTTTTCAAGTAAAACCAATGAATATCATACAGAATTTTTTGATTTTCTTTGATTAATTTTGTCAATTTTGCTAACTTTTCAAACACTCACCAAAATATGCATAGTTCTTTTTCTTTTTTTTTCTTTTTACCCACAACGGAACCAGACAGGTATATTTGGGGTAGTGATGTCGGATAATAAATCGATTAATCGGTTTAGTCGACTAATTTTCTTTTACATTTTTTAAACGACTATTTTACCTTCGATTAAATGACTAAAATGATTAATTTTTTTTTTTAAATAACTAAAAACGACTAATTTCTTAATTTTCCTCTATTTTATTTATTGGATTTTAAAAAATGGAAACTAAAAAATAATGAAAATGATCTATTTGTATGGTTTTTCACTTTTATATGATTTACGGTATGATATAATATATGTCATATCTTTCTTTTTCTTCTAAAATACCGATATTAAAAGTCAATAATTTAATTCAAAAGAAAACAAAGTTACCCTATTCATGAATTCAACTAAAAATTTAGTCGATTATTACATGTCCGATATTATCGATTAATGACTAATTTTGTTTGAAAAACAACTTTAAGAGACGATTAATCAACTAACTGCTCCTTGGCTCGACATCACTAATTTGGGGTAAATGTTGTGTGTTTGTGGATTTGTTACCATTTATCTCCAAAATGGCTTAACCAATTTGATTTTTTCATTCGAAAGCTGATTATTCGGGGATGGTTCGTAGCCACGTTTGATGAAAATATTTCAGGATATTTCAGAAGTTGACAATTGTGAGTTGGTTGTTAATCAGGTGTGATTGAAATGCGTTTAACCGTTACGTTACCAAGCTAGTCCAGGGGAAATTCACAACGAGAAAGCTCTTAAAAGTTTCAAATAAAAATTCTGAATTTTCATATCCCAATTTTTTTGACATTATACTTATAAAATACTCGGCAAAACATTCGCAAATTTAGAATAAGAATTTTTACTTGAAACTTTTAAGACGTTTCTCTTTGTGGGTTTTAAAAGATATTTTTTTTTTTTAAAACGCAACAATGTTATAAATACTACTGTTTGTGTATATGTAATATAAAATATAAATTAAATTCTTAGACAATTAGATAAATGTGAAGAAATCCAAAACATCGCCAATTCTTTTAAAATTTCCTAAAATATAGTTTATAGTTATAGGTGGAGTTAGATATATGTGTGTCATTCTAAATATAGTTTCTGAAAATTGAATTAGAAAATCCAATTGGAAGATAATGATGAAAAGCCACAATGTAATTTTCATTTCATTAAATTAATGGTAAAATTTATACATATACATAATTAATATCTAAACACAGTGGCGTATCGAATAATAATTACTTTTATAATTAATAATAGATATTATAGTACAAATATACTAGAAATATTGTTAAAAGTAACTAAAAGCACTGAGTGTCACATAAAATTGTATTAAAGTATAGTTGATCCTTTTTTTGTATGGTGGGTAGGGACCGAATAAAAAAAATCGCACAAAAAAATATAGGGTTGACCGGGGTAATTGTGAATGGATTTTCATGAGTTGAGATAAAAGCGCTGTTTTAAGTATTTTATATTTTATATATCACATTATGGTTGATTTATTTTTAATTCTACATTATTCAGGATGCACCACAAAAATTTTGAGCAAGCCATTCACATTTCCTCGGTGCGGTTTTGTAAATCTTATGGATTTCGGGGTAAAAGTGAATGCCATCAGAAAAATTATTTAGAATGGATTACAAGAGAAGTGTCAGGTACGTCAGAGTAAAGCCCAACTCAAATTCTTCACATTTACTCCACTTTCAAATTTTTCATCATACTTTAGCGGTCACAATTTCTCTTTGTTTAATGCAAGCTACGCATACCTCAAATTTCTACAAAAAATCAAGGTTAAAGAAAAATAACAAAAATTGTAGGATCAAATTTATTACAAGCTAAAAATGATATTTTGATGATATTTTGTCATTTTATCATATAAAAAATCAACAAATTACATGTATTCACACAAAAACAAGAAAAATAAGACTTTTTCAAGGAAATACATTTAGTTTAGATGAATAAAAACAACTATTTTTTTTTTGTATTGTTTATACAACGGAAACTTGTACAATAAGGTCACCAACACCTTCATCAACATTTTCAACTCTGAAAAGGACACTACTGAAATTTTTGACCGAATGGGGGCATTTGTGAATGACGTTCACAATTACCCCACAATTTTAAAATCATGGGGTAATTGTGAATTGGTGATAAATTGTCCAATTTCTTTAGCAGTTAATGAGGAACCCTCTCAGGGTTTAGATTACTTCTTTAGAAGTACTTTTAACCATTTCTTACCTTTTAAAAAAAGAAAATTAATTAAAAAATTTTTTTTTTGAGGATTGGTCGAAGTAAGATACATAAAATTTTGCAAGGGTTTTTTCAAAATAAAAAAAAGATACTAATACTTGGAGAATTGCTATGAAATTTTAATAGCATTTTAAGAAAGGACAGAAAAACATATTAAGAGTTGATTTTTAACAATATTAATGTTATTTTAGAAATTATAGACGCCGTTCACAATTTCCCCAATTCACAATTACCCCGGTCAACCCTACTTAAAAACTTCATAAGTAAATAGCTATAAAAAGTATTGTTCGATCCGGATTGTAAAAAAAAACTTTTTTTATACGAATCCGATCTGTACCGATCTACTGAAAAAACATTACTCAAAACGCTCGAAATTTCCTTAGAAGTTGCGTTTATAAACAAGATAACGCATTAATTTACACGTAGAAACATTTTATTTCATTTTTATAATATTATGCAAATTGTGAAAAATAAATCTGTGAAAAAACTAAATGATGCAACAACTTAGTTATATATTCTTAAAAACCATCAAAAAGTATTTTTATCAAAAAAAATTATTATAGTTAACGTTTAAGTTTCTTACTTTTTCTTGATTTTGATTCACATTGTGCATTTCAATGACCATTTTTTTTAAATACTGCATAAAAAAAATTTCACAAAAAAAAACCACTTAAAAAAAAGGTTTAACTGTATTAAAACTTGAGTAAAGCCAAAGAGGCTTCTTATTTAAGGCTGTAAAATGCCATTAGAAAAAAAATTTGTAATCATAAAAATTGATCAATAAAATTTTGGCACTAGCCCAAACTGTGGTCATTGACACGAAAGTAAACAGACTTTTCTAAAACCTGTTTTGTTTCAGAATCCTGAATATTTGTTTTTCCAAAACAGTTTCCAAAAACAAAACAAATGAAATATCCTAGAACAGGGATGCCAAAAATGGGGCCTATGATGCTACTAGATTGTTTACATTTACAACCTTGATTTCGTTGAATCTGTTGAAATTGTCATTAAAAAAACGGCTCGTCGGATTTGACGATTTTTTGCCTGTTGAATTACTACATCAGCTTTTGTTGCACATATAGTGAACACCATGTAAAAAGAAAAACCTTTCTAAATAATACCCATATCCATATTTCTAGGAAATTTTTTCAGTATTTTTTTTTAGCGAATTTCCAGAATGAAATCCAGCTATTACAGCCACTGTCATGATGAGCCCGGGACCATGGCAGAAATTTGTTTTGAGGTCCTTAGAAACCGAAAATAACATTAACTGAAATTTATATATATATATATATATATATATATATATATATATATATATATATATATATATATATATATATATATATATATATGTATATATATGTGTGAGTGTGTGTGTGTGTGTGTCTGCGCGATAACTCTCGAAAGAAGTATCCAATTTTTACGAAATTTGGTGAAAACATTGGAAGTCCCAAACCCTTGGATGAGTTCGTCAGCCAGACACGTCGGATGCCAGGAACATGGTTTTTGTTCTTGCAAAAAATTGGTTTTTTGCCAAAATTTCCACTTATTCAAAAGTTTTTGCGAATTTTTTTCACACCGCTTAAAAGAAGAGAAAAAATTACATTAAAAAAGGTCTTTAAACTTTTTTTCTATGTCAACTATAGTTTCCGAGAAAAATTAATTTTTATAAACGGACATTCGCTATGTTATGCAGGATGCTGCGCCAGGGGTATTTTTTATTACATTTTCTGTTTACGTGAAAAAATAGTTCTATTTCAAACTATTCAAAAATAAAACAAAAAATCTCTCAGTATTTAGAGAATATGTTTGGTATTTTTCCTACGGATTTATTTTCAACATGTGCCGGAGTGACGGTGAAATGCCAATGGAAAATTTTAATTAAACAAAAATTACTCGAAAATAAATTTATTTGAAATAATTAATAATAATAAAATAAACTAAAACAAATAAATTTATTAAAATCGACAATTTGGCAACAGATAAAACAATTTTGCTCGTTTACAATAATAAATATAGTTAAAATTAATTAATCGCGAAATTATTGAATAATATAACTTATTAGGAAAAGTTTTTTTTTTCTTTTTTGGATAAAATAAGAAAAATTTTCATAATTTATTTTACTGTGTTTATTGAATCATAAATCAACTTAGCCAAAACAATAATAAAGTAATTTTATTTCTCCGCTTTATTATTTGTACAATTTTAATAATCAAAACAGTGGAACCTCTTTAAATGGTATCAATTTCTCCGTATGAAAAATACTATTTAAAATTCCAGTCCATGAGTTACATTTAGAAAAAGACACTGTACACACACCGGCATAATTAGCCGAACATACAAAATATCTCTAAAAATCAAACAAACCATTTAATTTTAAGAAACTGTTAGTCTTATTTAATTATTCACTTCTTTAATTACGGCAGTTTGAAGCTCGACCACATTGAGAAGAAGCGGCATTTGAGTTCGAAAGTGATAGACTTCTTAAAAAGATTTGCATCAATAATAAATAAAAACAATTCTATGAAAAGTCAATTGATTCATTACTTCAATATTATTTTAAGTGAAAATGAAAAAAAACAGCCAACTTTGTTTAATAAGTAGGTTTTTATATTTTTTTTATGTTTCGCTAATGGCTAATTATGCCGGTGTGTGTAGAATAGACTTCTCTTTTCTTTACGGTGAAAGTAAAGCTTTTTCACATATTTATACAAATTCTTCAAGTAGATATATGCAATTTTTGGGCACGAGTTTCTGAAGGTTTAAACCAGTGATGGGCGCATAAACTGTTTACAGTGTTTACAAGCACAGTTTACACGTAAACATGACTTCTGTTTACAACATATTTTTTGGAAGTAAATATGTAAACAGCGTGAACAACGTAAACAGGTTAAAAAGTAAATTGTAATAATAAAAGAAACACATCAATAAGCAATATACAAAAATATTTGTTTTATAACTTCATATTTATTTTGAACTAAAAAATGAAAACTTCAATTTTTGGGTGGCCATATTGGACAAAGTTTTTTTTGCAAATTAAACACAGAGCACTATACTTTCTTCCTTCATTTTTCAATTGAAAATTTAATTGTGCATGTATATTCCTTTTGGGAACTGCCATTTCTTACTTTATTTTTAAAATTCTTAAATTTAGACTCTTCACTGTTCTTTTTAAGGAATAATATTGATAAATTACATGTACATATAATTTATGACTCTTTACGTGTTTATCTTAGTTTACGGTCGTTTACTCTGTTTACATCTCTTTACAATGTAAACGTCAACACCGACTGTTTACATGTAAACGCCCAGCACTGGTTTAAACCATAGAGTAATAGAGACAACATATCTATCCCTACACTACTGGAACCAGTGTAACGTGTAAGAGATAGACAATATGTTGTATACGTGCACTGGGTTTACATTGTATTAGTGCGATTTTGTGTATTTGTGTGAGTAACGGAGATAGTAGGGGCGGTCACGTGGCTCAGCTATTGCATACATAGCTATGACACCACACGCATGTACTAGGGGATGTAACAATACCAATAGCAATCAAGTCCATTATCGTGTGGTTGATATACAATCATCGATTGCTACTGACAAACTGACAACTAAGAAGCCTAATGAGCACAGAAGTACACACTCATGATTTCAGAAAAGAGATAGTTGCCGGGTCTCTGTACTCTGGGGTTTAAACTATTTAATAAAGTAAATAATCCCATTTCTGATAATGATATATATTAAAATGACAGTATTTCGACAGTGTTTTCAGGCGTTGTAGAAGTTTTACTGTGATCAGTAAATAATAAGAAATTTAAGGAAACACTTCAAATTTTTTATTAAATTACTTCAAAAGTATGAAACGTATGAAAATGAAACTCTTGAAAGAAATTTTCGAAGTAAATTTTATTAAATTTTCGTTATTATGATTGAATTATTATGTTTAGATATATTTATTTTGTAGTATTTCTCTTATTAAAAAAGAGGGAAGAAAAACAATTTTTCATAAAAAAGAATTTTCTTAAAAATAATTTCTGGATAATTCTATGATCACTTACAATACATTTGATTTGAAATTGGGATTAAAATCTTCTGAAATTTTCGTATTTAATGAGTAAATCCACTGAAATTTAGTCAAATTAAATTAATACGATTTGAACTTTTAAACAAAAATTGTATCAAAATTTTTAATATACGAGATAAAGTAGGTGGTCACTTACATTGCTCAAAAAGGAATATAATTTTTCACCTTTTATATACAATGAGAATTTTCTGCTCTCTTTTGAAACAAACAGCTTCATTTAAATAAATTTAAACAAATAATATTTTTTCAATAAATTATTTTTATAAGAAATTTCATAAAATATTTATATTTTTGATAAAAGCGTAACTTTTAATCGGTCACTTTACACTCCTTTGGTCACTTGCATTACAGTCATTTTAAAACACGTTTTATTAAAAAGTAAGTAGTTTCTTAGTTTGATTTTTTGTTAGTTATGATAGATAATAAAAATAAAAGTTTATTTTTAGTAATTAAAAAAAACTTCTGTCGGTTCTGCTAGCCCCCATTACTCGAATTAGTAGTTTGACAAAAAACTAAAATTTCTAATAGATATTTTTAAGTACCTTTTTTTTCAAAATCAAAAAGGAAAATTTGTATTTTTTTTTTATTAAGTAACAAATTTTTAAGCCAAATTTACAGAATAAAAAAAATTCCAGGTAAAAAAAAATAAAAAAACGTTGTATAAGTAGGTATCTGTGATTTAGTCTTTTGAGTATCAAGTAGGCATGATATTAATTAATTATTTTAATTTTTTAATTTTTATTAACATTCCATCATTTCATGGAACTGCCCTCTAAGCAAAAAGTATTTAACTACTAGTGAAAAACAAAAAATACCCCTGTTGCAGCATTCTGCATAACATAACGAATTTCCGTTTAAAAAAGTTAGTTTTTCTCGGAAACTAGTTGACATAGAATAATAGTTTAAAGATTTTTTTGTGTAATTTTTTTCTCCTCGTTTCAATGGTGTAAAAAAATGAAATTTTGGCAAAAAATTAATTTTTTTCACTTAAAATGCCAAAAAAACCATGTTTCGGGCATTGAACGTGCCTGGTTAACGAACTCGTCCAATGGTTTAGGACTTCCAATATTTTCACTAAATTTCGTAAAAGTAGGACGTTTTGCTCGAGAGTTATCGTGCGGCCATATATATATATATATATATATCCCGGGCTCCGGTCGCGTTATGACAGTGGCTGTAATAGCTGGATTCCATTCTGGAAATTCGCTAAAGAAACAAAATTAAACAAAATACTACCTCCCACATAAATTTTAATTAAATATATGCAAATGATTTCGTGTTAGACATAAAACCACACCTCATCTATAATACATTATTTTTTAAGTACACTAATACAGGCATGGTAGTGTAAATTTAATAATATATTAAATAATAGAATATTTATTCAAATTAGTAATTAATTCTATAAAATTTAATTAATTTACTAGTAGACTAATATGTCTGTTAACATATACATATGTTGAATAAAACAATGGTCAACACCATTCATGGGCACTGTACTGGGGGATCGGTACCTTAACTGTTAATAATTTTCATTGTCAGTCTTAGTTTTTTATTAAGGGGTTATGTCCAGTAGCAAAATGAGAAATGTAACCATAATTTTTAAAAGCTGCCAATTGTTATAGTAAATAATCTTTAGATATTTATTTGGTTAGGTGAGGGTTTTCGGTGTATTTTGGGGGATTAACTACATTATCTGCTTGTTAAAAATTTTCATATTTTGTATATTAAATACTAAAAAATATCATATACATATATATATATATATATATATATATATATATATATATATATGTATATATATACCTATATATATATATATATGTATATATATATATATATATATATATATATATATATATATATATATATATATATATATATTTCTCCTCTTTCTAATAGTGTAAAAAATGTCACAAAAATTTTTGAACTCGCAGAAATTTTGGCAATAAACTTACTTTTTTTTATGAAAAATGCCAAACAAAACCATTTTTCGGGCATCGAACGTGCCTAACTGACGAGCGCATTCAAAAATTTGCGGTTTTTAACGTTTTCAAATTTCGTAGAAATAGGATGCTTCGTTCAAGAGTTATCGCACGAATACATAATTGCATATATATATATATATATATATATATATATATATATATATATATATATATATATATATATATATATATATAGTTTTTTTCTATGACCCCAAGATTGCGCTAAGCGACTCTATATGGGGTCCCGACCTATAGTTAAAAAAGCTCGGACCTAGAATAATAATTCAAAAACCTTTTTTATGTGATTCTTTTCTCCTCTTTCTAACAGTGTAAAAAATGTCACAAAAATTTTTAAACTTGCAGAAATTTTGGCAATAGACTTATTTTTTTTATGAAAAATGCCAAACAAAATCATTTTCCGGGCATCGGACGTGTCTAACTGACGAACTCATTCAAAAATTTGCGGTTTCTAACGTTTTTAAATTTCGTAGAAACTAGAAATAGAATGCTTCGTTCAAGAGTTATCGCACGAATACATAATTGCATATATATATATATATATATATATATATATATATATATATATATATATATATATATATATATATATATATATATAAATTTTATGTGAATGTTATTTTCGACTTCTAGGGACCTCAAAACAAATTTCTATCATATAGTCCCGGACTCAAGTCGCGTCATGACAGTAGCCGTAATGAAAACTGATTTTTTTAAAAACAAATTCAGACTGGTCCATGTCCCCTTAACGGGTAATTTTCACCAATTTTATTTCTTAATTAATTTCAGTTTTGATATGTTAGTATAACCTTCAATTTATTATTAAAATGTGGATTATATTTATTTTAAAATTACGGCAGGCAGATTGGCAGAGCCAGTGTGTTGCGCTTGAAGATATCATCTATTTTTCAATTAATATACGAGATAATATTTGTAAAATTTTAAATCGCCATTTACATGCCGTTTATTTGCTTATGTGATTTAAATTAACAAGATGAATTTTATGTAAATGAGAGGTCTTTTTTCATTAAATGTTTTGTCTTGTCTTTGCCTAACTATGGTGGACTTTTTAATTAAATAAAGCCCGGACATGCTTTCAATTTTGTTCACTGGATAAAATGTTGTAATATATTTAAATTTTTCAATAGGAATGAGTTGGGTTGAAAAGGGGGTTTACTCAAAATAAACTGAAGTGTTTAACTCTTACAAAATTTGAGTTTATTCAGTAATGAAGTTTAAAACAATTTTTACACTTTTCTCAAAAAAAGCTGTTATCGTACGTTAATAATAACTGAAATATCTCACATAAAATTTCGCAATTAGTATTGCTTTCTTTTAAATACAAATTTAACAAATCATAAAGTTATTCCAGAATAACCGAATTGTTTTTTTTTTTAAACAAAAAAAATAAATAAAATGAAAATACAAACAATTATGAATAATTGAAATGTTACTTTTCGAAGGTTGGAAAACTGGCACTTTGATTTACACAAATTACAGAAAATTCACTGCTCAACCATAAATTATATAAATTTTATAACAACACACCCCTTTTGAATAGTAATTATTGTTATGTAACAATACTGACGGACAGACCAAGGCTGTGAACTTTGCTCTGGGACGGATGGAACTAAACTCTCTTTTTTGAGCCAATAACTCTAAACTTATTCTGTGCCTTTGGCACGTCTACGTGACATTTTTTTAACACTTAAGACAATTAATTCAAGACTATGTCGTTCATCGAATTAATCGTATAATATCACATTGTTTTTAAAGACATTTTGTTTCCAAGAAGCGGTTTCAGTTTTTGCGTCTTAAAATTAATTACACATTTGCAAATGTCCCGATTAAAGAAATACAGGGTGTTCATTACAATGTTTGGGTGTACCGGATGTTTGAACAATAACCTCAAAATAAATTTTTATTTTTTTTGATCGAATTTTGACTTAAAAGTGTGAGTTACATCCTAGAATTCCACTTAAGGCTAAATTCTGTGATCCTAATTTTAAGGTAGTCGATAAAACGATTTTTTCAAAGGATTTTAACGAAACTTCTCTAGATATTTATTTAATTCGATACCAATAATACGAGTCTATTTAAAATTGACTACCCCAATATTGAGAAAAAGTATGAGAAAACTCTATTTTTTTTTTAATAAAATGAAAACGTGTCAAAGGAATTTGATAAAAATTTAATATGTTATAAAATACAGAGTTACAAACCATATTTAATAAGAAATAAAAATTATTGACTGCGCCGTTTTTGAAATATAATTTATAAACAGCATTTTAGAACGTTTTTACAACGCTTTCCCAACAATGTTTTTTATATTGCTACAACATAAGCGCGCGGAAATTCAAAAAATAAGTGGTTACAAATATAATAACTGAAGAATATTAATACACTACTTAATTTTTGATAACAGAAAATTTTTGAGATATACTTTTGTACCTGACTATCTCAGAACAACTACGTTAATAAGAATGAAAAGTATATCAACGAAAATCTATAAAATTAGAACCAAATATCGAGTTCTCGTAGCGTAAATTATTCTATACGCTAAGAAAAAAGAGTTCCAAATAAATTTGGTGACGTCATAGAGGTCAATTTTAACTTAAATGACGTTTTATTATTTTAAAATTTGGATTAATTTGGTATTATCCCCATCAGAATAGCTAAATTCTATCTGAAAATTTGATCTGTGGCATATTATGTTCTTGAATTTCGTTTTTGAATAATCTTATTCAAAAACGGTTTAATCCAAAACATCAACACAAAATCTAATTCGATTCAAATAAGACGCTTTTGTGACGTAAGTAATAATAAACGCAATGACGTCACAGAAATAAATTTTAATTTTTTTCTATTTAACCGTATGTAAGTATATATATTAAAAAAATGATATTTTTAATAATTTTAGTGAAATGTCCAAATTTTACTTGGAAGTATAAATTACGCTCTAAAACTGTTAACGACAACTTAAGAAGGAGAAATTTTTTTTATCCTCAAATTAAGATAAATTGTTAATGAATTATTTTGTGCGTTTTAACGATTCGTTGTATATTAGTAAGGTTTATTTTTATTTTTTTTTTAAAGTTTTCAATACCTACGCGAATTATTTTTATGACGAGTTTTAAAGCTTCAGTATTACTATAAGGGGAATTAAATTTCATGTTAAAGTGTAATAAAGTGTAAATTTCGGACGAGTTGATAAAGAAACACGCTATCTCTACCGTGAAGAATCATCCATTATAAATTTTATTACATTACAAAAAGAAAGTTTTTCGCAAAATCGATAAAATTTTATGTTAGTTAGTTTTCCGTAAATTTTCATAGTGGTTCGGGGTGTCATTTCCGTATATATAAGTTCGTTTAAAAATTTAAAAATTAGTTAAATTATTAAAAAAATCGTATCACATTTTTGCACGGAAAAAATGAAAAATCATTATTATTTAAAGTCGATAATATGCCATACATTTTTGAGAAATGTCATGTACAATTAAACGTGAAAAACCGATGAAATGAAAAATTCATTATGCTTAATTTTTTTTGTCAATTAAAAGGAAAAGTTTTTATTCGAGTTGCCACCGAACGAGTGAGTGAAAAATGGGATAAAAAAATAAAGTTAATTTAAATTGGAAAGCAAAGGCATGAAAATGAAGACGAAAAGTATTTAATTATGTTTAAAATATGTTTGGGAAAAGTTTTTTGCGAACTGTGTATAATTTTCCACCATTTCAGTTCGTATGGGATATCTATCCGTAGGTTCCTTGCATATGTGGTATGTTTTCAATTCAATAAGTGATTATCTATAAATTGTTCACATATTTTAGACGGTCGGTTTTTTCACACAATTTAAAGTGCTATATCACTTTAAAAATTTTGTTTTCTTTTACTGGCCTAAATGGTGTGTTAACATCTTTCTCACTTTTTTTTTTTTTTTTTAATGGCCTAAATGGTGTATTAACATCTCTAAAATGACATTCAAAAAGAATTATAATTGTGAAAATATTTTAAAAATCGTTTTTAATCCAATTTCTGAAACGACATCGAGCGGTTAAGGGGAACCACTAGTGTGACCGCCTGAAAAAGGCGACTTTTGGTAATTTGTTTTAAAGAAAACTGCTGTTCTAATATTTTAAAGAAAACTTATGTTCTAATATTTTAAGGATATATTCGTTGATATATAGTAAATTCATGATAAAATTTTTGGATCAAAAAATTGAAAATTCAGTGAGTTATTCGCGATCTCGAAATTCACAAAGCTCCAAAAAAAAAGCCACCTTCACAGTGCCTGAAATAAAAAAAAAAAACAAAAAGCCTATTAAACTAGAAGGTACTGTCCGTGTTATGAACTTCAGTCGAAAAAAAGTTGAAATTTAACAAAATGGTAGAGTTTTCAAAAAAAAGTTGATGATTTTTGGCCTTCGAAAATTACATTTTTTATTCGATCGGAAAACTGGAGGTTCATGGTACGAAGAAACATATATAAAAGAAGCTGCAGTAAGAATTAAATGGGTAGATCGGATAATTTGTCTTCGAGTTATAACTGCAGCAAATTTGAAAAATGTAGTTTTTCTTTACCTTACCTTTTAGTTTTAATCACTGAGAATTTTTACTAAAATTATTTACGATGTACTCACTATAACGATCATAGTAAAACTAGATGAGTCATTTAAATGAGCCATGGTCTGGCTACTCCACAACATGTGACTGGCAGCCACGTCCAGAAACTCCCGAACTATCAACCTTCCCATTCTTTCAAAATGTCACATTAGTGGTCCCCTATAAAAACGTTTAAAAATGCCGCTCCGTTGCGCGTGGTATTTTGGAGTCTTCCAGTCTGGTCGACAACTTTTTTGATTACTTTATTCCATTACTTATTACTTTTGCTACATTTCCATAATTAACTCAAAAATTATAGACGTATAAACACACAAAACAATTTTGAAACTTTACATACGTTCAAAAGATTTGACAAATTTTGACACTTTCGGTCAATTAATGGCCATCCTCAGAAATGTATTAATATGCATGTACATTTCTGAGGATGGTCACTAATTGACCTAAACGTGTCAAAATTTGACTTTTATATTGTTTGACTTATCTAAATCTTTTGACGTTATATTTTCATTAATTTTAACGGCCTGTCGTACATTAAAAAAATTTTTTTGTTTCTTTTATATTTGCTGTTCCTTACTTTTACATATGTTTTTCTCAAAACTACGTTTTCCAAAATGGTGGCCAAGACTAACTATTTAGCAATATTCATTCGATTGACTTGAAATTATACCGGTAGAGCTTCTTAGATAAATTATCTAGGGCGGTACACAAGATTTTTGAAATTGGTGGATTTTTTTTCAAACTGTTGCCATTTATGGATAAGTCAATATTTTTTAATAAATAAAATAATCTTGTGTACCGCTTAAAATTTTTCTTAGGTGTTTGTTATGTTGGCCACTATGAATCTCTTCGATAAAAAACGCCTATATTGGACTTGCTCTTGGATTGCCATTTTGTTTTTTAAATTGGGGAAAAAAATTTTTCTTGTACACGGAGAGAAAATTCCTATAAAAATTACTGTGCTCCTACTACAATCGACGTGTAACAGGCGAACATATTCAATTTTTGTACGGTAAAATTGGATATGTTCGCCTGTTACACGTCGATTGTAGTAGGAGCACAGTAATTTTTATAGGAATTTTCTCTCCGTGTAGGTATTCCTCAAATTACGTGTAAATAGACTCTAAAAATTTGCTACTACGGGGAAAAAATTCTCAAATAAAACCTCCTTTTCTGGTATTTCAAAGTAATTGTAAGTACCCAAAATTAATTTTCACAGTCGTTTCTTGTGACAGTTTCCATCGAACGCCCAAGTTATACAAAATTTTCACACTTATATCCTTATTAAATTAACCAATTCAGTTGTGTCACACAAAAAATGTCTCTTTATATATTGTGTGTCTTGAAAAATGATAGAACTTTTCTTTTGTACGACATGATACGCGCGAGGGGGTGGGTAAGGGTGAGATAAGAATCGTTTTAATAATATTAAATTAATGAAATGAGAGAAAAATTTTCTCTTTTTTCCCCTGTTTATTTGGCTGTTGTGTACGAAAAACAAACTTTTTTGTTTTATTGTAGTTTCTTATAAACAGTTTTTCTCCTTCGGAGAATATAATACGAGATACAAACAGAAGCTTGAAACCAGAACCGGATGAAGAATGTAATAAAAAATTGATCCTCTTGTGTAAAAAAAATTTTTCGTATGTCGCAATTTGATGCCAAAACACAACTTTAATAGTAATTATTATAAAAGAACAAAAAATTAGATATCAGATATTTTATTTGGCAAATATTTGTTACTAGTCGTCCCCGCAACGTCGTTCGCGCAAAGCATTGATATAAACTCAATGAGAAGTATATATGTATTAAGTGTAATAATTATACAAAACTTGCAAAGAATGTTCAATGCACATGCTCAAAATGGTTTTTCTATTTTTCCGTGGGAAAGAGGAATTTTCCCGGAGTAAAAAGTATCTTAAATGTTGACCCAAGTAATAAGTTATCACCACACCAAATTTCATCAGATAGTTTTTTCGTACTATGTACACATGCTCATAATAGTTTTTCCATTTCCCCCTGGGAATGGAACATTTTCCCGGAGTAAAAGGTATCTTAAATGTTGACCCAAGTAATAAGTTATCACCGCACCAAATTTTATTAAAATCGGTCCAATAGTTTTTGCCTAATGTGTGCACATGCTCAAAATGGTTTTTCCATTTTCCCGTGGGAGTGAGAAATTTTCCCGGAGTAAAAAGTATTTTAGATGTTGACCCAGGTAATAGGTTATTATCACACCAAATTTCATTAAAATCCGTCCAATAGTTTTTGCGTGATGCGTGAACAGACAGACAGACAGACAGATAAAAATTCTAAAAATCGCTGTTTTGATATCTACATCGATATCTATTTACAGTACCAGTACAATTTTCAAAAAATATTCCATGTACAGAAATGGTCTCGTTACAATTTTATTATATGTACCTATAGATATAGATAAAAATATGTTTGTGGGGTAGCCGAGGGGGTACGGGGTAGTGTCCATTTTCTGTGTTGTCCATGAAAAAAAGATCCACATTTTTGGAACAATGAATGGAAATTTCTTATGTATGTATCAATCAGCACGATAACTCTTGAACGAAACATCCTATTTTTTACGAATTTTGGTGGAAATGTTGAAAGTTCAAAATTTTAGATGAGTTGAAAGTGAAAAAGAAGATCCACATTTTTGGAACAATGAATGGATATTTCTTATGTATGTATCAGCACGATAACTCTCGAACGAAACATTCAATTTTTTACGAAATTTGGTGACAACGTTGAAAGTTCAAAATCTTGGATGAGTTTTCGCTAGCCAAACACGTCCAATGACAGAAACCACAAAACCGCCTACGTAAGCGGCATTTCGAAAAATTTTTTTTTTAACCGGGATTTCGCTATGTTATGCAGGATGCTGCGACAGTGGAACTTTACTTGTGTTTTTCCGAGCTGCGCAAAAATTTTCTATACATTTCTAGCGTTATAATTAACGCACGTATAAATATGAGTATTATTATATTTACTTGAGAGAGGATTTTCTTCATTTTCTTCGGTAAAAATTTTCATCATCTTGTGAAAATTTAATGATGCCTCGCTTCTATCAATTTTATTTTATAAATATTTTGAATAATAAACATATTTAAAATATTTAACGCTTGCCATATATTATTTATGTATATTGAAATATTACAAACATTAACCAATGAATTTTGTTTTGGTGTTCTTACGGAATATTAAATTTTCAAATTTTATGCCAATACTCTCGTGGGGCTGACTACCCACACCCCCTACTATTATTTTTGATAAATTAAAATAATAAACTCTTCAAACCGTTATGCTGTCTTTCTTTGTTTTTGAGTAACAGAAAATACCAAAAAAAAATAAATGTTTGAGAAAAATTTTGACAACAGAAATTTTATGGTGCGAATTTCGCTGAGTCATTCCCTAAATTGTCGGCTTTTTGGATTTTTTTTTTATCATAAACTGAGAATAGACATAATAAAATTTATTGGGGGGAGGGGGGCGGGTTAAATCCCCCCCATCACAGAAACATCATTTTTTTAACGTATTTTCAGGGCCGGATCATCGTATTAACAAATAAGACAAATGGCTAAGGCCCGGCTAAAGTGTCCATTTTGAATATTTAAGATTTGTTTTAATTTTTCATATTATTTAGTTGTTTTATTTATTGTTTTGTATTTGTTATTTGCTCTGTATCTTGTGGGGATAGGAGCGGTTCGATAAGAAGAAAATGTCTAGGGTCCCAAAGTGGGTTAATCCGTCCTGTCGACACTTTCTTAAGCATTAGAAAAATGTTTACTAGCAATTCTTTAATTTTAAATAAAATTCTTTCATTTTTGCCATTACAGCTGAACTCTTTTTTGTGCGGTGGATAGGGACCGCATAAAAAAAATCGCACAAAAAAATATACCTATTCAAAAATATCATAAATAGCTATAAAAAGTATAGTTCGATCCAGATTGTACAAAAAATTTTTTTGTGCGGTCGGTCGGGATCGCATAAAAAAAGTTTCATCGAAAAAACATCACTCAAAACGCTCAAAACTTAGAAATTTCCTTAGAAGTTGCTTCTATAAACAAGATAAAGCATTAATTTACACGTAGAAACATTTTATTTCAATTTTATAATATTATGAAAATTTTGAAAAATACATCTTTAACAAAATTAAATGATGCAATAGCTTATGTTCTTATGCAATGTATTGAGTAAATGCTTAAAAGCCGTTAAAAAGTATTTTTATCAAAGAAAGTTATTTTAGTAATTGTTTAAGTTTCTTACTGTCTCGTGATTTTAAATCCAATTATGCATTTTAATGGCCATTTTTTACAAACCGCATAAAAAAAAATCGCACAAAAAAGGACCGCATAAAAAAGAGTTCAGCTGTAATTGGAATCACATTTTGAATATTTTATCTACTTATTTATTGTTAAATGAATTTCTTTAATAAATCAACTTTTACGTTTAATTTCTCAATCCTCATAGGGAATATCGCGACAATTTTGACTGACGATATTAATCGAATCTCTATGGAACAAATTTATAAATTTTCATCAGAATTTTTCGAACAGTTTTCATCGTTTTTCTCTCTGAAATTTTGTAATTTTTATTGCAAAAGTAAAAATTTTATCCTAATAAATTTATTCAACCAAAAAAATTTGGTTTCAATGTGAAGTAATTATACACTGAGAAAAAATTACGGTAATTTTACGGAGCTTTCTGGTAATGTGGGCATAATTCTGGTAATTTTTCCTATACAGCTCCGTAATTTTCCCGTTGCCTGTCACTTATGCCCGCATTACCAGAAAGCTCCGTAAAAATTAGCGTAATTTTTTCTCAGTGTATTTTTATCAGTATTCATAATTGTTTAGTTTATCGTCAGTATTTTTGGAAAATCACTTTTTCAAAAAATGAATTCCATTTATCGAAACGAACAGCAAAATGGAATTTGTAGTGAGAGGGGGTAATCGAATGTTTATAGTATGTAATTCAGTTGTTCAATTTAATTATCAGACAATCGATTATTTAATTACTGTCACACAATTTGAATGTTTTTCAATTTTCAGTACAGTCGAATCGCGTTATAAGTTTGCCGATTTTATTTCTATTGTAAACATTCCCCCTCCATGATCGAAAAAAAAATGTATTTCAGTCTCTAGTTATGAGACCGGAACATTGGTGTTGATGTTAATAATAATAAGGTAGCAAGCGTACGATTAGTGCAGCTCATAAATCATCCTGTCAGAATTTTTTTTTATAGGTCCGTGTTTACATAATACATGTTGTGTAGTTGACCAAAGTAAGTTTCGTTCGTCATCGCACGGATTATATTACAAACTTCGTTTGATTGACAATATTATTTACAATTTCTACAAAAGATTTTAAAAATTTTTTTAAAGAAAATATGTGTGGACAATATCGTTTAAACTCCTGTCACACAAACTATAGAACGCATTTAGAAAATATTAGTAAATGTATTACGCTTCTAACGATTGTATAAATAAGTACACAGTCACACGCTTGAAAAGTAGGAAAAGTGCGAGTTGCGGCGGTTGACTACTAAGCACAAGTGGGGGTATAGGAATTCTTAGAATTATACTCTCCTACAGCCCCGTAAGCGGACTTATAACGCGATTAGACTGTATAATACTTGCCCCAAACTATACGTGTACGCCACCTATTATGTACTTCGAATAATGTGTTTTGTATGTGTGTTCGTTTGTATTGACACTGAATCCGAAATACATAAAATTTAATGTTATTATACACGAAAAAATAAACTATTGAAAAAAATTTTAATTGTCTATTTGATTACAATTCAGTGTAATTAATGGGTTTGTTGTGTAAAACACATATGTGTATTATAGATCGGCTGTATTAAGATGGTTTTTCGCTAAATTAATCTAACCTAACTTAACCTAACGTAACCAAACTGGTTATTTTATTTTCGGTAAAAAAACGGTTTTTTTGATAGAATGTATAAAATTTTTACAAAAAGCACATAAGATTTGATCGGAAAATTTACATTATTCTATGTAAACTGGTTTTCGAGAAAAATTTAAAAAAAGCATTGATTTTCTTATCTAGTGTTTTTTTTCTTATGCCAGAATAGTATGAAGGCTTTATGTTTCTCGATTTTATTGATAAAGAAATGATGTGAGTGGCGTTTATATTAGCCAACACCCTTTATTATTTTATATAAATCTTGTAGTATTTTAAATTGTACAAGAACTGTCGAGGCCCAACTTTTAACCCGGCGTGTGTATACTGGAACTTTAAAGGAACAGTCGAAATTTAAGACTCAAATTTCTCTCTCATGAATAAAGCGTGGGCTTTGGCTACCCTCCGTAAAAAATCTAGTTAGTAGTGGGGACTCAAGGTCCAATGGACGTTCGGGCCTGGCGATTGACTTACTGATGTGAGCGAGTGAAAGTTTCATCCGTTCCTGGAAAGGGTCAGTGTACACACGGCGCCAGTATTTTCGAAGGTAATTATAGTACCAAATTTCAAGTAAATCGGTGCATTAGAACTTGAGATATCATGTCAACCATATCAAAAAAAGTAGTTTCGAGTAATTTATATTAAAAATTTGAATTTAACACTGAAAAGATACACACTACACAGGGAAAAAATAACCATAACTCCGAAAATAATTCGAATTTCCGTAAATCCTTTTAAAAGGTTTTTTCTTAAAGGTCTGAACTTTAAAAATATGAAAAAAATCGATTTTTTTGAATTTCTAGACTAAAAGACCCCCTTAACAGATTTTATTTTCTCAAACGTATACTGACGTCACACACCATCCTAATGTAACTTGACTATTATACGCACGCATTTAACAATCAGTAATCACACATTTATATTTACATAATATCCAGACCATCAGACATTAATCGTACAATAAAAATGCAAAGAACGTTTCCAAAAAAATAAAAATGTTATAAACATTGTAGGTGGGTAGATATAATTATTAAATCATACTTTTTATAGACATCAGCCAACATTTGTTGTTACCATTTGCGACAAAACATTTAAATAATAAACAATTTTATTATATTCCCTTTATTACGCATTGTTGTTATTACATAGTATTGTGACGTCATTAAAAAAAATTGAGCTTACGTAAAAAAAAGGCGACATAAATAAATGTTATGTATGGTATTATTTTTAGGAGATTTGGGAATAAAAACAGAGTGTTTATTGAATAATTTATAAAAAATTTTTTTTCATGTATTTGTGTTAAGGGGATTCTCTAAAAAAAAAAAAAATAAATCAATTTCTTTTTCTTCATAATTATGTTCTTTAAGGAGTTAAAAATATTCTCCTAAAATTTTATTTTTAAAAAAAATCAAAAATCAAAACGTTATGAGCATTTTAGTGCACGCACTTTACTATAATTCAATTTAAATAAAAAACTTGAAATGCTTTTTTCTCGAAAGTACATTTTTTGACATGCTTCCCCATGTATCTCAAAAAGTATTTGAGATATCGACATAACTCAAGGTGCATATTATTCCTCGATACCGTAATTTTGGCAGGAACTATAAGAACTTTTGGTTCAGTAAGGCTGTATACACAATCAATGAAATAAGGAATTAAGATTTTAAAAAATAAGATTTAAGATTTAAGGAGTATGCCATCTAGTGATGTTGAATGGAACTTTAACGTAACTGGTCATAGATATAAATATATAGGTATTTTTTTACGTCAAAATTCGTGATTTTTTTCACTTAGCGACAAAATAGTCATCACGAACGTTACTTTTTCATGAATTCTGATGTACAAAAATACCTAAATACATTTACTTATGAGCAGTTAAGTTAACAGTTTCATTCAACGTCACTAGATGGCATACTCCTTAAATCTTAAATCTTCATATTATTTCTCGATACCGTCATTTTGGCAGGAACTATAGGAACTTTTGGTTCAGTAATATATTTTCAAAATGGCGGCTGTCTATAGTCGAGAAAAAGCGGTAATTTTTGAAAATTTATTTTCAAAATGCGATTTCTCGCTGGTTTTTTATTTTTTTTTCTTAGATCCTAGTTAGTGCCATGACTGTAGACATGTATATTTTAAGAAAATTTTTGATTTTTTGATTTGTTTTGTAATTTCAAAACATGTAGAAGCAAGATTGTATAGGTATTTAGTTTTTTAATAAAATATTTATTTGTATAAAAAAGAATTTTTTTTTTGGTGAGTCTCCCCTTAATAATTAAATGTTCGGTGTTTGCATGGATTAGAGTGATTTGACTATAGAATATTACCAGAGAATTAGTTGTGAGGTAGACAGAACAATAGGGGTAAACTCTTTAAGTTTTTACAATTACTTGACAGTTATAAAGCACAAAATCTGTTATGAGTACACAAGGAAGCTATGTGCCACCCCTCATTGGTAGAGTATTTTTCTTAATTGTTTATCACATTGGCGTATTATTAATGATTTTATTATTATTATTTTTTTTAAATTAATTAACTAACCGTTTTCTTGATTCAAAAAGTGTTGAAATAATTAATAATGAAATGTAAGATATTCAATTTTTAGACAAAATTAATTATTTTTTAAAATTTATATCGATGGGTGAATGCTCTGAGAATGTAAAATGGTGTTAAAAATATTTTGATTTGCCGCTACTTAAAGTTTTTTTTTTAATATTTTGACGTTATTCAAATTATGATTGCTTCTGAATTTTTGCGTAATTTTTTAGATTTATTTTTAAAATTATTTCTAAATGTAAGAAAAATTTATTTGTTTGTAAGTTGGGTATCAATTAAAAAACTGCAGGACTGATTTTAAAAATTTTTTCGCTGTTAAAAAACTATACTCGCATTTATACAATATGAAAATGATTCATATAGTTGGAATGTAAAAATGAAATTTTGTCATTTATCAAAGTTATTATAATTTTTACTATCCTTTTTCAATATATTAGGTATACTAGATCTTGTAAGAGATAGCTATATTACAAGCTAGTCTGCTGTACTGTCCTACGTGTATTCCTGTCGCATGAAATAATTTTCATTTGGTAAAAATATTTCTATAAATTATTCTCTACAGAGAATAGGAGAGTCTTTATTATGAGAAAATTGTGACTCTTTTTTAAGGTGAATTTCTAGAAGGTAAATTCAGCCGCTGTCGGTTGGAAATTCCAAACCCTTGAATGAGTTTTTCAACTAGACATGTCCGATACCAGGAATATGGATTTCTGGCCATTCTACTGAAAGAATTTTTTTTGCAAAAAAATTTAACAATTCAAAAGTTTTCCAATTTTTTTTATCGCGTCGGAAAGTGTGAAAAAAATCACATAAGATAGTTTTTTTGAATCGTTAGTCTATGTAAACTAGTTTTCGAGAAATATTTAAACAAAAAAAACTGATTTTAGTTTGTTTACATTGTTTCCTTCAAAATGCAGAGGACAGACTGATCTCATAGTACTAATTAAGTTTTGCTAGTAAACAGCATTGCCGGGCAAGTTTTACTTCAAAAAATTTTTCAAAACTAAAAAAATTATCTTCAATTCTAAAACTTACTACAGAAAATATATTTTATTGTAAAATATAAATTAAGTGAAATACATAAAATTGGATGTAGCAACGGAGAATATAAAAGTCCATTTGTGTAGGATATAAAAAAGGCTTGTCTAATTTTTATTTCCAAGGGGTGGGGTAGGTAACATGTGCGCTATATTCGCATACAACAATACAAACTCAACAAGGGTCGAACTATTAAAACATTTTTTCCATATTCCAATTTAATAAATAGTACATTAACCCACGGACAGGCTCAAACGATTATCACATTGTCCCTAGGAAGTTTCAACGTGTACCTACCTTCTAGAATCGACATTTTTTTGTTTTGTTCAGGTGGGGGTAGTTAGGGAGGGAGAGAGAGGGGGGGGGATGGATTTTGAATGTTACTGCGTCGTAATGGTAATGAAATAAAACTTAATGACGTAACTTTGAAGGTGATGAAATAATGATTGTGATTTATACGAAAAATTTATTTATGAAAATTTTCGAAGGAAAATAATGGTTTGTTTAAATTAAGATAATGAAAAATGTGATTTTATTATTGTCTGTCATCGCTTTCCATTTAATTTTCCTTTATCATTTATTATTCATAATGGCAGCTGCTCAATTTTATAAAATTGAGTTTTCACATGTGTTGTACGTAGATGGCAGCAGTATTAACTCGAACGTTACACAATGAAACTGAAAGCCTTGTGACAGGCTTCACTTTATAAGTATATGGATGATAGTAAAAACGCTATTGTGAAAACTTTTTTACTCCTATTTTGAGATAATCCTTTTGAGCGTCATCTACTTTAACTGTTACAGCTTTAATGTCATATAGCGGGTTTTAAAATTAGACTAAAAACTATCAAAATATTGAATTAGATTTGGCTTATACAAGAATTATAGCATCCCAGTCGCAACATTCTGTATAACATAGTGAATTTCCAAAATATTTACGAGCGAATAAATTTTTAAAATTGGTTGGGTAGTTTATTTTTGGCGTTTCTGGGACGGCTAGGACGGTGTAGGATTTTAAATTTAAGATCGATTTAGTAGCAGCGTTGGGCGCAATTGATTACATGTACACTGTTAAAAAATTTTACAACATTTAATGTTGGTATTTAATTGCCAACATTAAATATTGTAAAATTACATTTCGAAATGTTTAGAACATTTTTCTATGTAAAATTACATTGTGGAATGTTTTACCTTACATTTCGGATGTAATTTTACACCACTCAATGTAAATTAATTACGTACGACATGTAAAATTACATTGTCAACTCAACTGACGCCAGAATTAATCACGTGATACCGGTAATTTACATACAAATACAGTAAATTTTCGTTTCGAAATGTAATTTTACTCTCTTAGCATGTCAAATACCACTTTTATATGTAATTTTAGTATCAAAGTATTTAAAATCACAGGGAAAATTTATTTTTACACAAAATTTCATATTTTACAACTAAATTATTTAAATTTATTAACACATTGTAATTTTCAAAACACATATTGTAAAAAATTACCATATTTTTTATTGTAATAATACATATTTTTTTAACAGTGTAATTGATTATTTGTAATCGGATTACATGTAATCGCAATTACGTGTAATCCCGATTACAAGTAATCGGATTAAATGTAATCGCGATTATATTTTATTACGATTACATTTCTTTAATGTAATCACGATTACATGTATTCCAATTACTTGTAATCGGGATTACATGTAATCTGATTACAAGTAATCGATTACATGTAATCGATTGCGCCCAACACATTTTCAAACAGAAAATGAATTGACGGTTCGAAAAGTGGTATTTTTGCGAAGTAAAATATTTGTTTATTATTTTTAATTTTTCTCGAAAACTAGTTGACTTCAAGAACTTTTTTTGGTAATTTTTTATGCTTTTGTCGACAGTGTAAATTTTTACGGACTAATTTTTCAAAAAAAAACAAAAAAAACTTTTACATCTAGACTCCTATTTTCAAAAAAAATGTAAGGCTGCATTTTAGCCCAAAAACTAAAGGAGTATGAGGCTTTTGGTTATAGAGTGCCCCCCACCGGTAGTTATAAATCTTATTCCAACAGTAAAAATGGAAATTCTTAAAAAACCCATCCTGTATGAAGTAATAGAAAATATCAAAGATTGTTTTAGATTTAACATAGACTCTTAATAGTATATATTTCAGCTTTTTTATATACACTGATAATATAAAATAAAATATACTGATAAGAAAAGTCTATGATACATCCTTTAATAGTAGGGTATCGTATTAAAATATAATGTAGTTTTCAGTGTTGTTAAATATATTTATATGGAATTGTGTACACACATAGGTTCACATTCATTTTATAAGCTTAAGTCGTCAAAACAAAGTTATCTTATCAATTATATTCATAATACCGTACCAAAGGTGACATATGTACGTACGAAAGATTGACATTTTGAAATTTCAGTGGCGGCAGATCAAATTTGACTCCATTAAGAGTCTTTCTTACTATACATACCGTAAATTGGGTTGAATTGGGACGAATTCAAACTTTACATCGTATTTTGTTGTACCTCTTTAATAATTTTCTGGAAATATTTATGATTTTTGAAAAAAAAAAAAACATCAAAATTATGATGTACTTTCTACTCTATAGTGCATCGGGGTCAAAAGAGATGATAATGGGGTGAATTGGGACGAGCAGTAAGGCTGACCAAAATTAAAATGTGTAGATTACCTAAATTTCAAGTTTTCATGGTTTTCTCTTAAAAATCAAAACAAACAAAAGTTTGATGTTTCTGAATGGCTAAAAATTCGATTAAACAATAGTTTTGTTCATAAGAACGCCAAAATAATTTATTTTTAGATAAAATTTTAAAAATCAAAAAAACTATATTTTTAGGTCAAATTAATTTTTTGTCCAACTTCAAGCTTAGTCACTATCGCCACTCAAGAAATGATTATTTTACTATAGTTTATTGTGCCAGTTTACCTTTAAGTCTCAGTTCACTCCCATTTACGGTAGTACGTGGGAATAATTATCACATCTAAGATGAGTACCCGAATTTGAATGTTCGAGTTGAATATTTTCACTAGTGATGAGCAAGTGCAAGACCAAGACCAAGATCATTGGCAGTCTTGGTCTTGGTCTTGTTCTTGCATTAAGAATCTTGATCTTGGTCTTGCTAGAGCAGTTTGAGTCTTGGTCTTGCAAAATGTAGTCTTGGTATTGGTCTTGGTCTTGGTATTGCTAAAGAATCTTGCACTTTACTGCATTTTTTTATTGGCGAATTTTTTCCTTCTAAAATCAGAATTTTCTCTCTTTACGATATTAATTATACTTTTAAACTATTTAAATAATTTAGCAAGAGTCTTGCTTTTTTTCTTGCTACTGTCTTGGTCTTGCTCACTTGAGTCTTGGTATTGGTCTTGCAGCCATACTTATAGTCTTGGTCTTGGTCTTGCAAAAAAAAATGCAAGACCAAGGCAAGACTGCAAGACCAAGACTAATTTTGCTCATCATTAATTTGCACAGTTTGGCCTCATAGTCCACAAATTAAGAGACTTCAAAATATTTAAAAAACGTCAATGATTCTTTTTGTCAGTTAATTTGTTATAAATGATTTAATGATTTAATGATCCATCACTGGATTGAGTGATGATTATAATGTATGAAAAGGTTGATTTATTTATTTGGCATTTTAATGAAATAAATGATTGAAGATTTACTTATCATCACTGCATCTAACTATTATACTACATAATGGAATTAGATATTTGACTTCGTGATATATCTTTGTGTAATTATTTGCCGATTTTAAAACGGGAAGCGATTCAAGTCCAAGAGATTAACTTTCATTCCTATTTTAATTAAAAAATTATTGGATTAAATTTTTGAATTAGATCGCTACTTTTTGGAATTTTAGAAATCGCAGCTGATAATACAAAATATTATTGTTGATAAATGCCAATATTCGTCAACAAAATCTAGATTATTTAGTTAATTGTCTGAAATTGTTATAGTAAAAGTTCAATTTTTGAAAATATATTTCTTAACCAAACTTTTTCCTACAATTGAATATAAAATATTTGTCAAATGCAGGTCGTACTTGCGTAAATAGTGTACCGTACAATAAGTGGTTTTTAAGCATGGATTTGTTGTAATAGCAGACAAGCATTTATAAGTTATTGAAATGAAAAAGCTCATTTTATTCAAAGGTTCGAAAGAATCAAAATTTATCCGGTGATTTTAGGAGTCGATGAGTGAAGTTTTAAGGAAACTTAAACCTCTCCCAGCGAGGAAAGTTCTTATTTAATGTGACACCATTTTGAAAAAAATCGATTGCCGATTTGAAATATTCTTCGACTTCTACCTTGCTGCAAAATTTAAAAGATTTTGATAAGAAAGCTAAGGGCCTTTGAGAAAAAAACACAAAAAATCACGTGACTTACGAAAAAAATGTTGGCCTTAAAATAATTGACACTTCTTGTCATAACTTTCATAGATTTTCATAAAACCAAGTTCGAAGAAAATTGAAAAAAGTTAAAAATGGCGATTACTCCAGAACCACTATTCAAAATGTGCCAAAAATTCTACTCCTTTTAATTCTGCGCCAGATTTCATTTATTCGGTCCCAATAGATCTGGAGATACTCATTGATACGAACACTAACATACCTACGTTCATATTATGTACAAAGATTCGAATAAAAAGTCCAGGTTCGAAAAATTTCCATCCGGATTTTGGGTTTTCTGTCGTACCTTAGACCTCAACGCGTCCAGATTCGGTAAAAACTTGTAATTTCAAAAAAAATGTTCCACTTTACCAATTCTCGTACGCGACACTAAATTTTTCTACAATATTACGGCATCTACATTTTTCATCATTCAACCACCCACTCATGAGGGGTGGGGGTGGGGGGTAGCAACGTATGCAATACTTACTACTTGTGTAAAAATAGAAAAAAAAACTTTTCTTTTATTAATAAATTACAACAATTTTATTTAACTTCGCGTTCTTTATCCGTATACATAGAGTCAAGAAGAAACACTTGAAATGTTGCCGTTACAATTCAATTTAAAACTATCAGCGGAGTTGCAGTGGGGAGAGACTATAGTTGGCTCAGCATCGACGCTTGTTTCACTCGCGAGATAATTCCACAATTCCGCAAATCATAGAATGCATAAGTATAATATAAGAAAATGAATACAAATGACTCTTTACATAATAGGTATATAGACTTTAAGATTTTTCATAGTACACTTATTTTACCACTTAAATGTAGGTCATGTACATGTATATAACATGTACGCCACATCATGTTTGTTAATAGACAAGTTACTGGTACCTATATAGCACAGTAGACAATAGGGTTGGTAGCAAGTGTATCAGTGACGTCAGATCCATCATTCCACCCGTAACGCCATCCATTCGCATTACTTCAACCATTTTATTACAATTTTCCACTCAATACACAAGTTTTCAAAAAAAATGCACACACATATAAGTTTAGGATTTCGTAGTATAGCCACTGACTGTCATGATGCGATTTGAGCCCGAGGCTATGATAGAAATTGGTTTTGAGGTGCCTACAAATTGAAAATGATATTCACGGAATATCCTATTTGCACGAAATTTTTGTACAATGGTAGAAATTCAAAAATCTTGGATGAATTCTTCAACCAGATACGTCCGATACCAGGAACATATTTTTTGACCAAGTATTCCCTCAATATCCGCAAGTTAAAAAAATGTTTTGCAACATTTTTTTACGCCATTGAAAAGAGGAGAGAAAATTACATAAAAAAGGTTTTTCAACTATTATTTCATGTAAAGTGGTTTCCGCGAAAAATTAATTTTTGTAAATGGAAATTCGCAAGGGTATTTTTTTTTAAAACTATTATTATGGAAATTTTTTTAATTCATATAAAAAGTAAAAGGTTCAGATAAACACATTATTAACAAATTAAAGAATGAACTATTAGACTGAACTGTTTGGGAATCGAACACAGGACCTCTTAATAACTACTTAAGCGTCTTTAAAATAGTTAGATACCAAAGTCTGTTCAAGTTTTATTTTATTTTATTTTTTTAATCCCTTAATAAACACCATTTAGACAAATATTAAAAAAAAATCATGGTGGAAAAGCACGTAAGGTCAATTTGAGCCAAATATTTCGGAATATTTGCCCGGAATTTTCGAAATTGTTAAATATTTTTAACAATTCCCGACCCTTCCACCATCGTTAATTGATTCGTTAAAAAATTATGTACAAATAAATAAATCAGTTTAATAATTTTTTTGAAATTGATTTTTTTTTCGTGTTAGGAAGTAAAACGTTCAGATAATCATAGTATTACTGGGAATTGAACCCAGGATTTTTTGATAACTACTCAAGCGAATTTCAAATTTCAAAATACCGAAGTAATTGTCTGTTCAAGGTTTCTTAATCCCTTAATAAATACCATTTATACAAATATTTAAAAAAAAAAACTATGGTGGAAGACCAGGTAACGTGAATTTTAACCAAATATTTCGGAATACTTTCCCCAATTTCAAAAATGACGAGATAAAATTAGATTGACAAATATTTTTAACAAAACTTTCTCAGTTCCCGGCTCTCCCACCAACTGATTTGTTAGAAAAGTATTAAGTTTGTTTGAATTTAATTTTTCGTGTACTAACTTTTTAAATACATTGTACATAACAGCCAACACACGTAGGTATGACCTTAACCGGTAGGAATCGGTTACCTATAGTTTTTTAATTAACGTTGAGTGTAACTCAATAAAACGCCGTATGTAATAAATTATTTTAAATACGAAAGCGCCATAGATAATTTTTATACGCTATAAAAAAAGAAACTGGTCAAATGCAAGTCGTGCACCAGCGCAATTGGTGTTCCGTACAACAAACAACACCCAGAATCAAAATTATACATCTATGTACGTAAAGCTTTGACTCCATAAAAACGGTTTTGCTCCAAAGTTGCATATTTCGGGCGTTGTCTTCGCGCTTGGTCTCAGGTGTAGATATAAACGTAATCAATATTGCAATTTGTAGTTAGTTATTCGATTATTAATCTTAATCAGTCAGCGTTCGTTATTATAATGATTAGTTAGTGTTCGAATACGATTATATAAACTTTTAAAGTTTGCAAAACAATAATTAACATTTGCTGGTATCCTGGTATGCAAGCAGCTGGCATGTACAGCAATGCACTTATTCTTAACTCATACTCTCCTCATACATTTTCCGTGGATAGATAGATGTTTTGTTTCTCGTTCCAATGCTGATAAATTTTCCGATGTAGATACAGTATACAAAACAAATGCCGCGCGTTGTTTACTTACAGATAGAGTTTATATTTTCATGGAAATTGCATTTCCTTTTTGTTGGGTGTTTTTCTTGTTTTCTTTTTTTTGTGTGTGTTTACTTGATATTTGCACTTATTGATTTTTCAGTTCAGTTTTCCTAACTAACAGTATTTATAGTTTTTTTTTTGTTTATTTTTTTTTATTTATGCAGTATTTATATGGTCTGGCACCCTCGTTTTGTAACTGTTAGTAGTCGGTTTTGGGGAGATCTTAGTCCACCACTTTGGGGATAAACTGAAATTCACATTTTTACTGTACAAACAGTATGTCTGTTTTTTCTAAATCCTTAATTAGAAATTTCTAAAATATTTTTGAAGCGGAAGAAATGAAAATTTTTACGCACATTTTACGTTTTTCAGCTTCCTACGTCGGTCCGTCTGTTTGTTCATCTGTATGTCACACCAAGTGGCGTAATTTCAAACTATTGAATCGTTTTTGATGAAATTTTTAAGAAATTTGGAACGGTTTGGTTCCTAGATGGTCCCCTGCGAATTTTATCACAATCACAGTAATAGTAGCCATGACGCTTCCGTGAAACCTCACTAAATGTCAATATCTTACTTACTACTAGTTCCATTTCGTTCAAATTTTCGGAGTATTTGGAGGTTAGGTCCACTACAATTCCTTATATATCCTTATTTTAAAGTTAATCGCGTTGTAGTTTAAGCACAAAAGCATATTAATTATTAAAAGTATTGTTTACTATTTAAAAAGGCTGTAGCTACATGATATGTAAATAATCCGCCCCCACGTATAGAAAAATTAATTGTTTATCAATTTTTTTTGTCGGATTACACGTAGGTTGTCCATTGCATGTGAAATTTCCATTTAACAAAAAAAAGAGAAAAAACTGAATGCTTTTGTTTTGTATTTGTATTGTTTTAATCTCCAACACAATATAATTTAATGAAATATGTAATTTGTTTTTAAGTTAAACTGTTATAAAAAGATAATTGCATAATAATATGGCGAGCCAGGATTTTCAAACTGATTTTTTTTTTTTAAATCTTGAAATATATTATAATTTTAATAATTTAAACTTTATGTTCGTTAGGACGTAAAGAAAAGTTTTGTTTATTATTACACTTTTTGAAAAATATTATTTTTGCAATTAAAAATTTAATTAATTAAACAAGAAAATATTTTTATTGTTTCCGTAAAACTTTTTAATTGTAACACTTTTTAACTGTTTCAGTTTTTTCTTACAATTTTATTTATCGTTATTTCTGTCTGAAGATTCCGAATAAAAACTATTCTGGGAACGACTTCAATTAAAACTTGTAGTTGGTTACCTCTGTTGAAAGATGTTTCTTCTCTGTATGTCATTTTTATGATTCCGACAAACATGCTATAAAAATGATGATGAAATTTTTATTTGATCACAAAGATCAGGAGCGTAGATTCAAGAGTTATTTTTCCGTTAAGGGAGGAGTTCACGCCAGAAACGGCTAATAAACTAATTTTTTTCGAATCTTGTTTTTTGCTTTTATTTTATTCTGTGATTCTTTACAAACACGGTGATGTATAAAACATGGCCAAAATTTTTTTTTTCAAGTAGAAAAATATTTATATGTGAGCCGCTGCACAGCTAAGTCGCTGCTCCTTTGCAGACAACGCTCGTCCCCCCCCTCGCGATTTGATCAGTAATATTTAGTTTTGGTGTGTACATGAGTTATAGTATGCACTGAGATAATGTTCTTTTATCTGTATGCCTTTGTAGGCGTTTTAATAAACAGTGAGTAAACCGCTTCTTTTGTCATTATTTTTGTTTTTTACCGTTTCCCGAAAGTTGTGTTTTTCCCGACAAGGAAAATCATATCTCAAGTTCTAGAAAAGATAGAGACTTAATTTTTTTTTTATTTTGTTCATAAACATATTGCGCATAAAGTGGAGTATGCTTTTTCCATTTGAACAATTGTAACTATTTTTAAATATTTTTTTTTAAATAAAAAATTGTGTTTTATAATTTTTAGAAGTTTGGGATTACAATTTTACAGTTAATTTTTAAAATTACCTGAAACCCATACTCAGCTTTATGGACAGGTTCTTTAGGAATAAAATAATGAAAGAATATTTAAAAAATGTTCATTACTTTTTGAGATATGGCGTTCCTTGTAAACGCTTAAAAACTTGTGAAAAACGGCCCCCTTCCCCCACAAAGAAGAGTAATGAATGTTTCAAAAACAAAATTTTCTATTTGAAACCCTCCCCAATTTGAAAAAAAACTTCAATAAGCAAAATAATCATAAATAAAAAAGTTGCTTTTTTATCTGAACTCCCCCTTTAAGAATGAATGGATGTATTACATTTGTTACGCCCCTGGATAGAAATGACTCTTCGATTTTATTTCTATATAAGAGATGATACGATCTAAAAATAAATAGAAAATATTGCACTGTATTTACTGGGGCCGCGCCGTGAGGGGAGTAAACAGTAGCAGTATAATACAATTTCCTATATTGGTATTTTCTTTTTTTATGATAAAATAAAGAAAGACAAGCTACCATTATTTTTTAGTAGTTTTTTATTCAGTGGTTGGTTGTTCACTTTCATTCGGTCGGTCGAGGACGGTGATGAGGCGGGGGAGGGGGGGGGAAATTATGACCAAACCTACTTGGGGATTATATTAAATTTTTGTTTTCTTCCGCAACAATATAATAATATTTACTAGCAATTTTTATGCAATCGACTTTACATTATTTTGTGTACTTTTGCATAAATTCTAAAGTGACTGTTTTTTATAGTATAATATTTTTGGGCGTCTCTATTCATTTGTTTCTATGAAACATTGATATTAATTTTTTTGTTTCTTCATACGTATTGACTGACATGGATTAGTAAAGAAAAAAAACTTAAAGTTCTTTATATAGTATGTCTACTTAAAACTGGTTTTTATTTTTAGAAACGCTTTACATTGCTACTGTTGTTTTAGTAAATAATATTACATTTTTATTTTACATTAATGATACCCATTTTACTATTATTTTATTTTTATTGATATTGGTTTGACGCATTATTGATATTTTTATTGGTATTACTAAAGTATCCCTGTCGCAGCAACCTGCATAACATAGCGAATTTCCGTTTATAAAAATTAGTTTTTCTCGGAAACTAGTTGACATAGAATAATAGTTTAAAGACCTTTTTTATATAATTTTTTCGTTTCTTTTAAATGGTGTAAAAAAATTTCGCAAAAAATTTTGACAAAAAACCAATTTTTTTTAAGAACAAAAATCATATTCCTGGCATCCGACGTGTCTGGCTGACGAACTCATCCAAGGGTTTGGGACTTCCAATGTTTTCACCAAATTTCGTAAAAATTGAATACTTCGTTCGAGAGTTATCGCGCGGACATACACACACACACACACACATATATATATATATATATATATATATATATATATATATATATATATATATATATATATATACTAGGTATATTTTCGGGTTCTAAGGGCCTCAGAACAAATTTCTGCCATAGTCCCGGTCTCAAGTCGCGTCATGACAGTGGCGGTACTAGCTGAATTCCATTCTGGAAATTCGCTAAAAAGTCGGCCAATAGCGGGTTGGGCTCGCACAATTAGCGTTCCGTACAGCGAACAGTTAATAAACCAAATTTACGTTTTTTTTATTTATGTATGTTTAAATCTTATTTTAATTTGTTCCTGATGAAATTGTAATTTTTTTTTTAGCAACTATTACATCTAGTTTTCCGATCATCTGTGACTCAGTGTCTACTAATCCTATTAAAACCAAAATTTTAGTTTTAGAAATCTAAGAGATCAGGGAATGAAGGAGGTGGGGGAACGGTCATTTGTGGCCAGTTTTAAGCTATACCATTATGACCACTTAACCAAAAATTATAAAAAAAATTGTTTTAAATCTTTAGAGATAGTTTCAAACTGTTTTCCCATTTTATTCCAAAATAATTTTTCCCTAATTGTTTTCGAGAGAAACCTCTATGATAGACGGACGGACAGACACGAAAGTGATTTTACAAGAGTTTATAGTTTTTTCTTTTAAATCAGGTTAAAACAAAATTTCAAGATAAGTAATTTATGTAATCCTTTCGTAATACGGCCAAATGCTTTACAACAGATATAACTTTTGTTGTAATATTTAAATTTACAATTTCTTTCGCTCCAACGAACGCACGTAGCAAGAGTTTAAACGACAACCATTTATTAACTCGAATTTAATTTTATCATAATATTTTTTCATTCATATGCCCCATGCGGTGAAAAATGTGCTCGAATTATAATGTGTTGGTGAGAAAAGTTGTAACTAGATTGAAAATTCTATTAAGTTTTTCTTTTTTTTGCACACACGGCGGGATAAATGGGTTTTATAATTAAAAAAACTTGCGGTAACTGGTTGTTAAATTTTTTAAATAGTGGAAAATTACAAAAGTTTCAGGTTAAATTACTGCATATTACGTTTTTAAATTATTATCAGATAAAAAGAAAAATTTAAAAAATGGATGAATTTTCCAAATGAATTGTTGAAACTGGTTTAGACAGTGTATACAAATTATATAAGATACAACTTATTATGAATTCTTGGTGGTACAGTTGTCTAAGATTATAATAATATTTGACAACGCCATTGGGAATTCATCGAAGATGTCGACCAGTAAGTACGAACAGCGTACTGAGTCGAATTGATTGCAAATTTTAACCTACATTTGTCACCTGAATAGTCATGGATTGCTCAGAAACCAGGGGCGGATTTTAAAAATATGTACCCAAACGAGTGCTAAAAAAATTGTATTTATATTTTATGTTTATATTTACATTACAATTAAGATAACAATTGAAAAATGTCTCGATCCACAAAGGGGGAAACTATCTTGGTAATCCGCTCTTAGTTTTACATGCCTAAAATGAAAAAAATGAAAAAAACGACTTTAAAAATTTATAATTCGTGTTCAGTTTCAACATTCTATCATTTTATTTACGTTTTTTAACGAATTGAAAATTTTAGTGTACAGCTGAACTCTTTTTTATGCGGTCCTTTTTTATCCGGTTTTCAAAAAAATATGGTCATTAAAATGCATAATATACATCAAAATCAAGAGACAGTAAGATACTTAATAATTTATTATAATAACTTTTTTTGATAAAAATACTTTTTAACGGCTTTTAAGCATTTAATCAATACATTGCATAAGAACATAAGTTATTGCATCAATTAATTTTTTTATAGATGTATTTTTCAAAATTTACATAATATTATAAAATTGAAATAAAATGTTTCTACGTGTAAATTAATGCTTTATCTTGTTTATATAAGCAACTTTTAAGGAAATTTTTCAGTTTTGTGCGTTTTGAGTTATGTATTTTCGATAAAACTTTTTTTTACAATCTGGTCCGAACTAATCTTTTTATAGCTATTTATGATATTTTTGAATATATTTTTTGTACGATTTTTTTTATGCGGTCCCTATCCACCGCACAAAAAAGGATCAACTGTACTTGGTGACGTCATTGAGTCAAAAAATTCTTCTTTCTTAAACCAAACTTTACCGAAGCGATTTGAACTAGAATAATTGGTTGAACTGGCGTAATTTAGGTGTTAAATTTTTATTTTTACTATCAAAATGGCGAAATTATTTTTAAAAATCTGACTGATTTGAAAATAAAATGGACGACTTCAAAAATCTATAATTCGCTTCCAATTTCACTATTCTGTCATTTTTTTACGGTTTTCAAAGCAATGAAAAATTTTTTAGTAAACTTAATGACGTCATCAAATTAAAACATTTTCTTAAGCCAAACTTTATCGAAGCAATTTGAATTAGGATAATTTGTTGAATTAAATTGGGTGTGAACTTTTTATTTTTACTGTCAAAGTTATGAAAATTTTCTTTTAGAAGTCTTTTGATATAACATACAGAGATTTTTTTTTGAAACGGATCAAAAATATGTAAATATTGAATAATCACTGAATGGAAAGTTTCTATCACACCGATATATTTACACATTTAGTGCATTTTGTTTTTATTTTGAAATAAAAAAAAAAAAAAAATGGATAATTTTATTTCAGAAAATTCTTATCATTTTCACTTCAGGATGATATTTTCTTTATGTGTAATAATTTTTTTTTTGCCTTTCAATTGTTATACTTTGAAAAAATAAAATTGTCTGTTACGCACGTCAAAAAAAAAATCAACGAGATTTCATTATGTGGTTTATCGGATAATTTATGCTTTTAATTAGTGTTTTATGAGTTATTAATTACTCTAATGGACAGTTTAAATTAAATTATTAAACATCATCGAATTTCGTTTTAATTATAAAATATGTAGATATGTCAGGTAATTTATACGTTAAATTTAATAACAAATATACAAGTGAATTATTAATTTTAGATTAAAAAGTAAAATTAACTTTGTCATGAATTTGTCTGTGACGTACATAAATAAATCACAGTTTTGCGGGCATGCGTATAACGACACACCAAATGGTAGAGAAACGTATTCGGGATAACCAAAAAAACATTTCTAAGAGTTGGCTACCAAGTACAAATAAAATCACCCTATGTACGATTCTGTATAGTATTTTGAAATTTGCAAGTATATTAGCCATAAAATGTTTAACATGTATTATACATGAATGAATTTTAATGAAAATGATATTTGTATCTAGGCAATAATCATGTATACATGTCAAAATTTGTGGTTCAATTTTCTATTCTCTATATACTCTATGTTATGACATGTACATCGTTAGTTTTGCAATTCAGACAAAAGTACAATAATTGTGATGCTAATATTTCGAACGTGTATTATAAATTCCTCTTAATAGTAGTTTTGGTATATAATATACAAAAGGTGCTTGTATTTTAGATCTTACAGAATAGGTATAACGATTTAAATAGGAATTACGTATACTGGTAAATTAGAGTAACAATAGGCGTATTATAGGATGGAAAGTTAACAGTTTCTGGTGCAATTTCTTTGAGCTGGTTGATCGTATTTAATTGGTGTTGATATTGGTTCAATAGTTAAAGCATCGGTTTCAAAGTTAGTGAAGCCATTAAATGATTGTGTACAATTAAAAGGGCACAATTATCTTCTTCATCAGTAGCAATTGCAACACCTGACTGAAGTTTTGCTCCTGTGTTAAGCCGCGCATTACCTATATCTTGGAGGTGAATTGTCTTGGATGGGCCACTTAGTATTTTTCTAACTAACAGATTCTTTAGCTTTTTTACTTTGGTACGAGATTAAGATTTGGAAGAGGGAAGGAAGGTCTAGGTAATTTTTTGCGGTTTAATCACAGTAACGCGGCTAAATAACCGAAAAAGTGCATGATTTCCTAACCTATACTGTAAACCTAAAAATTTATTACCCTTTTTTTTAACTAATTCAGTACCCTTTTTCAGTAATATATCTGTTGATACTGTGTATATTGTTCCGAATAAAGTCTTAGAATTCAATCAACATTTGGAAAATACCTTTACGTGAAATCACTCAAACCAGCTAAGTGAATCTAAATTTCTCTCTTTTAGCGAATTTCCGGGACTATGGCAGAAATTTGTTTTGAGGTCCCCAGAAACCGAAAATAATATTCACAAAATTTATATATATATATATATATATATATATATATATATATATATATATATATATATATATATATATATATATATATATATATATATGTAGGCACGATAACTCTCGAACAAAATGTCCTAGGTTTACGAAATTTGGTGAAAATGTTTGGAAGTCCCAAACCGTTTGACAAGTTCGTTAGTCAGACACGTCCGATGCCCTGAACATGGTTTTGTTCGTGAAAAAAATTAGTTTTTTCCAAAATTTCCACTTATTCAAAAGTTTTTCGGACATATTTTTACACTATTAGGAAGAGGAAGAAAAATTACATAAAAAAAGGTTTTTAAACTATCATTCTATGTGCACTAATTTCCGAGGGAAACGAATTTTTATAAACGAAAATTCGCTATGCTAGGCAGGATGCTGCGACAGGGGTATTTTGATATACGTTGGTGATCCATCGAAAACATCATTCATTCAAGGCAACCCTCCCCTACGTTTAATTTTGTCTCATTTGTTGGTGGCGTCACAAAATTTTCAGTTAAATTCGACTGGTTGCTCAAGTAATGTTCTCGGAAATACTTTTGAAATAAATTGAATTTAACTTCTTCGCTACGAATTTTTAAAAATTTTTAAACGTCAATGAGCATACTTTTGTTCAGTATACTGGACAAAGATTTAAACAAGCGTTGATTTTAATTAAAAATTTTAATCTTACGTTTTTAGTAATTTAGTAATTTTAAATAATATTAAGAATTCTGAATTAAAAAATAATGTTAACATAAATTTGATGTACAATATATTGTACATCGGCAGCGACGAGGTTAAAAATATGTCGAAGACATTTTATACCAAACAAACTACATCTACATAATTCAGACGTGTACAGTAGATGTGTAAATATCATGCATTCATGCATATGATTATAACGTTATCTGATTATTTGATGTCAAGTGAATATAGTAGTCATTGTCACCACGGCTGAACAAGTTTATTAGTTTTTTCCAGTCACATTCAACTAAAAAAAAAAAAATTGTTATTAAGATTTATAATAAATTATTGAATCACTTCGAGCATATCATATGTATGATATGATTAAAAAAAACATACACAAACACACGTTTACACGGATATTTAATTTACATATTAATGTATAATGTAAGTGAATTATGTAAAACAATCACGTGCTATCGAATGAAATGCATACGTTATTTATAAATTTGATTTAATTTGTTATTGCAACAAATTGCATTCGATACATAATATATTAAGGTATATGCATTTTCTTATAAATAATTAAAATGTACATTTTACCGTTTTAATCATGTGTTGATAATGACTCAAAACAAAACAGATTAAAAAATATAAAAAAATAAAAACAAAAAGAAAAACAAAACAGAAACAAAACAAAAACATTAGTTGCAAAAATGTTTCAGGATTGTTGCGATTTTGTCGTTAGATCTTCTAACGTGGAAATTAATTTGTGAGTGCGTGAAAGCCATGCGATACAGATTAAACAAAACAAAAACATTAGTTGCAAAAATGTTTCAGGATTGTTGCGATTTTGTCGTTAGATCTTCTAACGTGGAAATTAATTCGTGAGTGCGTGAAAGCCATGCGATACAGATTAAACAAAACAAAAACATTAGTTTCAAAAATGTTTCAGGATTGTTTCGGTTTTGTTGGTAAAATCTTCTAGCGTCGAAATTGTAGAAAATCAGGCGGTAGAAGTAAAAACTTCTTACAGCATTACTGTTTTCCCCTGACACTCCCAATTATTACAGATTTCATTGTATTCTCAAACAGTTATCTTCGCTGTAAATTTCCCAACATATCAAGTTTATATTGATAAAAGGTGTTTTCTATTATCAGACAATAAAACTATACTTTTGTTAAACCTCTCATAGTGTCTTAATACTTTTAGATAATATAAAACTATCAATGGCAAACTTTAAGTATTAATCCAAATAACCTCAATTTTTTAAATTCGAACTTCAGTAGTGAGGAAATCTATTTAAGACAGTAACAAAATTCGAAATTGTTGCGAGAGTGTCTTCTACGGGTCTTTTCGAGTGCAAACGGATAACCTTGGCGTTATACAGAAGTTTCACGTCAACCATGCTTACAATTTTTTTTCTGTATAACAAAATCCTTGAAATGACTTTCGACTAATCCAAAAGCTTTTTTTTTTATATAAGTATATAAGTATATATTTAAACAAATTAAAGTGTTAATGATTTTTTTCACTGTGAAATATATTTTTCTCACGTACTGTACTTACGTTTTTGTTTATTTAATTAATTGCTGTTGTTTTTTTTCGATGTGTTTTGTTTTAAAAATTATAATTTGTATTATCTTAAGTGCACTTAACATTAATATTGAAATTACATGACTAATAAAGTAATAATTCTGTTTAACATTTTATTTCAATGAATTTGGTAAATAGTACTTAGTTTTTTTTAATGTTTATTAAATGTAATTATCAATTTTTTTGTCAAACTATCGCTACTATTGAATGTAGTAAGGACAAATTTTATCTACAACAGTAATATCAGACTATCGTCACCTTGTTTATAAACATGGAGTATTTTTATTTATTTATTTTTTGTTGTTGTAAAAGACTTGAGAGATTTGAGTGTGGTTTTTGGTAAAGAAACAAAATTTTATGTCTTTTGAAAAGTTTATACATATTTTGGTTTTAGTTTGAAATTAATTAAGACATATTTTATGGTACGTAATGTTTATAAAATTTATAGCGTAATAAACTGATGAAGAGTTAATTAATATATACTGAATTAATAGTCAAATATATATAATAGTAACTAATTTAATGAATAATAAAATTTTCAAAACAGGAAATTTTAATACCTATATTATTCCAGTTTTAGCGAGTTTTTAAATTCAGCTATTACAACAGGTGTCATGGTGAGACTTGAACTCGGGGACAGTGATAGAAATTTGTTTTGAGGTTTCTAGTATCGGAAAATGACATTAACAAGATAACTCTCGAATGGATCATCCTATTTTTAACGAAATTTTGTGTGAATGTTGGAAGTGTGAAATTCTTGGATGAGCCACTAAAACCCTATTTTTACAATTAGAAATGTCTAATCAAGACATTTTTTTTCAAAATATAGTTTTTTTTTTAAATCTCGCATGGTAGAGATGAGCGTCCTACAGATAGAATTAGTCTCTCGAAATGAAGCTCACCTTGGATTGAAGTCGATCGTGGACCACAGAAGTCAGTGTAGATTCCTCACTTTATATCTTTTCAATAAAAAGTAGATTGAATTTAAAAACCTCTATCTCTTTCAGTGATTGTGCAATCCTCTCCACATCGTAAAAAAAGATTCTAGGACATACACATACATACTCTCTGAAGCTAGTTTTTAACCATATATGGAATTTTGTTTTTAAAAAATATACACTTAAGTATACAGCAATGTACATACATTGCATTTGACTCAAAATCATGTTATATTACATACAAAACATATGTAAGCAAACACTAAAATTTCAAATTCAATTCACGTAATGTATGTGTACATGTTGAAAAAAAAAAACATTAGCCAACAGAACAGGAATAATTTTGCCTTTAGATTGCGTAGATACAATAAATTTAAAATATAATTCTTACAAAACTTTTATCAAAAATTCAAAGAAAGATTGTAAATTTCTACTTTTAGCGAATTTCCAGAATGGAATTCAGCTCTTACAGCCACTGTCATGACGCGACTTGAACCCAGGACTATGGCGGAAATTTGTTTTGAGGTCCCTAGAAACCGAAAATAATATTCTCTAAAATTTATATATATATATATATATATATATATATATATATATATATATATATATATATATATATATATGTATGTATATGTATATATGTGTCCGCACGATAACTCTCGAACGAAATGTCCTAGGTTTACGAAATTTGGTTAAAATGTTGGAAATGCCAAACCGTTGGACAAGTTCGTTAGCCAGACACGTCGGATGCCAGAAACATGGTTTTTGTTCTTGTAAAAAATTAGTTTTTTGCCAAAATTTCCACTTAATCAACAATTTTTGCCAAATTTTTTTACACCATTTAAAAGAGGAGAAAAAAAATACATAAAAGAGGTCTTTAAACTATTGTTCTATGTCAACTAGTTTCCGAGAAAAACTAACGTTTATAAACGGAAATTCGCTATGTTATGCAGGATGCTGCGACAGGGGTATTTTGTCCATATAAGCGAAGCTATAACGCTTAGGCGCTTTAGGAACAGCAACTAGTGACTCCAGATTCCACCTTCAGTAGGTGTTAAATAAAGATGGAACGGAAGAGCTCTTCAACCTTACTATTTTAGATTCTTTTGTAACAAAGCTAACAAAAAAGTATAATTTTTTAAGGATATTTTGGAGTAATGGTCATCCAGGAAAAACAGAAATGTGTTTTTTTCCTAAAGGCTACCGGTTTCGACTATTTATAGTCTTCTTCAGGCCTCTGGGGAAAATTTTATTAATGTACAAACTTTTCCCCCGAGGTCTGAAGAAGACTATAAATAGTCGAAACCGGTAGCCTTTAGGAAAAAAACACATTTTTGTTTTTCCTGGATGACCATTACTCCAAAATATCCTTAAAAAATTATAACTTTCAGTGTTATCAAAACACCAATTTAAAATTTAAAAAAGTATAATGTTAAAGTATGACATAGTTACCGAGGCAAATTTATTTCTGCCTTATTGGCAAATCGAAAAGAAAAACGGCAAAAATAAAACCATCACATGAATTGAGAAAATTTAGAGAACATCATATCATCGTTTATTTACGATAATTTAACGTAACGAATGAAACCCATCCATTTTCTACTAGATCCAAATGCAGTAGCAATTCCACAAACAAACTAACCACTTTGCTTTCGAGATAATGCTGAAAATAAACCAGGGACCTGTATTCATTTTATTATACAGCCGACTTTCGTTATGAGTCCACCGATTTATATTTCTATTGTAAACATTCCCCTTCCATGACCGAAAAAAATTCATTTCAGTCTCTCGTTATAAGACCGGAACATTGGTGTTGATGTTTAATAGTGCAACCCATAAATAATTCTGTCAGAATCTTTTTATTCACTAAAATAATTTTTTTTATAGGTCCGTGTTTACATAATACATGTGCAGTTGACCAAAACAAGTTTTGTTCGTTCATCGCACGGATTATATTACAAACTTTGCTTGACTAACAATATTATTTACAATTTCTACAAAAGATTTTAAAAAATTTTTTAAAGAAAATATATGTTGACAGTATCGTTTAAACTCCTGTCACACAAATTAGAGAACGCATTTAGAAAATATTAGTATGTAAATGTATTTATTAAAAATTGGTAGATTTTGTGCCGCTTCTAAACGTCCGGGCTATTTGATTATAAATAAGTACACACTCACACGCTTGAAAAGTAGGGGAAGTGCGAGTTACTATTAGGCACAAGTGGGGGTACAGGAATTCTTAGAATTATATTCTCCTATAGCCTCGTAAGCGGACTCATAAAGAAAGTCTATTGTAGTCTGAATTAAACTTCCCAAACTGAATCCGATTCTTCGGAAATTCAAAATTTTCATTCTTCTGTTCAAAGAATCTCGTGGAGAATCCATTCAGAACGAAAAAACCTATTGTTAATAAAGCAGGAAGCTAGAATTATACACTTTTGTCAACAAATATGGCGGAAACTTCCAGATATTGAGGAGAAACTAGATAAAACTTCAAATTCAGTATATTCGGTTATAACGAACCTAAATGTACTCAGATACGTCATTAAAAATCACTTGGTGAAAAGTTGGTCGACATTTATTCTGTTTATAAAGATAACATTTAAACACTCCAGTTTTCTTGTCGTATATAAACATTTTATTTTCAAATAACTGTAGGTATAGTATACAAGTTGAATATCATGTAATTTAGTAAATGGAATGGTTTGCACAAAATGTGGGGGGTGACAGGAGCGGGGTATCAGAGGAAATTGAAAAGGATAGACGCGCTTCCTTCCTCCGAATAGCAGGCAAACGATTTTAAATTAATTAGTTTATTTTAGATGATTTGAATGAAATCAATTGTTTGAAGCGCCCATTGCGTCGGTCGTGCGCAAACCTGTAAAAATTTTCCACAGTACTGACCAACAAACACATTTAAATTGGATGAACAAATTATTTCGGTCGTCAAAAAAAAAAGTGACTTAATTCAATTTAAATATTAAGACATCTGATTGGCTGGATTACTGTGTCTAGTATTTGGATAATCACTTAAGTGTTGAAATTTACATTTGAAAACACATTTAATTAATTTTTATACGTACGATGCCGTCTGGTACATGGTGTTTCAAAAGTTTCTTTTTCAAAATGATATTCACTAAAATTTATATGTATGTATGTACAATGTATATATGTGTCGGCACAATAACTCTTGAATAGTGATGAGCAAATGCAAGACCAAGACCAAGACTTGGCAGTCTTGGTCTTGGTCTTGCTCTTGCATTCAGAATCTTGGTCTTGGTCTTGCTAGAGCAGCTTGAGTCTTGGTCTTGGTCTTGGTATTGCTAAAAAATCTTGCACTTCCTTGCATTTTTTTATTAGCGAATTTTTTTCTTCTAAAATCAGAATTTTCTCTCGTTACGGTATTAATTATACTTTCAAACTATTTAAATAGTTTTGCAAGAGTCTTGATTTTTTCTTGCTTTTGTCTTGGTCTTGCTCACTTGAGTCTTGGTATTGGTCTTGAAGCCATACTTATAGTCTTCGTCTTGGTCTTGCTCTTGGTATACATAGCCTTGGTCTTGCATTTTTTGACACCAAGACTGCAAAACCAAGACTAATTTTCCTCATCACTACTCTCCAACAAAATATCCAATTTTTACGAAAAGTTGGTGAAAATGTTCGCAGTCGGAAACCTTTGGATGAGTTCTTCAATCAGACATGTCCGATGCTCGGAACCTTAGAAAAATTGAGTTTTTTGCAAAAACTTGCGAAAATTTTAAATTTTTTTATACCGTTGTAAAGAGCGTAAAAAATCATATGAGATGCCTACGCTTTAGAATCGAAATTCACTATGTTGTGCAGGATGCTGCGACCTAATATACTTACTGTAAACTGTTTGTATATCATCGTATATACGTACAATATTTGTGTTAGGATTTCGAAGAGAAATTTCGAAATTCTCCTACCTTTATGAAATTTTGTATCTACATTCTATTAGGTAATAAATAGCAAAAAATTTCAGAAATGGAAAGTGGAAATGAATTTTTTTTTCTCACGTGTCACATCGTGTTGGATATCGTTAGAAAGGACTGTTAAAGTGAAATTGAAATCCTTTTACGATTTTTCATTTTTTAACTCCGTTTATGAAATATGAGCTTCAAAATTAAGTTTCTTTTTAAAAGCTTTTATTTAACTTGCTATGTTAGTATGTTGGTTAAGATCAAATCTTGGAATCAAAATTTAGACAGGTTCTAATTGAGCTAGAGGTTTCAAATTTTTCATACCTGTCTAACCTTGATGACAATGCAATATTGTGTAATTTATTTTGCCTTAAATCGCCTTAAATAAAAATTTTTGATTTTTAGTCCTGTGCAACTTTTTGACATTTCGAATCGTCAAATTTTGTTCATTGATTTTACATTGCAATTTTTTGTTTCCATAGTTAAGTTTGATTAGGATAAGTTAACCGATTAAAATATAGGTAAAAAAATTTAATTACTTCTTTAATTTTTTTTAAAATTAATTGTGATCCGACTAAAAAGTAGAAAATATATTAAGGTAAAATAAATTAAAGTAAAAAAAATGTTTTTTAAGAAAAAGCTTTTATTTAAAAATGGGCTAAAAAAATAAAATAACTTTTGAGTGAAGTTTGCAACAATATGCAACATAATTTATAAAAGCTTGAGGCGTTATCATTAATTAGGTATTTCTGTTTTGGATATAAGTGTAGCTATTTTACTTTTCAGTAGTTACCAAACTTAATTAAACGCCTCAAGCTTTTAGAAATTATGTTGCATATTGCTTCAAACTTCACTCAAAAGTTATTTTATTTTTTTTAGCCCATTTTTAAATAAAAGCTTTTTCTTAAAAAACATTTTTTTTTTACTTTATTAAATAAAAAAGATAAATTTGTAGATACATTTTAAATTTTATAATAAATTTCTAGCCAATTACAAATTTTTTGCAAATTTTTTCTGCACTATAGTAAAGAGCGGATAAAATTACATAAGATTTATATTTATATTTACATATTTTGAACTATTGAAAAGAAATATTTTTTATTACTGAAAATTAATCTCGTTATGCAGGAGGCTGCGACAAGGGTAAATTACATACTCTCTTACGTTTGAGTAATGAATTTTTTGAAAGATCCTGTACGCTCATTAAACCACTGACGTCTTTACACGGTATAAATCAATACATAGATAAAATTGTGTTTTGATACAAGAACAAGAAGATATTGTGATGTTTCATCTTCGTTCAGTTTGTGAATTACTAAAAATAAATTTCACTACTATGCGACGAGCACAAGAATATTGCGTCAATATATTTGTAAGTATCCATAATAAAGATAAGTAGAATATTGCCGTAAAGTAAAATCGATCGATTTATTAACAAAATTTATGTGTTTATAAACTTAAAATAAATCGTTTTGAAATTTTACAGTTTCTACATAATATTACAACACGCGGAAATTCATAAGATTTTTTTGTGGAATGTAACAATAATTTTTAATTGTGTCGATTTTTAATTGAGAAAAATCGAGAGTATGAGTGTCAGGTGCCCGTCTCAAATCAATGTGTAAATGTTATCGGAACGGAAGAAGATAAAATGTGTGCAGTGATCTTTGTCTGTTGATAACAATGGAATAATTAAATGAGTGGATTTTGTTTTTTGTAAAGGAATTTTTTTTCTTCAGACGAACGATTACTTTTAATGTTCCAGAAAAAATAGTGCGGACTTATTAAAATTTTCTAGTGTTGTATCAGGTCTAAAACATTCTGGTTTTTTGAAAAATAGTTCGATTAAGTAGGGGGCAATTTCGGGATTTTTTGTAACAAGGAAAAAAAATTGATCTATATTTTTGAGGTCTGGTATTTTATTTGGTATGACCTTGAAATGTTACAACATATATTTTTTTCAATATATATAAAAATGGCGACTACAAATGTCTTTCATTGGAGCATGTCACTCCACATGGTCCCAAATGGTTGGCGCTCTAGCTGCTATAATTATCATTTGAAAGAATTTTTAAAATTTTTCCATGTTTTTAACATATATACAAAATGTCGCTGAACCAAAAAAATTTCAAAAAAGTTAAATTTTGATGAAATTTTCAACTAGTAAGGGTGTCTACGCAATCAATGAAATAAGGAATAAGAAATAAGGAATAAGAAGTATGCCATCTACTGACGTTGAGTGGAACTTTAATGTAACTGCTCATAGATATAAATATGTAAATACTTTTGTACGTCAAAATTCGTGATTTTTTTCACTTTAGTGACAAAAAAGTCATCACGAACGTTATTTTTTTATGAATTTTGATGTAAAAAAATACCTAAATATTCATACCTATGGGCAGTTACGTTAAAGTTTCATTCAACGTCACTAGACGGCATACTTCTTATTCCTTATTTCTTATTTCTTATTCCTTATTTCATTGATTGTGTATGACCCATAATATTTTATAATTTTTTTTAGTTTTAAAGGTACCCATTTCTGCCCTTAACGGCGGGCACATTCGTTAAAAAAATAGAAAATCAACCTTTTATTAAATTTTTTATTTTATACAAATAAATATTTTATTAAAAAACTAAATATACAACATTGTTTCTACATGTTTTGAGATTAAAAATTTTTTTTTTTTTAAATTCAAAAATGGGCTGAGTATAAATAGCTTTGAAGTCGACACTGCGAAATTTTTCCACCTTGATTCCCAGTGAACCAAAATCAAAAAATCAAGAATTTTCTGAAAATATACATATAACACTAACTACAGTTATAACACTAACTAGGATCTAAGAAAAAAAAAAAACCAGCGAGAAATCGCATTTTGAAAATAAATTTTCAAAAATCACCGCTTTTTCTCGATTATAAACAGCCGCTATTTTGAAAATATATTACGGAACCAAAAGATCCTAGTTCCTGCCAAAATGACGGTATCGAGGAATAATATGCACATTGATTTATGTCGATATCTCAAATACTTTTTGAGATACACGAGGAACCATGTCAAAAGATGTACTTCCGAGAAAAAAGCAATTAGTTTTTTTTTTCTTTTCAATTGCATTATAGTAATTTTTTTAAAATAAAATTTTACGAAAATATTTCTAACACCTTAAGGAACCTAATTAGGAAGAAAAAAATCGATTCCTTTTTTTTAGCGAATCTCCCCTTAAATATAAAAGTTTATATCGATATTTTAATTAATAATTCGAGATTTTTCGTGAAAACTACACAAGCTTTTAGTTTAAAATATTACGGAAGACAAGTATCAATATACATATAACTTTTTATCGAATATATTTGATCGGAATATTCGAATCTTTTTAAATTTAAAATTTGCGACACTTACTTACTTTGAAGTCAATTTGACTGTATTATATGCATATAACATAATTTTCACCGAAATTTTTAGTTTAAAATAACTTTTCGGGAACAAAGTTTTTCCAAACAGGAAATTTAATACGGTTTCTCATTTTCCCATGCTACCGTTTCCATCACCACCTGCGTACGTATACATCATTGACGAAGTGAGTCTCCTTTAAAGAAACTTTAATATCGTTTTCCATTTCCAAGTTTCAAGCAAGGTAGTGGAGTGGTAATATGTTGAAATATTAAGAGAAAATAATTTTCAACCTCAGAAAATTCTTCTGTTATGTCTTAATAGAGAGACGACGTCTTATACCTACCTACATCAAACGTAACCTTCACTCCATCGACCTTTTCATTCATTTGCAGAGCGAATCATTCTTTTTCAGTGTTTATGCGTGGAGAAAATTTTGAAAGTCAATAAAATTCTTTTAATTATTTACCACAAATTTCGTTAGACAGAAATAATATTCTTATGAAGTATTAAGTGTTTTCTTGAAGCTTAAGTTGTTTTCAAAAAAAAAAAAAAAAAAAACATTTCTTAAGTTTACTATTTTATTTTATTCATTAACTTCCCATTGGAAGTTACTGTAATGGGTCCGATTTTACGAATCGCTAATTTTGACATATCTCCACGTTTCAAGGTCACTAGAATCCGAATCCATCATTTTTAGCGTAATGTCTGTGTGTGCGTTCGTTACTTCGTTTGTTCGTTCGTTCGTTCGTGAATTTTTTTTCGTTTTCATCTCAAGAACAAATGATGATATCAACTCCGGACTAATTTCATTAGATGCGTAATCAAAAAATGAAGACCGGATATAGTTTTCAGCAAATTCGGATTAGCGGTTTGTTTTTTGTGGTAAAAAAAAACGGAATTAAGTTTATTAAGATAACATAGATTATATGGATTTTTTACCATAACATTATTACATAATGGCCTAAGAACCTTCCTTGATAATTTTTTTTTTTTTTTTTTGGATGTATTCAAATTTGTAACACTTTTAGATCGATCCGAAAATGAATAATTGTTTGTGAGCGAATTTTTGCCATTTTCTGGACGAATTTGACTGTTGTGACAGCAAAAATAAAAATTTAACCAACAAATCTATTTCATTTTTGTAGTTATCAGTTAAAATATAATTGAATACCATGATGCCATCACGTATACAAATATTTTTAAAACTTCAAAAACTAGTTTTACTATTAGAAACTTGAAATTTGAAGCTACTGATAGACTTTCGATACTGTATGTATCATTTTTGATCAAATCAGAACTGTAAAAACAAATAGAAAAGTCATATCCGGAAAATGAATTACATTTCCGAAACGAATTTTGTTATTTTGATCTAACAATTCTTTATTGCTTCTAAAAAATCCCATATAGGGTTATCTGAACCACTATAATATCTACTTAAGTGAGTTTAATAGGGGATGAAAATTTGTATGTAAATTCGTTATTTTTGAAGTTATTTGTATTTAAATATATGTTACTATGGCTATTAAATAATATGTATATTATTGAATAAGTCTTTGACACTGACTGACAGATAACGCACAGCCTAAACTGAAGAGAGAGATATGAAAATTGGCGTTTAGGCTTCTATTTATAAATAAAAGTCAATTGTGGAAACGTTTCTGGCAATTTATTCCCTAAGGGGTTAAAACAGGAAATGAAAGTTCGTCATTTTTGAAGTTAGAGACCTGGATATTGATTTAGGCTTTGAAAAACATTAAAAGTGAGCAGAAAGTGAGTACCTAATAAAAAGATGTCGATGGGAAACCCCATCGGGCATACGGCTAGTACTAGTATAAGTAAGAAGAGTAACTGGTTCCCTGGTCCTGTCGAAGTAAGTGCGTCCGTTACATTTAACCGCAGAGTTCTGCTCAACAGAAAAATGTTGAACATCACTGAACCGACTATAAGCATGACTTGTGACAGTATAAACGAAAAGAGTAACTGGTCCCCTGGTCCTGTCGAAGCAAGTGCGTTGCATACATTTAACCGCAGAATTGTGCGCAATAAAAAAAAAGGTTAAACACCACTGGAAGACTATAAGCATGAGTAGGTAAATATGTAGTACAATCGTAAAAATATTTCATTCAGTTTTATATCTGGACATTTTTTTTTTTTTTTTTTGATTGACTATATAGTAGGTACATATGTTAGATAAAGTACTACACTATTCTGTGTTCAGATTTGATTCCATTGAATACCATAAATATTTAATATGACGACCGAAGGGTCGGTCAGGCGATCAGGATCAAGAAAAAAGAAAATGAAATGAACTGGAATGAAAAATTTGGAAAAGTGCCAATAATGTAGTCATTTCAATAGCTTCAACGGCCCGTTAGCTCCATCTATGTATCGAATAAGAAATATCTACTTATATACAAAAAAAAAAAAATATTAATGTTGTGATTTTATATAATTTTTTTTGAATTATTAGTTGTGTCTGTGTCGAATATAAAACAAATGGTTTCGATCAAAATTTCGACGGGGCGTTATTTTTCGAGGAAAAAAATGTTGGAAAAATATATGAAATATGGTTTTTTACGATTGTAGTTTTATTGAATTGAAATTATATCGGAAAACTTTTAACGTATGTGAAATGATGAATTTTCATCGCTTTTCAAAATTAATGTTGCGGAAAAATTGTCTGTTGATCTTCGTTAATAGTGTGAAAAATTTTTGCATACCGGTACCAGAGGCGGATTGACGGGGGTTTTCCTGCTTGTAGGCTCCGGAAACTTGTAGTCGAAAAAATTGCGAACGTCCGCCTTGGAAATTTTTGAGTGCCGTAGCCACTAAGTGCGACTTTTTGTCAAAACGACGTTAGTCTTGATGGCGTCACCGGGTACAAAATTTTTTTCTGAAGTGATTTAAATTAGGGTGATTGCTTGAAATAAGATAATTTTCCGCTCCTGGAATTTGCTGTCTCGGACTGTAGAGCCCTCTATAAATACGGTACTGGACAGTATCGGGTCGAATACAGTTTAAAATTCCTGTACCACATTGAAAAGAATTTCAAAAGTGCTCTGAAACTGAAATTATGTTCTATTTTTATTTTTTCTTACAAATCTTCTCACAAGTCCCGTAAAATACGTCATTTTTATGACGTATTTCAAAATTTTATAATACCATAATCTTTAGTAACATGTATAAAATAATATCTACTGGCTTAAAGGAGCCATATAGTTTTATATGGATAGTTTCCATAATATCGTTACAGTGTGTTCCAATTTTCGCACACAACTAAACCGGTGGTCTTGGTAGAGCCAATTAGGAGTCTGATTGTCATGAAATATATCATGGTGGAGGTGCAGTTCAGGTTGAAACTATTTGGTATTTTTGTTGTCACAACCCCCAACATTTCGCCTGGAATTTCTGTTTTATAACCAGAAAAATCGATGTTGAATTCTAAAACACTTGGTATTATAATACTATGGTTTGTATGGTGAAATAGTTTTAATTTCTCTACATATACATTGGTATACGAGTATTAGCAAGAATATTGAAACGTGTGCAGGCTCATAATGTGTTCCATGAATATAAACTAGATGTCCTTCCATTCTATAATGTGAAACAATGACGACACGATAATGTAAACAGAGAACGCGTTAGTTATTTCCATAAAATAAATGACTTATTCAAGTTTCATTTACATTTGGACTTCATTGTGGACAAAATTTAAACATACATGCTACATATCCATATATGTGACAGGATGTAACGGGACATGTCGGCCATGAATTTTATCGATACGTGCTGATGAACACTTAAGGGGTTGCGTTGTTACGGTCTTTGACACACAAGTTCACTCTCACGCTCAAGCCCACGTTCACGTTCGAGCATGTTCACGTTCAGGCTTATGTTCACGGTCATGTATTTGCTTTTGCTAATGCCAACTTTCACGTTCATGCTCACGTTCACGTTTATACTCACACTCACGCACTTGCTCACAATCATGCCCACTTGTCCTCTGTCGCTTATGTTTACGACATCTCTCATACTCACGTTCATGCTCTCATCCTTGTTTACGCTCACGCCATGTTCTCATGCTCACGTTCACGTTCACGTTGACGCTTACTTTCACGCTTAAGCTCACACTTGCGTTCGAAGTCGTGCTATTGTTTGCGTTTACGTTTTCTTCTAAACTTATATTTATGCTCACGGTCATGCTCATGCTCACGCTCTAATCCAGCTCACACTCACACTTGCCTATATACATTATCTCACGCTCTCGCGTTCTTTCACGTCCATATGTACGATTAAATTTTTAGTTTTTTTTTAGATTGAATTAAAAATTGGTCGTTGTGTTTTCTTCTCGTTTAAGAAAATGTCATTTTCGTATATCTTACATTTTCATTTATTGTGTGTACTATATGTATTATGTTGTCTAATGTATGTTTTGGTTTTATTCATTAGTTAAAAACTATGTAGCTGCTATCTATATGTATGTATGAAGTTCATTTCTATGAGCTAAACTATACAATGAATGGACTTGATTATTACGTGAAACAGCGTGCTGATGAGAAGCTTTTATTTGCTCTGTGTGTGTGCAAAATAATATAGACATTGTACATTAATAGCTATTGTCGTTAGCTTAAATAATATATTATGTTGAAACAAATGTAACAGAGACGCATACTTGACGACTGTGTATATTGTACACGATTGGGAAATTTTTCAGAATTAAATACACATAATTGAATTACATCGATTTTCATTGTTTATTTTGAAAAAAATGTTTAACAATTCATTTAAATTTGTTTAATATTCAATAACGAATGAAGTGATGAAAGCTTATTTAATAGTGTAAAGCAACGCAGAGTCACGTTTTCCGAGAAAAAACGCAAATTTTTCATTCAGCAATATCGAACGAATATCTAAAATTTGAAAATTTTTAAAGAAATCCTTCTGTTAACTGCTCTGTTATGAGCAGTTAACAGACCAGTTTAAAAAATGGGTTGCCCTGTTTAAAAAGACAAACCAAAATTTAGCCTCGGACCAAAAAAATGGCTGCCTGTAGTGAGTGACTAATTATCCAAATGGGTTGATGTTTTATTTGCTCCTGAATATAGGCAATGTTGTTTCAACCATGGTTTTAGCTATATCCTACACTGAGAAAAAATTACAGTAAAAATTACGTAGCTGCCTCCGGTAAAGCTTAAGAATTTTTCCCATACAGCTCCGTAAAATTCGATGGGCTAGTAAAATTTCAAGTGGATACCAGGAAAATTAACTCAATTTTTGTAAAATTATACTAGACATAGAAGAATTTTTACGGAGTTACAGTGTAATTTTTACTAAGCTAGACGGTAGACGCTATTTGTTATCACTATTTTCTCCTTGAAACCTGTCTTTCAGCATCTCTCTCACACAAGCATCACACATAACTGACGATAAACAGACCGCTCCAAGGTCATTTTGAATACCAAACTCACCAGCAGTCCGACCGTTACCAGTTTAGTAGCAGTGGAGCCATGTTAGTGAGTGGATGTGTACCAGAAGTGTCATCATTTTTTTTTTTTTACAATAAACTATTTAATGGACTTTACATTTAAAACAAAGAATTGTTATTTGTGTTTCATGAAAATCGCATTATTTTATTATTGATAAAGAACTAATAATTAAGATACAACAATTACGATTTTTATATGTATTGATGTTTATTGAAACATGCTTTTCCACAAATAATAAAAAACCGCAGAACATTTTTTCAATATTAATAATTTGATTTTAATCCTTACCCTTCTATCAATATCTTTTTAAACTATTTTAATTCAATTATTTGTTAATAAAGAAAAAAAACCTTATAAATAATACGGTAAGAGAGTAGAATTTTTCCTGTACAGCGCCGAAATTTTTACGGAGTCACAGTGTAATTTTTACTGTGCAGTCAAATTTTACGGAGCCATACGGTAAATTTTACTATACTCATCGTACTTTTTCCTTTGCCTGTCACTTATGCCCGCATTACCAGAGAGCTCCGTAATTTTTTACTAGAAATTTCCGTCAAAATTACCGTATTTTTTTCTCAGTGTAGAAACTCAAAACTTAAAATGTTTTTATAAAAATTTTCGTATAAGTATGTATTTTTGTTCAAAACATTTTCTTTCGTAACAACAGTAGAATATTTTCCAAAAACTGTTCTTTACCAAACTCTATTAAAAAATATTTTATATAAATTTTTCAAAAATATTTTTCGATTTTTATCCCATCTAATAATACTTGAGCAGGTAAAACGAACTGAAAATACCTTTTCCTCTGTAACCATTCCAATTAGAGACTGCAAAAACTTTTCTCTTTAATATCCTCCTATTCCGTATAACAACCTAAACCTGACTGACATTCGTTAAGTAGGAATGTTTGTTGTATAGGAACACAGTAACGACATTAATATAAGGTATAGCTATAGAAAAATAACTTCGTCGTAAACAAGATTTTATTGCTATCATGAAAAGAAAAAACCATAAATAGACTCTTTATAATTTTCCTTCAACTTGTGTTGTGTAACAGTATGTTGGGAAAATGAACATTTCTCGTTTTTCCTTTCTTTGTTCGTGCGGAACGAAATATATATTTCCAGTGAAAATTGTTAACATTTCAAAAAGGATCATTTAAAAATTGTAACTTTTTATTTTATGTTTTTTTATTAATGTGAGTAGGTATAATAAATAATAAGTTTCCAAAGTAATTGGACAGGTGGGTTTAGACGTGCTCTATTAGACCCCAGACTTTGGAAATTAGTATAAAATTTGTATAAAATTGTAGAAAAAAATTGTAGAAAAAATATGTGAAATAATTTGACTGAAGACCATTTAAATAAAACAATTATTTTAAACAACCGGGCTAGTTTAATCAAATTAAAAAAAAAATTTAATTTTTATAAGTGGGTACTTATATGTTGGTACACCAACGGCCAAATATTTGTAGAAATGTGGCATTTGTAACAAGATGTTGATCTTTTCTCGTAAAATGTTTAGTTCTGGAATATTTTTACTGAACTTTTTTACTCCAAAAATCCTAAAAAATAAATCGGATTTTTTTTTTGCATTAACTAATGTAGTTTCATAGAAAATACGAGTACATAACTTAAAACCTCACTATTTCCGAAGAAGTAGCTTTTCTAAGCAAGATGGAGGAATAATTTATGTAACACATACATAATTATGTCACAAACTGAATGATGCAATAATTTGTATGCTCATGTAATGTGATGATGAAATGTGTTAAAAACAGTCAACAACTAACCTTATCGCAAATAAATGTTTAAATTTTTTGTTTAAAATGTCTGAGGGACATTTTTTTTAAAAACTATACAAAAACAGGTTTCCGGTATAACCTCAAGAATGTACAATGTAGATATAATTTAAAAAAAAAAAAAAGATATTAAATTTTCTAATATATAAAAACATAAAGCCATAATATATTGAATTAGTTCCATCTTTTTAAATAATAATATTACATTTAAAATAATATAGGTATGTATATTTATTTGTCTAAATTTTATTTACGACGAATCCAGACATTATTATTTTCAATTGTAAGAGTATATTATACTAACTAGGTTAAAAAGGTTTTTCTTTTGACAGGAAAAATATAAATTTGATTGTTAGCATTTATTTTTCTTTATGTACTAAACTTCTACTCACAACTATGTCCATCTGGAGTTCGATTTATTTCCTTAATTACAGTAACGATTGTCATAAAAAGGAACACTGCGGATTTCCACTGACATATACTTTTCTTTTTAAATTGTTTCGTTACATTATTAAGATCTTAATTTTGCGTTACCGTTCGTCAAATTTTGAACAATCCTGTACCTGAATAATTAATCCCCCTCGTTGAAGTATTAATGATAAAAAATTAATCATACATTAAAATCGATTGTTGATTTTTATTTATTAATTACTAGGTACCGGGTTTCTTCGGACATGTCAGGACCGTACTTATTTCAATAAAATTTTGCAACTAAATTACATTAAATTATGCACATTTGAATGAATATAATTGGACAAAAATTACATTTTTCACCATTTAGAATACTAACCAGCATTTTTTATTTGACGAAAGTAAGAAAATTCAAAAAATCGGAAAAATTTTTTGTAAAATATATTGAAAAGTTGTTGAATATTTAGAGGGTCCACTATAATAGCTAAGACGTACGGATTTACTAAGATTTTTTATTATTGAAAAACAAATTTTTAACAAGCATTCTATACTTCTATCTCTCAAAATTGAAAACAATAAAAAAAGATGAATTTATTTAATTTAAATGACATGTCATAAATCACATACATAATATAAACAAAAATACATTTGATAGTCAATTAAAATTACAGTGGCACTTTTCAATTGTACAGGTAATAAATAAAAGAAAAAGAGAATGTTTACATAAAATACGTATAAATAATATTTTGATACACATATGTATGTGTGTGTATGTAACTTGTGTACGTTGTTTTTATGAAAATATTTTGAACTTTTAGTCACATTGAGCACAATATGTATACCTGCATATGCTAAAGACGAAACTGTCTGATCCGAAAGAAATCCGATACCTGTTAATTACAAATAAATCTAATTCTTGGCTAAATTATATAATCTAGTAATTGTATTGTATGTAATTATTATCAAAAAACACCTCAGAAAAAAAATATTGATTATACTATTCGATAAAAATTATGTCAAGTAGATATATTATTGCAGTGGTTCTCAAACTTTTTAGTACGCGACTCCCCTTTGTACTTAAAAACTTCAAAAGACGCCCGAAATATGTGTAAAAACATGAGTAGGTATGTGTGTTGAGTTAAAAAATGAGTTGTAACCAATTGTTTCTGCGACTCTCTCAAATAGATTTTGCCCACCCCGCTAGGGCTCGCGAACTCCACTTTGAGAATTACTGGACTATATTGTAAAATGAAATATTTATTTTCTACGCAATACGATACGACACACGTAAAGATAAGAGACAACGAAAACAATAAAAAAAAATATATAAATGATTTTATTTCCAAAATTTTTATTAGATTTGACAAAGAAAAAAAATATGATAAAATTTTTTTAATTTTCTCTTCACATGTGCTTTCTCGCTGCTGAATGAATATCGAAATGTTTTTTGATCATAAAATTTTGTTTTATGTATCCATACACTACATTTACTTGATTAGGGCGTCGCCGTGGACAGGGAGTGAGGGGTGTGTGGGTAAGAGGAGTATAATTATGTAGGGGTGACTGTGGTAAAGTGACCAGTGGAGGTAAAGTGACCCTTGGCCTTTACTCACCGGAAACTACTCCAATTTTGTGGCGAAGCTGAATACTAGCTTGTAGACAAGCCATTAGTATTCTGTTGAAACGTCAATCATCAGTTCCCTAGATTGTATGAATTATAACGAATTTTTTGAATTTTCAAGTGTTGATGTAAAGTAGGTAAGTTTTAAGTTGTATTCTCATTATTTTTTTTATTAATTATGAATCCCATTTTTTTAATTGGGATAGCTAAAAACTCTGTCTAATTACCTTTGAAATAATATAGTTATCGATGAATCAGAAAATTCTTTCTTGTAATTAGTTGTAGTTTGCCGAAAAGGCGTCTAACGGGGTAAAGTGACCAGGCTTATAATGGGGCAAAGTGGTCCCGATCGCTGCTCAAATTGAACATATATTAAATTCAGAACTTTTATTTAGTTCTTTATATTTTATAAACAAAAGAATTGACTGAAATCAGTTTTTAGGGTTCCGAGAAAAAATGTGAAAAAGGAACCTCTATGATGAGACTTCAATTTCCGTCCGTCCGTCCGTCCGTTGATATATAACAATTAATGATACAAACATAGTTTGATTTTGTATATAAACATGTTTATTACTTCAAGATTTCTTTTTGGGTTAAAATGGGTACCTCTGGCCACTTTACCTAACATAGTGGCGTAAAGTAGTCACTTTGCACATGTTGCGAAAAACAAAAATTGCAAAAATACCTTTCAAGATATTGTTGATATATTGATGGTTATTGATTCTGCACTAAAGCAACTATATGCTAAATATTTATTAATCTGTATTTCTTTTCAAACAAATAATAAACTAGACATTCTTTTGTGTTAGAGTGACCACTTTACCTCAGTCTCCCCTATATTGATACTGTTTTGAAATTTTTATAATTTATTTCGTGGATATCCGCCGGCTTCAAGAGTATTTTAAAATCTGAAGAGGCTTAATAATAAATAATATTCGAATATCAACACTTCGCTACAAAGCATTCGCTCCATGATGCATGGCAAAAGTTTTTTTTTTATGACCCTGGGGACAAACAAAATTTTCTTTTGCACGTCGACTGTACAGAGGAAGGGAGGCTTGAGCCCAAATTGTTCCAGAACGCAATGAATCCACGATTATATCACTGATGCTAAAGGTGTTATTTCATTGTAGTTATACAGAGTGTAAAACAAATAACTCTCGTCCTTTTGTGGGGTGACTCATAGCACCCTGTAGACACTAAAACCGCAGGAATTTCTTCGGAATTAACAGTCGCGTCACCTCTCAAAAGGATAAGAGTTATTTCCCTTACACCCTGTATATATATATGGGGTGACGCGACTGTTAATTCCGAAAAAATTCCTGCGGTTTTAGTGTCTACAGGGTGCTATGAGTCACCCCACAAAAGGACGAGAGTTATTTGTTTTACAGCCTGTAGAGCTAGTTTTAAAGCCATGTTAGAACTATCGACACAGACAAAATATTCGGTTTTACTGAAAGAAAATGGTAAAAATTTTGAATTTTTTGAAGCAAAAATTTCTATAGGTAGTGACGATGTAACGAACAGTATTTGTAAGTACTTTTACAATACTGATAAAAAAAAAACAACGATAGAATAATGTTATATTATCATTAATTTGTTCACAATTCACCAATATAGGTATACTATACTTGTATGTAGGTACGTATTAGTTGTTCTGTTTGTATCAAGGCTGTTGAATACATACTTGTATGACAAAAAAATAACAACATATCACTCTAATATTGATATTAATAATATTAATTCACACAAAGTCTTTCTTTTAGTTCTGTGACGTCACGCTAGTTTAAAAATAACATTTACAAAATTAACGGTCTATTTTCGGTTTTTATATTGTCTCTTAAAGCATTTAAATGGACACATTTGATTTATTAGAGTAGGCTTTTACATGAAATAGTTTTATACAGATAAATATCAGATACAATAAAAGATTAACTTTATATTTGTATATAGCTGCACTCGCGACGTCATTCGCGCGCCGCATTGTTATAAAATCAATGAGATGTATGTATAGTATAAGTGTAATAATTATACAGAACTTGAAGTATAGAACAATATAGTTTTGCGTAATGCATGCATATGGTCAAAATGGGTTTTCTATTTTCCCGTGGGAATGAGACATTTTCCCGGTGTAAAAAGTATCTTAGATGTTGACCCAGGTAATGAGTTATCACCGTACCAAATTTTATAAAAATTCGTTCAATATTTTTTACGTATAATGCGTGCACATGCTCAAAATGGTGTTTCTATTTTCCCGTGGGAATTAGACATTTTCCCGGTGTAAAAAGTATCTTGGATGTTGACCCAGGTAATAAGTTATCATCACACCAAATTTCATCAAAATCCGTCCAGTAGTTTTTGCGTGATGCGTGAGCAGATAGACAGACAGACAAAAATTTTAAAAATCACTGTTTTGATATCTATGTACATCGATAACTATTTACAGTATCAGTACAATTTTCAAAAAATATTCCATGTACAGAAACGGTCTCATTACAGTTTTATTATATATGTATTATAAAATATTTAAACTTTTTTTGGTAATGGTTGGGAGTATAATGAAAATGGTAATGCTGTTAAAGCACAGATGAGACAGATCAAGCCTACATATAAAAAAGTGTGATCCGAAAGTTGCAATAAGTAGCAATTTATATTGCTTACTGATTAGTCGTCCAACGGCTCTTCAAGCGTACACATGCATTGTTAACAAGGAAAGGGCAAGAAGTCGAAAATTCAAAAAAATCTGAAACTTTGTCAGTACATAGAGGGTGGCTACCTAGTAACATAAAAAATATCAGTTGCTGCTAAAAAACGTTTTTAAGGGGTGAACCACCCTCTCAAAGTTGCAACACTAAAATTTAAAAATCGATGAAATTTTGTTTATACGTACCTTAAAAAGTTCTAGTAACAAATATAACATTATTTTTTCGATTTACGCATTTTTAAGGGTTGAAACCACCCCTCAACTGTGTACTTAAAAATTTAAAAATTGATGATATTTTGTTTATATATACTATATAGAGCTCTAGTAGTAAATATAACATTATTTTTTACATCTACAAATCTTTAGGGGTTGAAACCACCCCTTCATGTGTGTACTTAAAAATTATACAGACATACAGAGTATCACATACACTACCCTACACATACCCACTACTCTGCCAAGTCTGATGATGTAAAATTCTGATTACAGTCGGAATGCTAACTATCATAATAGTAGTTTGGCCCCTTCTGTTATAGTTTTCATTTAAATTGCGTGATTTTCACGGTCTTACAAGACTTTCTTTTAGTTCTATGACGTCATACCAGTTTAAACATAACATTTACTAAAATAGTAGTCTATTTTCGGTTCTTTACATTGTCTCTCGAAATTTTCAACTGGACACATTTGATTCATTAGAGTACGCTTTTACATGAAATAGTTTTATACACTTATACACACCTATGTATCTGATATATTATGTACGTATGTAGACGAACGTTTTGTTTAAAAAAAAAAGAAATGTTTAGTAGAACAAGTTATTGAGTTACATGCCTGGCGCCGGATGTAACCGCTTCGCGACTGATCTACCTTGATTGACCTTGGTTTTGCACGCAATACAAACAACATTCAATGAGGTTCATTCATCTTGTATATATGTATTAAATATTATACGAAACACTGTGTTTCACGTCAATAGTGATATAATTGTTGTAATAAAGTAATATTTTGTAAGTATCTGAAATAGTTTGGTTGTAAAATTGAATTTTTGTTGAAAAGTTTTTCCAGAAAGATTTAGATAAAAATGGGGGACGGGGAAAGTAGATTAACGAAGTTGGGTTTAAGCAGTTTGGAAAATATTTTCGCGATTACCTATTGGAAATTTTTTGTGCTGGGTTGCAATTTTGAAAAGTCCATTTTCCACCATGCTTTATTTGATGGAGCGTTGCTAGATGTTGCCAGATTTTGGGTTAAGAGGTATTCTAGTCTACAAAGTAATAATTTCGTTTACTATCCTTTTTTTTAATCATCTGTCTGTATTTTCAGAACATACAAAAAAAATCAACGCTGTAAGGATTTATACCGATTTAAATATAGTCATGGCCAAAATTGCTGTAATTTTGAGGTTTGTTTCTATCCAAAACCAAAAAAAGAAAATTTTGGTTTAAAGAGGCTTAATTTGAAGCTGCATGCCAAATTTGAAGTCAGTTGCATAAATAGAACTCGAGATATCCTGTCGACTAGCTTTAAAGAAGCAGTTTCAAGAAAAATTTGTTCGAAATAAAATACTTGATATATCAAATCCTATTAAATTAAAATGACTAATAATTTGTAAATTTTCAAAATTTTAAAATGTTTTTTATGGACATACAGCTGAACTCTTTTTTGTGCGGTGAATAGGGACCGCATAAAAAAATCGCACAAAAAAAAAATATATATTCAAAAATATCATAAATAGCTATAAAAAGTGTAGTTCGATTCAGATTGTACAAAAAACTATTTTTGTGCGGTTTGTCGGGACCGCATAGAAAAAGTTTCATCGAAAAAAACATCACTCAAAACGCTCAAAACTTAGAAATTTCCTTAGAAGTTGCTTCTATAAACAAGATAAAGCATTAATTTACACGTAGAAACTTTTTTTTTCAATTTTATAATATTATGAAAATTTTGAAAAATACATCTTTAACAAAATTAAATGATGCAATAGCTTATGTTCTTATGCAATGTATTGATTAAATGTTTAAAAGCCATTAAAAAGTATTTTTATCAAAGAAAGTTGTTATAGTAATTGTTTAAGTTTCTTACTGTCTCGTGATTTTGAATCAGATTATGCATTTTAATGGCCATTTTTTACAAACCGCATAAAAAAGAGTTCAGCTGTATTGTTAAAAGTTTATACTTCTAGAAAATGAAAAATAATTAAATTTTTCAAAATTCTAGCCGAGAATAACCTCTTAATAATTCACTTATCCCCAAAATTCTTTTCCAACAACGCTTTCCTTACCGTTTGTAAACTTTATTGAAATATTTTCTGTAAGTCCAATTTTCCAAATGTTTGTTGATTTCCACCGATTTTCGCCATTTTTTTTTTTCACAGCAATCCAATCTCCTTGACCTACAATTGCACAATTTATCTGACCAGTTGGGTCAACAATATTTTCGTAACTGATTCAAAGAGAATATATGCGTGCTATAGATTTACAATGGCATTACCTATCAATATCTGCAGTAAAGATTCTTATGTATGTTTGAAAATTTTGGCGGAAAATCGATCTGTGCCAAGTCATTTTTATTTAAAAAATGGAGTGGTGTGGGCGCTGGGAACAAGACATTTTTATTAAAGTTCGGTGTAAAACTTGAAAATTTTGAATCAGAATTAAAATTTTGAAAAAAAAATTTAAAAATCCTATAACATATGTTTTTATTTATCGCGATATTGAATTAAAATCTTGTTACTACATGTTATGAGCATGGCAATAGGAGCGTACTGCTACCTAGAGCCACATGTCAGACATTTTTAAAGTATGTATATATAAACATTTAAAAATGATTACGGCAATTAATAATCAATTACGTTTAATTTTATGTTTTACTTAACAGTATTTTTATTTTGTAATTAACGTCACCGTCATCGTACATAATATCAAAAAAATATTTCTATTCGGGCATTAATTAAAATTTTGTACCGTTCCATCTTTTATTGCCTGCCTGTCCAACGAAATATTTTGGCTGTAATGATTTATTATCAAAAATAATCTACATATACAACGAATTGACAGAGGCTGAAATATTTCTGGTACTACTATAGTAACCATATTTACCGATAAACACAATACCCATGGGAAGTTCATTCGTCAGTTCATAAGTCACGGAAAAATTTCGAATAACATATCGTGTTTAATATGTATCAGTTAGTTGGTATTGTCTGTAACAAGGGCCCCTGGTGGTGTGGTTAGTGTCTGCTCTCATGTATGTAACTTTTTTTTTAATATACAGACGGAAAGGTTCTATGTTCGAATCTATGCCTTGCCAACATAAATAATTCTCTTTTCAATTTTTTTTTTTAATTTTTTCATTATTGTACAATGGTCAGTTACATTGACGATGCTATAATTCTTTTTTTAAATGGAGATGTGGTATTCTTTTTTATGTCATTATTATGTTATAATTATTTTCTGAAAAAGGAGATATAATATTTTTTGTATATGTTGTCATTATATGTAACAGTAATTTTATCGTAAATTTCAAATTACTGAATTTTTTTTTTTTTACATACAATTAAAGCGATTTTTATTATAAATTATTTATACTATTTTTAGACATTCTTCATTTTATTCTTATTTGAAGTAATGGCAGTTGTAAATTTTTTTATAACAATGACATAAAAAAGAATACCATATCTCCTTTTAAAAAAATTATAGCATCCTCAATGTAATTAATTGACCCATTGTACTATATTGAAAAAGTTAAAAAAAATTGAAAAGGGAATTATTTATGTTGGAAAGGTATAGATTCGAACACAGAACCTTTCCGTCTGTAAATTAAAAAAAGGTTACATACACGAGAGCAGACACTAACCACACCACCAGCGGCCTTTGTTGCAGACAATACCAACTAACTGGTACATATCAAACACGATATGTTATTCGAAATTTTTCCTGCGTTTAATTTCTAAATAAAGTCGCATTGGTCTAAATTATTATCACTACAATAGTCAGAGAAATATATTCCACAACATTTTAGATTAATTTCTCCCAAATCTGTGATTCCCATGTTTGATACTCTCCTTGTCAGTAACTACAATTAATATTGATTTGAAATTTGACGGGCTGGCAAAAATCGACTTCGCACATTTATTTCTGATGAAATATTTTTTATTCAAAATGAAATACTCGGTTACTTGGTTCTTTACTTAATTAGGAAATAATCCTAATGGAACAAAGTACCGACAAAAAAGTGAAAATGGGAAAACTTTATTTTCTTCAACAATTTTTTTACTCGGTATATTAAATGTTTTCCTTTTTTCTGGTTTGTTAAACAAACAGAATATATGAAAAATTATTTCGTAAACGAACAAACACTTTGTTCGTCACTTGTTGTCGTTTGACGTAATTCTATTAGAACAAATGAATATACATAGAAAAGACTAACTAACGATCAGATATTCTTTTTTCTTTTATTACTTGAATTTATTATATTCCAGCTCCTGTAATATGCTACTTCTGACATGAGTTAATGATACTTCATCAATGGAACTTGATGATTTGATGAAGAGATTAGCAATTCATGCACTAAACCAAGTAAAAAGATTATAAAAAGAACAAATGCTTTCCTTTTGTATTAAAGTATATCAATCAACATCTTGTTGCTATTAAGAATAGTATATTGTGCAATAAGTGCGAGAAATTGTCGATTGCCCACGAAAGCGAAGTTGAGCGCACGAACGTAGTGAGTGCGCTCATTCGCTTGAGTGGGGCAATCGACAATCCCGCACGAGTTGCACATACTGTTTTTTATTACGAATTTCACATACTTTTTTCTATTATTATCACTATTTTTGACATTTTTATTACTTTTTAAAATAATATTTTTAAGTGTTCGTTTTTTTCTGAATTAATTATCGTTTAAATTACTTTGTTGGTGGTTCCTATAGAAATAATTATGAAATATTTATTAAATGAAAAATTAAGAGGCGGCTTTGCGTATTTTGATTAAATTTTGCGTGTTTTATTGTCAATTTGTGTGTGGAAAGTTACTGTCCACACGCAAAAAAGTATGCGGGAAGAGTACAGTGGGCAAACAGGTATTTTGCGTACAGAAATGTGTGCGCCAAGTTAGTACTCCTCCCGTATGAGTAATAAAAAAGATATTTTTCGATGATCATTTTTCGACGTAATATTGTCAAAAGTAAATTCGAGGGACAAGCAGATTTTCTGTTCAGTCACGTAAAGGAAATAGTATATACTAATTCGCAATTGCAAACGCAAAACGTAGTACTCGTTCTTACACTAGTAGCAACTTGTAAACTGGATCGTGATTTTTGATGCAATATTTTAACGCACCTGCGGCATTTATTCAGTTTCTCGAAATCTGTCGAAGAGTGTCACAGAAACAAAAATTATGTTAATTATAATTTTCTGAGGGCTCTGACATTTCAACGATTACTTTATTTCACCGACACGAAATAACAATACATCACGTTTTCCAATTTTCCGAATTATTGGTTGAAAATTTCACATGCCAAACAATAATAATTTTCCCTCACTTATTGTCGGTTGATAGAGACGTTTTGTTTGTCAGTCCGGTCCGTCATGTCAGTCAGTCAAATTTTTGTTTTATGTTTGGAAAATTGAAATATGTACATTTATTTGTTGTCATCTCTGTTTATTGATTTTGTAATAAAGGTAAATGCTGGCGGTACGTATAGACATTTTGAAATATTCGAAATATTTTTTGCTTGGGGAGATATGAAATAATAATTCTTCATACATACGTTGGTATATAATATTTATATACCGTCAACTGTTTTAACAATTCGTTTTTTGTTTTGTGTTTTTCTTTTTTTTTTTTTTTCCTTGAATATCAACCTTCATTTTTTTGTGGTTGCAAAATAAGTTGTTTTATGTTATAAATGTTTATTACTGATGATAATTCAATGTTCTGTCGTGAGGGGGTAGGCACAATAATTTTTTTTTTCAAAATGATAACTTTTTTGTTTGTTTCGAACAGTATTTTTTTTTTTTTTTTTTTGAAAGAGTGGTATCGTTTGGTTGATTAAATGAAAAACCTGTTGATATCTTTGGAAATTTCATTTTGATTTGCACTGAGGCGTTACATCACTTTAAAAAAAAATTGCTTAAATGATATGTTAACAGCTCTATTAAAATGATATTCAATAGGCATTATGACTGAAGAAATATTTTAAAAATCATTTTAAGCCAGATTTCTGAAACGACTTTGAGTTCTCTAAGCTTGGGCAATAACTTTTTTTCATTACTTTGGCTACATTTCCATAAATAAATAACTCAAAAATGGTAGGTATCTATAAATACACAAAACAATACACACGTTTTGAAACTTTACGTGTGTTTTTCTCGAAACTACATTTTTAAAAACGATGGCCAAGATAACTGCAGTAATTTTAACTACAGTAGCTTTTTACAAGTAATGGTCTTGAAGTGATAATTCCCGATTTTGATGAAACTTGGTACGTGTGTAGAACACAGAAAAATAACAGACCCTTTTTTCTTTTTATCGGCCAAAAACGCCATTTAAGGGGTGAAATCCACCCCCAAAGTTGCGGTAAAAATTTAATTTTGTTAAATTTCTCGAAAACTATAACAGATAGAAAAAAGGTTTAAATTGACACAACCCTTTATTTTTAAAGATCTTTCTACTGATGTACTCAAATCCAGGGTTGGACCTACTGGAGGGGCCTTGACTATAAAATTGATGGTAAATTTTGAAATAGGGTGAATATGGTTCGACCAATCAGAATACTAATATCAAATATGAAAACTACATCAAAAATACTAGTTTACCTGTTTTTGCTAAAAGCCGTTACGTTAAAGCTAAAAGCTTAAATCTTAATCTAAAATCTTACATGTGCACTCAATATTTTACTTATAATTATCTTTAAAGATAACTTTTTAAATCGTTTTTTTTTTATTGTATTTATACCCTATAATTAACATTTAAACAAAAATATTGGATAAAATTTTATTATAATGTTATTCATACAAAATTAAGGGCTCTATATAAATTCCGGTAGCTCTGGCTGTCGATTGCTGTTAACAGCAATCGAGTTGAAACTTTGCGTAGTAATAGTCGGGGAGGTGTAAAAGGGCATAGGCTATTTTTTTTTACTTCGGAAAGTACTCGTATATTAAGAAAATGTATCATTGATTCAAATATTTTTCAGACTTTTTGCATGGTTAGTAGGAAAGGTATCAACTTGATATCAAAATTTCAAAACAGTAGCACACGAATGAAGGATATAGAATTTTTTTGTTGTTGCAAACTTTCTGTTGACGCCATATGTCCCCCGAATAAATTTCTGACAGTACGTAACATAAGAAAAAAACAATATTTTTTATTTATTTCTTTTTGTCTCCATATTATGTTTATCCAAAATTATAAGCAGACGCGCCATTTCTAATGTTTAAATAAATATTTTCAACATTACCTACGTACGAGTATATTTTCTGCTTTTTCCCAGCATCTGTTTTTCATTAGAGCTAGAGGAAAAACTTACGGTTATGGTTGGTTATGTATGTATGTGTGATTCATATGAATTGCTTGAACGTGGTTAATTTTCCGTGACACAACACGTCACACCAAACTTTCGAGTGTTATTTTCGAGGTGTTTTCATAATTTTGATTTTGGTAAGAAAACTTTAGAGTAGGGGTTTTCAAAGTGCGGCCCGTCTGACATTGCCATCTATTCTATCTATTTTTACCATAAATTTGATCCTTAAGGGGTTATACCTAGTCGCCAGCCCAAAAAAACGCGTGTTTTTAAAAATTTTTTCTGAAGGAACCTTTTATTCAATAAATCTATGGAAAACATCAACATATCTCTGGTTTGGATTATCCGAAATGAAAAATTCAAAGAAAATTCTTTAGTGGAGACACGAATCCAGGTATTAATCGAAGGAATAGTCAAAATTTTGATTTTTGACAAAGTGGCGGCTTCCTCAAAAAAAAGTTCCGACTTTCAAGAAAAATTTCCCATTTCAAGTGGTCTAAAAAATCGAAATAATTGTTAGAAATTTGATTCCTTCGATTAATACCTGGGGAATACGTTGACAATGATTGTGTCAAAATTTGAACCCGATCGGTCAAGCCGTTTTGGACAAATCGTGCTCATCGACTTTGAAAAGATCATTTTGAGAAAAACGCATTTAAAGTTCCTTTCGCCTACTTTCAACCATACAGAGACGGTCTACGAATACACATATATCTTCATGAATATTTGTCGGATCGATTTGAAATTTTCAGAGAATACACTCATATATAAGTATATTCTGAAAATGTAAAAAAAAAATCGATTTTTTGAAAATTCTAACTAGGTATAACCCCTTAATTTCCGCGTGTAATTTCCCTGTTGCGCCTGTACTATTTGTGATTTTATCAAAAATGCAAAATACAGTATCGAAAACCAACGCGCAACTCTAAATTTCATATTTCTAGCATCAAAATTACGGTTTTTGAAGCTTTTGTGAAATTTTGATTTCCGTGATGACGTCATTAAGTAGAAACTTTTAATCAGCTCGAGATGGATTAGATCTATTGGTGAAATTTGTGTAATTTGATTTTCACTTTTGCAAGTTTGTTCAGAAAATGTTTTTCTGGACGTATTTTTTTTTAATATTAAGCTGTACTACTCCTATTTGTAGTTTGTAAATTAGTGTAGGAGATCGGCCAAAGTTCTCTCTTTGATAGTTTGAGAATAGAATTTTCTAGAAAAATCTAGTATTTTTATTTTAATTTACTTTAATAAAAAATAAATCAATTCTTCATTTAATTAATTGCTTCATATTATATTTTTTTTGACAATATAAATATTTATTATAATAATTTATTGACTATCAAACGAATTGTGGTTTATAAATTCTGCGTACGTCGAGTTGTTTTAAGAATAAAATTAATTAGTTTTTTTTTTCAAGGTACGAAACATCCCGTATCCCGTATTCCCAGAGCGTTCCTGTAATGGAATTTACTGTCGGATAATAATACTCTCAGCATATAAATTAAAAAAGGGAAGGAAAAAGTGAGGAATGTTTAATATTAAATATTTTTCTAACGAACAGAGTAAATGAAAACATTTGCACGATTTATGGATGACTCGCATTTAAAATAAATATATTAGTAATTTTTTTCTGTAAATGGATAAAAAATTAATTGGCGTGATACGAACGGAATTATTTACTTGTATTGTAAAAACACTTTACTTTGCAAAATACCACTTTTATTCAATTCGGTAAAAGTGGTATTTTGCAAATAAAGTGTTTTTATTTAATCAAATCATGTTTCTTCAAAATGAAAAATAATTGTAATTCGGTTTCCCATGCAGGATTACCGGAAATACAGAATTTTAATATCAAAGAGAATATATTTTTTTTTCAATTGTCAACCATCAAATAATAACAGGAACATTTCTTTTGCAAGGTATCTAGGGGATTATCGGACCATCAATATTTTTCTTTTTTTTTTCGTGTATATTTTTCATATTCTGGATACTTGTACGTATTTTTTAAGGATATACAAATATCAAAGTAGGCAGATGGTCTTTAATCCAAAAATATTTCTCCGGGGACCGCGCATTTTGAATATTGATGCGGAATGGAAAATTTGTATGTTCTTGGAAAATGGGAAATTGTTATCTTTCAACGCAATGTTGTTTGTTTTATTTTTATTTATTGAATACGAAAAAAAAAAAAATCGGTCAAGTAGAGGTCGTACTTGTGCCAATAGTGTTTGGTACAATATGTTGTTTTAAACATGGATTCTTTTCTTCCAAATGGGTTAGTTGCAGTGCCGGATTTCTAAATAGGCCAACTTGGCAACTGTCTATGAGCCCATAGGCTCTTAAAGGCCCGGTGATCTGAAAAAAAAATTTGAATTTAAAAGACCAAGTAAAGTGCACCTTTGGATTAGAAAGTTGGGGGTGAAAGAGAGGGAGGAAGACAACGATTTGGTTGTAACCCTCTTTGGGATAACTCATAATTTTGAGATTTTGAGCGTTTGATAATTGTATTTTGTAAATAGTGATGAGCAAATTGTTCTTGCATTAAGAATCTTGGTCTTGCTAGAGCAGTTTCAGTCTTGGTCTTGGTTTTGGTCTTGCAAAAATGCAGTCTTGGTCTTGGTATTGCTAAAAAATCTTGCAATTTCTTGCATTTTTTTATTAGCGAATTTTTTCCTTCTAAAATCAGAATTTTCTCTCTTTACGGTGTTAATTATACTTTCAAGCTATTTAAATAGTTTAGCAAGAGTCTTGTTTTTATCTTGCTTTTGTCTTGGTCTTGCTCACTTGAGTCTTGGTATTGGTCTTGTAGCCATATTTATAGTCTTGGTCTTGGTCTTGCTCTTGGTATACATAGTCTTGGTCTTGGTCTTGGTCTCGCAAAAAAAGGCAAGATCAAGACAAGACTGCAAGACCAAAACTAATTTTGCTCATCACTATTTGTAAAGCCGTAAATAGAAACATACGCTAGTATAATATTAGAATCTCAAAAGATTCGAAATAAATATTAACATAAAAATAAGCTGATTAATGTAGCATATTATAGTAAAAATATTAATATTTAATCAGTCAACTATTTACGTCCAGAAAACTTTAAGCAAGGCAAACTTTTGTTCCAACCATCAAGTATTCCGCAACGGAAAAAAATCCAAATTTTTCCATATCAATAAATATGATTGTAAACACAAAAAAAAAAAAAAAAAATACATATGCTTATGTCCCAGTGGTCGCAACTTAAGTGAGCGAAAAAAATTGTATGCACACAAATTGATTTTGACGAAAGAAAATACATCAAAAGTACACAGGCAGAAATGGGTAGACAGGTTGGAAGAAAATTCTCTTAAAGAAGGTGAAACTTTTCCAGACCAAATAGTTATATTTCCTTAATAAATAATAACGTTTGAGACTTCGTCAGCCAGCACCGTGAAATTCAATATACGTACAGAGTGATTCAATAAACTGTAGTGACTCTATAGTTTTTCGAATTATGTGGATTGGTGCAAACAATTTGAATCACTTTGTACATATATACAAAAGTAAACAAAACAAATTTACTCGACCATAAAATTTTAATTTGGACGTTGTCGTATCGTTTGGATGTCACACAAGCGCCAAGAAATTTTTCGAGTAAATATTGTATTGACAAATGTACCGTACCATCAGTTGGGGCGAATCTGGACAGTAGGGGCGAATCTAGACAGAGCTGCGTCTCGATATTTCTTCATCAGTGTTATGACCGTACAAGGTCATAGATCAATTTATGCTACTGAATTTTGTCAGTTATGAGTTAGTCATCAAAGAAAAGCGGTGAACGTGACATCTTTGTATTTTGTTATTTTACAGGCGCATTGTTTATAATTTTTAAAAACAACGCGCGTTTTGAAATCTTAGAAAGAAACTGCTGTACAAAAAAAAAAAAACAGTTATATTTATATATAAAGTAGGAACTGGCAACAAAATGTTTGGTGTTTTTTTTGACAATGTGTGTACCAAAAATGAAAGCTATATTGTGCTTAATTTTTTTTTTTATAAATTGATTAACAAATAATTGTCTATAGGTGAGGCGAATTCATACACCATGGTGCGTCAATATAAAAAAAGGTGGGTATAAACTACATAAACTGTAGTCTAGATAACATAAAATGGGCTCTTTTCGACAGAGACACAACAACCGGGGAGGTCCAAGAGGTCCGGACTCCCTAAAATTACCTGGCAATTTTCGTTCAATTTATTTTATTTATACTAAAAAGTAAAATGTTTAGTGGTTTACTAATATTTTTTATTTGAAAATAAAATTTTCGGAGACGACATTTTATTACAACATATTCCATTGTTAACGGAGAACTGCGTTATCAAAAAATTTGATAATTTAAATTTTTGTTGGACCCTCTATAGATATGTAATTGTTGCGCCCCTGCTTTCCGATATTAAAAATAAAAGAAAACCGCTTAGACAAGCTGCTGAATATTTCCATGTTCCCAAATGAACCTTGCATGATAGACTCAAAGGCAAATCGAAATAAAATTCATTTAAATCCAAAATGTTTTATTCCACCCATTCTCTAAGATAAATAACAGCATTCGCTGATGCAGTTATTTATCTTAGCGAATTTCCAGATTGAAATGTGATTTATATTGCAAATAAAGCCTGTCCAGATTCGCCCCACACATAGGGGCGAATCTAGACACTATATAACCAAAAAAAAAAAGGTTGCAGTACCACTTTTGATATTTTTATTACTGCCCTATATGCTCGTGATACTAAAGCATTTAATTTTTGAGATAAACTCGAAACAATTTATTGCCAAAAAACTGAAAAAATCGTCCAGATTCGCTCCAACTGACGGTACCTATTATTTTTATTAATATTTCGAAAACGGACGCTTGTCTGTCCAAAGTTAATCTTTATTTTGACGGTCTCGGGTGTGAGGAGGAAAGAGGGAAGCAGTATTTTCAGAGAATACAATAAATTAATAAATGTATTTCAATGAAAAGCTTAAAAAAAAAAGAGTTTTTTCGCTATGTCACTCTAAAACGTAACGCCGTGTTAATTAATTAAATTCAACAGTATTAATTGAAAAAATTTTATTGAAATTTTTTTTTTTTTTTTAAACAATTGAAAAAAAATTTTCCGGGGGAAATCAAAATGAATTATTTGCTTCAGCGATTCTTTTTGTTTATATAGAAATTGTTCAATTGTCGATCACAAGTGGTACACACAAAAAATGCAGGGAAAGCAATGCACTGTTTAAAATTAAAAAAAAATTCGTCAAGTGCGTGTTTGACACGCACTAAGTAATGTCCCTCACTCAGTGGTCATAACTAAAACTTCTTAAAATATAACAGTCCGGACACATACGTACACATATACGTAATACATACACACACCTACCACACAAATACATACAAATTAATGTAGCAAAACAGATGGTAGATTAATATACCATAATTTGTTAATTTAATACATTTGATGCCATCTAGCACAACAATCAGTAACTTGACGTGATGCTATACTATATATTAAATATACAAAGTCACTACTTGCTACTGGATGGCGTCTTAATCGTTTTCTTACCAAACCATAGAGTTCACAGATACATAAAATATATACAATACATAAGCAATACAGCCCTCTTGCGTTTATTCAATATATGAATGTAAAACTCTATAATTATTTACCACCTCTCTCAAATTTTCGATCACTCAAGGATTTTCATATGTCCCGAACTAACACGAAGTTAGTTCGGGACATAAAAACAACTGAATAGCGGCTTTCGTTTGTTTCGATAAAATTCACAAATTAAAATTGTAAAAAATGTTGTTTTTGTCATAATTTCATGTTGGAGTTTTATTATTTGCATTCTCAAAATCAAAGTTTGTGTACCCTCACTGTAAAACATGTAAATCAAACAAAATCAAAATTGAACCGGCGTTAACTGGCCGGGATTTGTTCTTCATCAAACGCCTAAATGTACTTTTCTAATGTAATACAAAAAATAATAAAAGAGGAGTTTTTCTATATAAAAAAAACAACTCTTTTATTTTCTTATATCCATGAAAAACTCAATAAAAAATGGAATTGGGCGAACGAGAAGGAGCAAAGGAGAAGGATCAAGGTGTTCGAATTATGAATATAAAAGAGTTAGAAAAGATTTTTCATTTGTTATTCTGTTTTGACGTCAATGTATCTACATATTTTGTTTATATTCGAAATAATTTTCGAAGTTGTAATCACAGATTTCGAATGACGTTAATCAGTGTTACTATAAGTACAGGTGAAGACACACAACTTGCAGTTAGCTTAAACCTGCAGCAGTGACCACAAAATTACATTGTTACAATGTCGAAAATGTCTATGCGCTATTATTTAAACAAATTAGAACGTTCTATGTACACCATACATAACATGTTTCTAGGTGAAACAACAAACAAGGAATTATTTCTCTTTCTAGCTAATAGTTACATAATATATATCAAATTGTTTTACAAACTTACTAAAATTGTGGTACTATTCGGGGTGGTCTAAATAGGTACTCCCTTATATTTGACAGTAAAACTTGATGGAAACTTTTTAGCGAGAAGTTTCCCTTGTCGTTTCAAATGTAATGGGGGTAACATATGATTTAGTTTCAAACTGACGATTTTAATTTTACATATACAATACGGCTGTTTATATACGGGAAATTTGAAAGGAAATAAACTTAAAAAGGAGGAATACAGTAGATTTTCTCAATAATGCCACTCTTATTAGTAAGGCCGTTCTCCGTTACACACAAGGCCAGCGAGAAAATTGATGAGTCGCAAAATTTTTTCTAAAAAATTACGGTTGAAGAGCAAAAAAGAAGTTTTTTCACTTCGTTTGGGCTTTTAGTAGAGGCTTCAGACTAGAGATGTCGATTTTAAATCGATTAATCGAAAATCGATTAATCAAAACTTAAAAAATCGATTCTTTTTTCGATTTTTTTTATTTGAATCGATTCATGAATCGATTATTAAAAGTAAGAGATCGATAACCGATTTTTTCCAAAAATAACTTCATTTTAATAGTAATTCTACAAACATGTGTTAAAATGAAACACCAAAAACTCTATTGTTAATTGTCACTTTTTACTCGTTATATCAACGAACCCCTCCTATGGCTCTATATAAGTCAGACTATTAATACAAAAGGAAGGAAGAGACCACCTATCTGTGCAAACGACGATCCCTTTCCCACAAAAGCGACTTATTTAGAAAACATTTTTTTGTCAATTTGTTTGAAATTTTTGAATAAACTTGGTTCAATTCGTGGTATTCGTCCTACATATTCAATTGCCTTATTTTTTATAATTATAATTGAAAAGTTAACTCATTCATCGCCTTTACAAATATAATGTACGGCGTTTTTACACAATATTACCGATATTACCTATGTACTATCAAGTAAGTCCCTTAAACAAAAATTATCAGCTAATTTTATTAAACTTTTCAAAATTTCGATTTTTTAGATCGATCTCACAAAATCGATTTTTGTTTAGCCGATTTTTTTTGAATCGATTTTTTTAATTTCGATTTAAATCGATCCAAAAATCGATCTTTTTTTTGGAGAATCGACATCTCTACTTCAGACTCCCAGGCAACTGGCTCACCTGCTCATCTGGTGGAATAAAATTAAATTATTCTAATTAGAGTGGGGAGAAAACAAACCATTCAACATTGAATTTAGCAAGTTTGGGATGGCATTCGACGTGTCTAGCCAGTGTTTATTCGGAACAGCCTGTATATAATATCCTTTTCTATTATTTTCTTTACCTTTTTTTTCCATATTTCACTCCATCCTATATTCTTTCATTTTTTTTTACTGGATAATCCTCTAGATATATTATAAATTGCGAAAAAATGTGCAAAATTTTGTTTACTTTCGTAATTTTTTTTTTATATTTTGACGAAATTTTTGTTTAAATAAACATCACTACGGGACGTTACACATTCTTGCCAAGTACACTTTAATTTCCCGAGGAAATTTTAATTTGTTTTTTGGTGAACGCTGAACAAATCTCCGAAACCAGTGGGTTTCGGTAGGCGAGTACATTTTTAAAAGAAGGGCGTACTCTTCAAAGTGGGTGTACTCTTTCGAAACCTACTGGTATTATACAGATTGAATTTCGTAGCGAATATTCAATTACATAATTATCTCGAAATTCCAAGAATTTATTCCGAAATATGTTTGGATATCTAATATAAGATATCTAAGCTTCCATTTAATACCCTAATTAAGTTTTAAAATTCCATATTTATTAAATTAAATGAACTGATACGCCCCTAGCACCAAGAATTCGGAAGAAATAAAAAACAAAAAGAGGAGAATCTACTATTTAGGACTCGATCAGGAAACGATGTCTTAAATATTAATTTTTATAAATTTCTACTATTGTAGTATATACCAAATATATACTAAAAATATTCACAATTGTTTGGAAAAGATTGTTATCTTTTTTAGATGCATTGTATTTAATTTAGAGGAAAAGAATTAAGAGATGTGTTATTTTCTTCTAATCCATTAAAATGACCAAAAAAGAGAAAGATAACTACAATGCTATAATAATGTATACGCCCTTTGGATAGGTCTAGCCCGCCTAGCATTACCTATTTTATCAGTTATTGGTTATGACTATTATATTAATTCAAAAACAAAGAATCACGTGTTTGGATAGGGGAAAAAATAATGGTCGTATTTTGTATAACAGCTGGTAATCAGACAAAATTAGGTTATATTTTCATCCTAAAATGGAAAAGTCTTATTTTAAATTAATTAATTTTTCTTGTATAAATATCCATGGAAGTTCCTTAAATAACAAAAATAATGAAGTTCTAATTTCTAGTTATTGTCCTTTATCATTATGTGTCTTTTTTTCATTATTTACGTATATCTATAATTTATTATTTTTCTGTTATAGGTTATATTTAATTACAATAATTTTATTAATATATTATATACACTAGTTTTATAAGATCGTAGGGTAAAATTTATTTTTAAACGAGTGAACTAAACCTTCTAAAAGTGAACTAAAATTTTTACAATATTTGGTACTTCCAATGACACATCTACAATAGTTAGTACTTATATCGGGCATATCGTATCAACATTAAAATTCTGTAGCCCTAGAAAGAAGGATATTTCTCATTCAACGTATAAGTAGGCTGTAATGCGAGATTAAAAGTTATAAATATATGGGTACGTACTTTGATTACCACTAAATTAGTCTGTTTAGCCAGAAAGTCTATTTTTTCAACAAGTTTTAAGCATGTTTATAAATGAACTGACTGTTCGGAACAATATTATCGCAGTTTCAAAATTAAAAGTGGTACTTTGCGAAGTAAAATATTTGTTTATTATTTACATAATTATATGATATTTATTTCTGAATCTCATCACACTTTATTCTAGCTTTGGACTGGCAAAATGTGACAGATTAAGGACTGGATAAAAAAAAGAAATCTTCGAGGGGCATTAGCACTTTTGCTACGGGGCTTACTACAGAAGATGTTCAGGAATATAAATTATGTTTGCAGTTGACTTTACTTGAAATGATATCTCCGAAAATACAAAAATAACTAAATTTCCGATCCGAAAATTTGCTAAAATGGATATTCAGATGAGAGATGCTTTGCCCCCGAGAGGCAATTTCAAAGTTTGTTCCAGTTGTATGTGGCGCTATATATGAAAGTCTAGGCCATAATATCAAAGTAATTTAAGTTTTTAAATAAACAAAAAAGCAATTTTTTTATTGAATTTTTATTTAAATGTTAAAATCTCTTTGCAGATAATATCTAAGATTTTGAGATTCTTCATTGGTAAATTCGTCCGTAGGATCGTAGTTTAGCGGGGGGGAAAATTTAAATGAGAGTACAAAAATGGATTATCAAGGATATTTTCTACTCGATTTTATGATTAGATTGCATATTTTCTCAAGTATGTTGCCGTATTCAGGGAACTTGCAATTTTCATTATAGTCTGGTTCCTAGATGGTCCCTTATGAATTTAATCGAAATCAGAGTAACGATAGGTACGCCGCTACCATATCATTCCATTAGTATACTAAATTGCACTAGGTGGCATAACTTCGGAACCATTAAATTCTTTTCTATGAAATTTTCAGAAATTATCAAGTTTGGTTCCTATAGATGGTTCCATATGAATTTAATCGAAATCGGAGTAACGGTAGCTATGCCACTACCATGAAATCCCATTAAATGTCAACATCTTATTTACTGTTAGTCTCATTACTAAAAAACGGACTAATCTCTGATGGACGTCATCTTATTGAAACCTTTTTATTAATTGTCAGTTAATTTTTTTGAAAATTTTCAGCCCATTAATTATTTTTATTTTTTTTTGTGTATTAACAACTATAAATTAATAAAAATTAATATTACTTATAATTTAAGCTGTTTTGAGTTTCACTGTTATTTTTGACCTTGTTTAATAAGTTATCCATAGTTTTAAAAATCCATTTTCAAAATCCCCAAAGATGGTAGTAAATAAAGTTGCATGTGATAAACGGAATAAAAAGAGTAAATAATCTTTTATTTTAAATTTTTATTATTTAAAATTTACGGTAGAACCATTACAAACAATAGTACATGTTTATTAATTGAACTTCTACGAAACGTACATAGGATTCTTTTAAATTTCACAAAATATGTACGACTTTTTGAAAAAAGTGTCACGAAACCGCTTCAGGCATTTTCCTGTTAATATATGTTCATATATCGTGATTTTTAGGAATTTATTGCAGCTTTAATTCTCTTCTCCAAGACTGCAGACGAATTCTTACAAAACATTTATTCCGGTTTTTGGAATTTTTTTCTTTGTGTTTACGTTCAAATAAATGTTTTTCAGATAAAGTTCTAGTTCTTTTTTAAATATGTTCGGATTGTGTCAAAATATAGTTATCCTACAATACACTAAATAGTATTGTATTTCGAATCTTTCTCTAAAAAAGTAAAAAAATATTTACTAAATTTACCAGATGAAAATTCTATATAAAATTTTTTTACATACTTTGAAATTTTTTCGGAAAGTAAGGTTTTGGTTACCTAATTTTTATGCTTCTTTACTATTAAGTTTTGAAAAAAATTATTTTGATATTTTTTTTTGGTTATTTTGGTTATGTTGTTATAATCATGTTTATAATACCATAGAACACTAGAAGCCAACTAATATAAAAAAAATGTAATTGGCTTGGAGTCATTTGGATATGTGTCACAGCTTAAGGCATTAGTCAGTCCGCGTCCGTCGTCGAACCCACAGTGCATTATATGTACATTGTTGCCATTGTTGGTTGAACACGTTGAACAGCTCTCTTTGGTAATACGTGTATTGCGGTAGTGTGCGTAAATACGCACACTACTAAAAAACACCAAACTAATACACTGCAAACAGTGATGGTTGTGCCGTGATGTTGGGACATGTTTGCATATCCAGATTGGCTATATAGTTAAGCGGGTTCTACACGATGCTACGAACGTTCCTTCCAACGTTCGATCGAACGTTTGATGTAATTAAGTTTGATAGTTGGTGCGACGAATGTATCTGCTACACGGTGAATCGAATGTTTGATCCAATACGAATGATGATGTGTTGGTACTCAGTGGACGACGCTGTTATCTGTCTGATGGTGACTACATGCCTTAAGCTGTGACTGGTGTCAAATGACTCCGAGCGAATTACACTTTTTTTATGTTAGTTGGCTTCTAGTGTTCTATGCATTAGAATAGGCCGCTATATAGAACTAATCTACTATTTTTAATTTTTATTTCAACCGCTAGATGACACAAGGTGAAAATTCTAATGATAGTTCTTATCACTTGTCACTATCACTATCACACCCAATTGTGCACAGGCCTTAACGTTCGTGATGACTATTTTGTCACTAAGTGGAAAAAATCACGAATTTTGATGTAAAAAAATACCTACATATTTATATGTATGACCACTTACGTTAAAGTTCCATTCAACATCACTAGATGGCATACTACGTGTCCAATTTTCTACTAAGCAGTATTATCTATTAATAAATATTTCAATATTAAATTAAGATTTATTTGAAATTATTTCCATAAATTTACTGCTGTTGGTTTTTAATTACATTTAAACATGTTATTACATCACACTGCGTATGATACGCATGACGTCATCAAGATGTCTATCAACGCTGTTTTTATATCGTAGCAATGTAAGTCTCTGATTTGAGACACAACGTCAATAAATGTCATGAAAAAAGAAAATACATCAATAACGCTTTCCTTGACCCATTATTAGTCTAAAGCCGCTGCTACACGATGCTACGAACACCTTCCAACATTCGACGTTGGATGGTTCATAGCATCGTGTAGCCGTTGTCGAACCTACGAGTGTCCAATGTCGAGCGTCAAACGTTCGCATTTGGTCGTGTCCCGTTCGATGTCGGTATTCTTGCACCGAGTCAAAGGGATGCTTCGAACGTTTGAAGGTAAATATTGGTTGCGTTGGTTGGTTCGACTCAGCAGCTGCACGACTCGTTCATGTGAAGAGAGACAACATCAGTGTATAACATTATGCTAGCCATACACGAAGCAACATGTTGCTCAAGTTCGTTGCTTAATCATGTTGCCTGTTTCTCCCCACATGCTTCAACTGTTCAGGAAACACGTTGTGCAATCTTGTTCTTTATTTAGTTTAATAACAACTGATAAAATGGATGCTGTGCTACCACTATTCATAATTTCTGAAGTTTGTGATTTAGACGATGAAGAAGTTATTGAGAAAAAAAAAGAGTTTGGATGAAAGAATGGCTCAAAGAAAAAGAAGATATGTCCAACGTAAAATTACTAAAAAAAATAAGAGAAACAGAGCCACACGATTTCAGAAACTATATGAGAATGGATGAAGAATCGTTTAATTTTCTTCTAGATAAAGTAAAGCCATTTATAACAAAACAAAATACTATAATGCGAGATGCAATTCCACCGGATAGACGTTTGGCCATTACTTTACGCTTTTTGGCTACCGGAAGTTCATTTGAAGACTTGAAATTTTCTAATGTTGTATCAGCTCAGTCTATTGGAAAAATTGTAATTGAAACTTCAGAAGCTATCGCTCATGTTTTAAAAGATTATATTAAGGTAATGATTTTAACTGAGATAATGATAGAAAAAGATTGAAAATAAAATGTTCTAAATTTTCCAGCTCCCTGAAACCGATATACAATGGAAGGAGGAAGCAAGGAAATTCCAGTGCAAAAGTGGTTTTCCACATTGTTTAGGAGCCATTGATGGGAAACATGTTCAAATTGTGAAACCAAAAAACTCAGGATCTTTCTACTTTAATTACAAAAAAAACGTTTAGTATTGTTCTAATGGCAGTGGTAAATTCAAGATCTGAATTCTTAATGGTAGACATCGGAACTAACGGTAAAGTGTCCGATGGTGGCGTATTCGCTAAAACCAAGTTTAACAGAAAACTTATAAACAATCAACTTAGAATTCCGGAGCCAGAGGAAATTTTGCCTGGGCAGGAAAAATTGCCATACATTTTTGTCGCAGATGATGCATTTCCTTTGAGAACGGATTTAATGAAGCCTTTCAAACATGCCAATTTAACAAACGAACAAGAAGTGTTTAACAATAAACTTAGTTCTGCTAGAGTTAAAGTGGAGCACGCGTTTGGAATATTGGCAGCACGATTCCGCATACTCCTGACTACAATTAATTTGTGCCCTGAAAAAGTAACTAAAGTAATTCTGGCTTGTTGCTTTTTACATAATTATTTACTGAAAAAAAGAGGAAACGAATACAGCCAAATAGATTCCACTCAAAACACCGAAAATTTATTGGCAATGCAATCATCTTCATCAAGAAATGCTTCTAATGACGCTAAAATCATTAGAAATAAATTTTGTGATTTATTAAATACGTTATCTTTGTAACTTTGCGTTTTTAATAAAAAAATTGCAATTAATATTTTCAAACCTTTATTTATTTCTGATTTTTATCATATACATATTAATTAAAAAAAGTTATTAATAAAAAAATACAAAAATAATTGACACAGATGATTTAAATTTTGTCAAAAATGGGGATCGGCTTACATATTTTTTTATAAAGCCGACGGTATTTAATTTAAAGGGTTAAATAATAAATTATATTCTTAAAAAAATGGTAATCATGCAAAAGCACGCCTGTACCTATTTTTGGCTATAAAAAATAAACCAGTTTTCCGATTTCATCATCCTTATCCGAATTTTATCATTGTTCGAAAAATCTTTTGGATCATTCGTTTTTACCTATAGTCCAAAATAAGTGGAGCTATACTGCATAATTATCAAAATTACTTTTATGTTAAATATTGACCCTCCGATAAAAGATCTTGAACATTACAAGATAGATTTTGTCGTACATTTGCTACGATATTCTTCGATTCAATAAAATTGTCAGAGGCAATTACAAAAGCTTGACCTTCGTGCTGAGAAGGGATAATAAATGCAGGAGAAGTTGAAAATGGAGTGGATGATCTGGATATCGTCGTCGGACTTTCAGAAACAGGTGATGGCGATGATGATGGTAATACACAATTAAACGAGAGTTTATTCAATTGTCCCAACACCAGGATTTCTTCAATTGCTTTTTTAGCATATATCTGTTGTTCCTCTGAAAGTTTACGGAATGAACGTACCCATGATTCACCGTAGACAGCTGCATCATCTTTATCGTTTTTCTTTTCTACATAGTTCAAATGATCCACTGCTTTTCGAAGGAACTCCCTTTTTTCATTATTTCCTAATTTTCCCGTTTTAAGTCTTTTGCTCGGTTGTTGAGGTGTCTAAAAAATAAAATATTATGTCAAAAAAAAATCACAATATTTAATTTTCATCTTACTTCATCTTCTTCATTTTGAAGTTCTTCTTCTTCCAAATCATCTACAGTAGTCTTTCCCTCAACCTGTATTTCCTGATCTTTTAAAAAATTCAATGCCTCAAAATACCACAATACTGGAGTGTGAATTTCATCTACACCAGCTCCTGATTTTTCACTTCTATTTACTTTTTTTGATTCTCTTCTGTAACATGTTCGTATGTTTTTCATTCTTGTTTTTAATGATTCCAGTGTTGCATTTTTATCAATTGTTTTATATTGCTCCAATAATATTTTCCAAGCTTTACTTTTTTTATCCCGATTTTTGTAATCTTCACTTTTAACTTTCCATAATTAGGGCAAATTTTTATAGGTTTCGAAAAAATCTCTCCACAGTTCGTTGTCCACGATTGTTGTCATTATTTTTATTTAATTGACGTATCTGACTGTATTTAATTTTTTTATTTCAATTAATATTATTTTCTTATTTTTTATTTATGTTAAATTAACTGTAAACTAATTTTTTTTTATTCAAGCATTAAAAAAAGTCTTAACTGTCAAAATGTTGCATCAACATCATTATACACGAATCAACATGGTTGATCAACTTTGACTCCTCCCCGAAAAAATCAAAATATTTTAATTTTAGAGCAACCGTTGCGGAAACATAAAAACTGGTAGAGAAACTATCGTACACACATGGAAACTAATAGAGCAACACGACCAAGTTGAGCAACATGTTGCTTCGTGTATGGCTAGCATAGAGATAACATCAGACAGATAACAGCGTCATCCACTGAGTACCAACACATCATCATTCGTATTGGATCAAACATTCGATTCACCGTGTAGCAGATACATTCGTCGCATCAACTATCGAACTTAATTGCCTCAAACGTTCGATCGAACGTTGGAAGGAACGTTCGTAGCATCGTGTAGAAGCCGCTTAAAAATATAAAATACCTTGGATATAATTGAGAAACGAATGATGATGTGTTGGTACTCAGTGGACGACGCTGTTATCTGTCTGATGGTGACTACATGCTTTAAGCTGTGACTGGTGTCAAATGACTCCGAGCGAATTACACTTTTTTTATGTTAGTTGGCTTCTAGTGTTCTATGCATTAGAATAGGCCGCTATATAGAACTAATCTACTATTTTTAATTTTTATTTCAACCGCTAGATGACACAAGGTGAAAATTCTAATGATAGTTCTTATCACTTGTCACTATCACTATCACACCCAATTGTGCACAGGCCTTAACGTTCGTGATGACTATTTTGTCACTAAGTGAAAAAAATCATGAATTTTGATGTAAAAAAATACCTACATATTTATATGTATGACCACTTACGTTAAAGTTCCATTCAACATCACTAGATGGCATACTACGTTTCCAATTTTCTACTAAGCAGTATTATCTATTAATAAATATTTCAATATTAAATTAAGATTTATTTGAAATTATTTCCATAAATTTACCGCTGTTGGTTTTTAATTACATTTAAACATGTTATTACATCACACTGCGTATGATACGCATGACGTCATCAAGATGTCTATCAACGCTGTTTTTATATCGTAGCAATGTAAGTCTCTGATTTGAGACACAACGTCAATAAATGTCATGAAAAAAGAAAATACATCAATAACGCTTTCCTTGACCCATTATTAGTCTAAAAATATAAAATACCTTGGATATAATTGAGAAAAAGTACTGTACATATAAGTTGGGATTTTCTTCAAAATCCAGCGTGACCGTTAATGTGTTAAACAACTGACGGTGTTCTTTTGGTAAAAGCTGTTGGCAACACTGAGTAAAATAATTAGGTATTTGGCGCAATTTTATTATTCGTATTTTTTTTATTATTTATTATGTTTTATGGATTAATTGAGAAGCAAAAATATTTTTTAAATAAAATGAATCGTGAGTGATTTTTATAATTATTTTATATATTTTTTTTTTTTGGTCTGTAAATTTAGTTAGTGAATAGTAAACATTGTTTTACATATTTAATTAAGAATAAAAAATAAAAATAAACAATTTATATCATTAAATTTTTACTGTACATATTTCTTCAAAATTTGATTGCTTGTGTTTTGATTATTATTAGCTCGTTTACATTATTCCAGTAGCATTCTACATAGTGCAGTGACCTAAATCAGCGCTGGAATTTCACTAGAATAATGTAGACCGACACTGGAATATAATTCGATGTTTAAGTTGTGACAGCACGTAAGTGACATTTTTTGGAAATTTTTTTTTTTTATTCAGATGGATAGATATTAAAAATACGCATCTATCGATCCAGAAAAAATGGTACTTTGGTCGGAGCCACTGTTTTAGATTTCATTTTCCTTCTAAGATTCACAATTTTCCGCGTCATTATTAGGAAAACCAGTTGTTTTTTGTCTCTCCTGGAAAATTTCATGTTCGTCACTTCCGTGCTATCACAACTTAAACATTATTATAACCTGTTCATATTTAGCTAACTATTTTAGTCCAGTAACCCAGTGAACTAATTCAGTTCCCACTAACGGACTGGATTATATTGTTTATATCATCGGTTTCCAAACTGGGGGGCGTGCCTCCCAGGGGAGCGCAGGTTAATTGCAAATATCGTCGTCGTTTTGATAAAATCATGGTTTTAAGAATAAGCGCTTAAACATAATTACCAAATAATGGACATTTTATATTGTTATATGGGTCTTTTTTAGCGAAAAAAAAAAAACACTATTTTTTCTTTTTTTACAATACACCAAGATCTCGCTTTGCGTCGTTTCGTTTTGCGTTTTTTCGAAGTTGCGTCGCTGCTGTACTAGTACTAATTTTCACTGTGCGTCGTTAGATTTTCGAAGTTGCGTTGATTTGGGTTCTAGTGTTTAATTTTTTTCGAAATTTTTTGAAATTTTCTTTTTTTTCTTTAAAAAAATCGTAATTCACTTTGCGTCGTTTCAATTTGCGTCGTATTTTTTTGGAACGTAACCACGACGCAAATCGAGGTCTTGGTGTATAAGAAAATATAATTAATTTCAAATCTTGGCATATTATTATTTATTATTTTGAGACACCATAAAACAATTTTTTATAAAAAAAAAACGTGATGGGGCTCCGCTACTCACGGAGCCCCATCACGGAAGTTGAATTTTTCCTTTCATCTTCGGTATTGAGTGTCTGTCTACAAGCGAAATGTAATTGAAAGTCCACAAGCGATTTGTCATTTTGGTGGTTCCAAAACTGATGATGAGTGTCCGGTTGATCGGGGCTTTAAAAAAAGGTTTTAAGTTTTTAAACGTAAAAGTAATGTGGACTCCCTAAAAGGTACTAGCTGGATACATGAACTTTCGAAGTCTTTTAAGAAGAAAAAAATATTAAGCGTGTACATATACTTAATTACCAACATTTTTTTAGAATTTTATTCTATGGTATAGAGATGAATCATAACATCACAACAAAGTTGACAATTTTTATTTTCATTTGATATAAAAATGCTAATTGTATAAATAATATTATCGAAATTGTACTATAAATGTTGAGAAGTTTTTTTATTTAATTGCATACAAAGTTTTTTTTATAGATTAAGGGATAAAAAAAGAATTACAATTTTTTTTTTTAAATTTCCCGCTTAAACTTTATTGTTTTGTACATGGTACAGTTGTTAATTTGTGAATTTTGACAATTTGATTTGATGCATAGAAATTTGATTATATGCATTTGATGCGTTTGATGCTTAAAATTTAATAATCGTAGTACTGATAATAGATTTAAATTTAAATTAATAAATAAATAGCAACGTATAAATAAAAAAAAAAAAAACAATTTGTTTTGAAAAAAAATCGTTTCGCGATTTCAATAAAATAAAAATCGATTTGTGAATCGATCTCAAAATCAATAATCGATTAAAAATCGGTTTTCATACTTCCGATTAATCGATTTCTCGATTTATCGATTAAAAAACGACATCCCTAAATCGAAGTAAGCAACAATAAAAAAGATTGAAATACAATCATATATCAGATAATCAGATTAGATGGCGCCGCATACGAGATGTACTACGAGCAATAAGTGCTCCAAGAAATTTGATAAAATAGAAGAATTATTATGTTGTAATGGTGAATGTGAAAGTGCTTTTCACACAAAATGTGTCGGTATAATTACCGAAATGTTATCCAGGATGAATAATAGCGGTGAAATTAGCAAATGGAAATGTGAATCGTGCAGTGTAAATGTAACCCCAAAAATTTATTTTACTATTAGTAGTAATACGGGTGAATCAACTTTAGCCACATCAAATATGAACGAAGATAAAAGTTCTGAAAAAGATTTAGAAATAAGTATGGAAACTATTGAGAAGTTTACGATGGAAAAAAAGATTAATCTGCTGTTATATAACCAATATACTTTTAACAACAAGATTATTAGTTTAACTGAGCAATTAAGTGATACGTTGAAACAAAGTGAATTAAAAGATTAAAGAATCCAAAAACTAGAAGAAGAAATAAAGGATTTGACGTCAAGACTGACGCAACGGCTACAAAATATCAGACTGATGTCTTATCCAACTTAGGCAAACAACAGTACGCCAGTGTTGTCGCAAATAAAAAACCAGAGTAAAAACAAAATATTACAGTGAAGGAAAAACAAAGGCATGGATATATTTAGGCCGCTGTGATCAAGATTCTAGCGTAGAAAAAATAAAAAATCATCTCGTAAAAATATATAAAAATCATGAGTTTATTGTTGACGATTTAGAAAGTAAAGGGAAATTTAAAAGTTACCGTATAGGAGCAAATAAGAAATTAATAGAAGAATTGTACGATGGAAAAAACTGGCCGATAGGAGCACTGGTACGGCGTTATATTTTTCGCCGACCACCAGCATCTTTCAACAACTAATGTTTTTGAAATTTCATACTAGCTGAGAAACGTGCAACTATGATATCAATATTTCGATGTGCGAAACTTAAAAGTTATAATAAAATTAATGTTTTATATTTTAAATTGTACTGTGACTTTTTATAGTCCATTATTGTATAACGTTTTGTATACCTTTTTGGTCTCCAAAAATAAATTTATTATTATTATTATTATTACTCTTCTTAGATGATAAAATTCGCATATACGTAAAAAGACTAAGGTAGATGATTCTAGTTCAATTTTGATATTACTTACGAGTTAAAAGCGTAATAAAGCTGTTAAATTTTTGACTATATCGTCAGGTTGGCTATAGACAGCCCTAATACATTGTGTTTATACTATTCTTTTATTTGAATGATTCAAATTTAATATAAAATAAAACATTTATTGTATTTTTTTCTTTGGAAACCGTTAAATTTGATTAAATTTATATGTATTTTTTTTCGTTTTTTTTGTCATTCTCCTATCACTAAAATTTATCAACTAATGCGACTAGGGTTGTCAAGTTATTTTTAGCAGACCCGCTACTAGAGGCAGTGAAAACCGCGCATATTCAAACTATACCGCAAAAAACCGCGCACTTAAACAAAATATTGAATTTAAATAGGTAACGAAACGTCAGAACATACACATACACGTAACACGATATGCCCAAACGTCAAAACCAGAGAATAAGGTCCGATTTATATTAACGCTCTGTTCTCACTCCGATATCACTCCACTCCAGGTTCGATAAAATATTCTTACACAATAAACAATGAGTGTGTTCACATTATCGCTCTGATATCGGTCCGATATCAGTCGCGGTTCGCTCCCGTTTCAATGCCACTCCAATATCAATACCACTCAGGTAATATTTTATTGGAGCGATATCAGACTTGCTATGGCTTGTACCTATAGTGTAAACACTTTTTTGATTCCACTTCACTCCGCTTGCATTCAGTTGTTATGAAAATATATTTGTATCGAAGTCAGACCGAACTGGGAGTGTACCCAGAGTGGCATTATAATGTGAATAGAGAACGAATGGGTACCAGCATGATATCAGCACTGTAATGTGAACACAACAAGATTATATCGTATCGGGAGCGTAATGATATCGGAATGAGAATGGAGTGATAATGTAAATCGGGCCTAATTCAGAAGCCAAGTTGCTATCTCTGTACTAGTGATACCTGTGTAGACAAAAAAAACCCACTACTTCCTACCACTATGTTGTGTAGGTACATACTGTTTGTAGTGGTGTTGGTTTGATGTTTGCAACTGTGTGAGTCGTCACACACGCAACTACAAAACACGTATTGTCGGACAGAGCAACGTACAGTTCAAGCAACAATACATTACAATGCGTTGTGCATTCGGTGACCGACACCGACCAACTAAATATCTTAAGCAGTATCGGCCACACTCAGACACACTGCTATCCACAATTTTTTTACACATACGCTTAGGGTTTTGTCAAAACCAAGTGACAATTGTCAGAATAGAAGTTTCGAATACGGTAACCGTTGTAACCGTTATTACATTTGTTACATTTTGTTCTGTGATTACATTCAATCAGTGACTAGTATTGTTGCTACTTGATACCGAAAAATTTAAACGGTTCTTTAATTAAAATAGCATTTATTCTTAAAAAAATTCGTCAAGTGCGTGCTAGACACGCATTTTCAGAGGTCCGTGTTCAATAGCTAATTTTTCATAATTTTCAAAATAAAATGTAGGAAATTGAATAGTATACATATATATATATATATATATATATATATATATATATATATATATATATATATATATATATATATATATATATATATATTTATCACCTGTGAATTAGCTTACTGTTAAATAAAAATTAATAAAAATGTATTAAATGTTTTTATTTTATTTAATTTTACAAAAAAACTCCCATACGAACATAATGGCTTACCTACAGATTGATAATCTATTTGATTTTTTTTTCTTATATAAATAATTATAAAAAATAAATAAAAATAAATAAAAAAAATATTTTTGTATTGTCAAATAGTGTTATTAATCGTAAAAAAGAATTCATCTCCATTCCCCCATCCTATCCATCCGAAAAAAATTGTGAAAATTGACTATTTTTCGACAGAATCACACTGTGATGGTACCTTAAATGATTTTCAAGTTTCCTACCAAAATGAAGCCTAAAATTTTATTCAATATGGAATTCAAATTCAATGGAATTCAATTCAATTCAAATGTGAAATATGGTTATATATTCATTTTCTTCACGTCACTTTACCTATGAAAAGCCATTCTTTTAATCCTGACTGTGCTGTATTAACAGTTTATCTAAAAATTAGACAAAGAATGGATTAAATAAAAATGGTATAGAAAAATAATACGTCATATAAACAAGACTGCGCGGAGTGTGGTACTGATGATACTGATAATTAGTAATTCCTTTAATGTTTATAAATATTTAATGCTGCATTTTTCAAAAATTCAGAATTTAATTAAATATATGACGTTTACATACTAATAATCAATCAGTAGTGCACTAATGCAGTTAAGATATCTGTAAAAATATATTTCGTTGTGTTTGCTTCTGAACTAACCATAGCATAGTATATTATAACATATTTGAAGAATTGCTACCATGATGTCAGATTAAAACAGTAGTAAATACATATGGCATAGACAATATATAACTAATACCATAGACTTAGATATTGTTTGCAAGTTGTATTATGTAGATAACACTTGCCGTAGCTGCTAATATATAGTAATACTTTCCGAAAATGTTTTTCGTTTACGTTAGATTAAGAGACCACTATCAACACCAATTCTGTGCTTATAGTTCAGATTTTGCTATTGGCTGATACTGATTAGATTTGTAGAGCTTATTATATCGTATTCCGGTGATAACACAACCACATCTGTACACACAATCCCATAAGAGATATGGCTGTGTAATTTTCGAGGTGCGATATATATATATATATATATATATATATATATATATATATATATATATATATATATATATAAGTAGAAGATAAAAGCGCAATTACTACAAATTTAAATAAAAATATATTTGTTTATTATTAAATAGATATAGGAGTGTATAATTGTTACGGATCTATTTTAAACTAGAAAAGTTAATTGGTATACATATATATATATATATATATATATATATATATATATATATATATATATATATATATATATATATATATACCGATTAACTTTTCTAGTTTAAAATAGATCCGTAACAATTATACACTCGTATATCTATTAGGGATGTTATGGATATCCGTAACCGTAACCGAAACTACCGGATATCCGAAATAATTACATATCTGAAACCAAAACCGTATCCGAAAATAAAAGTTTCGGATTTGTTTCGGATAATAACAGGCCACTGCCGCTGGAAAACTGAGTTTAAATCGAAGTTTTTGCTGCATATATTTCTCTTAATAGATTTCTGTTGATTCGTTTTTGACGTTCACTTTTTGGGTTAAAACTTTCCCCTTTTTCTCTAAAAATTATGTTCACTGAAAGCAATTATCCGTAACCGTAACCGTATCCGAAACATTATCCGAAATTTTTACATATCCGTAACCGTATCCGAAATTTTATATCCATAACATTCCTAATATCTTTATATTTTTAAGGATATTTTGGAGTGATGGTCATCAAGGAAAACAGAAGTGTGATTTTTTTCCCCTTTTAAAGGCTACCGGTTTCGACTTTTATTGTCTTCTTCTGGCCTCTGGGGAAAATTTATTAATATAAATGTACATAGATAAAATATAAAATATAAAATATTACATTAGGTACTTACATAATATTGTATTTATGTGTCAGACTGACATTTGAGAATAAAAATAATAACACTGATTTTTTAATCAGTGTTATTATTTTTATTCTCAAATGTCAGTCTGACACATAAATACAATATTATGTAAGTACCTAATGTAATATTTTATATTTTATATTTTATCTATGTACATTTATATTAATAAATTTTCCCCAGAGGCCAGAAGAAGACAATAAAAGTCGAAACCGGTAGCCTTTAAAAGGGGAAAAAAATCACACTTCTGTTTTCCTTGATGACCATCACTCCAAAATATCCTTAAAAATGTACTTTCAGTGTCATCAAACCCCAATTTAAAATTCCTAATATCTATTTAACTATGTGAATGTATTGTGAACTAATAAATGTATTAACTATGTATTGTGAACTAATAAATTTACTGATACACATATACTAGTAAAATTTATAAAATATTAAATATTTTCTCAATTAAATATTAACTCAATCTTTGAATAGTAATATGTTTGGTTATCTGTTTAATCATTTTTCTTTTGAAATGTAAACCAACTCAATTGTATCTAACGAAACAATTAGAAACTACTATATTAAACTCAAAAAATTATGACTTTCTCAGAAAGAAACTAACAAACAAATAAAAATTCTGGTGGCATTTTATCAATGGAAACGATCTTTTATCAGTTTAAAATAGAGACCTGAGCTATATAAAAGCAAATACATATTATTAGTACTATACTGTCTATAGTAAAAAGAAGAAAAAAACAAAAATAATTGAAATCCGACAAAAACAGATATCTGAGGATATCTGCAAAAATGTGAGGCGAGTACATTTTTATGTTAATATTTCAATGTTACAATAGAAACAAAAATAGTTGAAATCAGTTGTTATGAGTCAAGTACATTTTTATGTTAATATTTCAATGTTACAATAGAAACAAAAATAGTTGAAATCAGTTGTTATGCCAAGTACAGTTGCAATTATAATAATTATGCTAAGTAGAGGTTTTAAGTATTTAAAAAAAAAAAAAATAAATAAATAATTAAAAACAAAAACAGATTTTCGGAATAACAATTTGTGTTTTACTCGGCCCAAATTTTTGTTTAATAGATGAATTTAAAAAATCTTAATTTGATATTAACCTAATAATTTAAATAAAAATTTGGGCCGAGTAAAACACAAATTGTTATTCCGAAAATCTGTTTTTGTTTTTAATTATTTATTTATTTTTTTTTTTTTTAAATACTTAAAACCTCTACTTAGCATAATTATTATAATTGCAACTGTACTTGGCATAACAACTGATTTCAACTATTTTTGTTTCTATTGTAACATTGAAATATTAACATAAAAATGTACTTGACTCATAACAACTGATTTCAACTATTTTTGTTTCTATTGTAACATTGAAATATTAACATAAAAATGTACTCGCCTCACATTTTTGCAGATATCCTCAGATATCTGTTTTTGTCGGATATTATATCCCTAATAAAATATAAACTAGATGACTGAATTAACATACAAAAATAAAATTATATAAAAAAAGAAAAAAAGAAAAACAAAAAACTACATTTTAAAAAATTAAAAAAAAAAAATAAAAACAAAAGGCTCTCGAAACAAAAAAAAATATAATATTTTTTTTTTGTTTTATTTGTATTTTACATTACTGGGATATATTTTCAGTTCCTTTTTAATATGCGTATACACGAGGGATTTAAAAATGGCGCGTTGTTGCCAGCAACAACAGGTGCTTTTTCTCTTTCTCTCTGTGCGTGTGAGAGCTAACTGAAGCTCTTGGGTTATTTACTAATCCAAATATCATTTTTATATGTGATTTATTTAAGCGTAATATGTTTGGTCTGGACATTTCCACCCCTGACAATAAATTATACACATATCGATTTAGAGAAAATTTAATTTTACTGTTTTTTTCTGTCTTTGTTTATTAAATCCCATTTTTTAATTATGACGACTGGTACGGTTATTTAATGCTTAAATAAGTATTCTCTAGATACACTTTTAATTGTTATTTGATAAACTGGATGAGAAGGGAAGTTTACAAACATAAATCAGGATAAATTATGATAGTTAATTAGTACTTGAAAACTGAAAAAGAATATTAGTAAACTGAAAGTGTGGGTTAAGGGTGCGTGGTGGGTCCACATAGTTATATATGTATTTAAACTGACCCTCAGTGCAGGTGATGTATATTTTGAAAAAAATTTTGTAAGATTTTTTAAGAGGGTATTCTAGTTTAGAAATTCGAAAAAATCTATTTTTTTGTTTTTTTGTTCATATTTTCAAAATTCAGACCTTTGAGAATAAGCCTCTAAAAGGTTTTGCGGTAATTCGAATTATTTTCGGAGTTATGGTTATTTTTCCCTGTGTACTGTGTATCTTTTCATCAGTGTTCAATTCAAATTTTTAAAACAAATTACTCGAAACTACTTTTTTCGATACGGTTGACATGATATCTCAAGTTCCAATGCACCGATTTACTTGAAATTTGGTACAGACCTTCTTAATACTATCAAAATTGGTCCGACGTAGCGGTTTGTGTAATTTTTTTTTTACTATTTTTAAAAAATTTCCAAAGTTGAGTAAAGGCGAAAAAATGATTTTTTTTAAATGGACGTTATTTTGTGAAAAAATTTATTTTTTCAAATCCTTGTTTATTAAGAATTAAATAAAATTTTATGTTTTCGATCACCGGGAGGGCTGGAATCACGTCAACCAGGAAACACCTTTTCTTTGAGTGCCCACTTTGCCGGCATGTACCGATTTCAATTTCGAATTTTTTTAAAATTTTTATTAATTTTTATGCTTTTCAAATATCAGTAAAACACCGTTAAAAAAATGGATACTAAAAATGTTTACTGTATGTAGACTAGAATACTCCTTTAAAGTGGTTTTACATGCCGAAATGAATTTTGTTTATAAACGAATGTTACAATTTAGTTACATTTAAATGTCTTGACTGACGTCATCGCGGGTAATTTTTTGCAACGGAACAAAAAAGTGTTCTTCAAAGTAAAATTATTTTCTTTAAATTAATATTGTTATTGTAACGATCAATCAAAACCTTCACATAATTATTCCGTTGTCGAGTACAACTTCAATTTTGCAATGAACACAAGTGTATGTTATGTATATTTTGCCCTGAATACAGGTCTGTAACAGTATGACCTATTTCTCTTTGAGGCTCAATAAATGATGTTTTGCTTTATTATATATTCTAATAATGATTTTGAATAGTCGTTGAAAAGATTAATATAAAATTGATTCATACTGTACGGGCATTTTCACATATTAAAAGTTTTCTATATTGATTCCGGGAAGTATTACTGGAGTTCATTTAACCGTACCAATTAGGAAAACAAGTCAATTATTCTTATTGTTTTAGTGATTAAATTAACGCTCATTTGTCTCTCTTGGGCATAGCAGCGCTTAAGTTTTGATAGGAATAATTGTACCTGCAGCTGAGCAAATGTAACTGAGCTGAGACCAATGTAATAGATGAATTCAGTTTCAGTTAAAACGAATTATTGCGTTACTAGTTGTGTCCCGGCGATTTTTGTACAAAATTAGTTCCTTATTCCCCTCTCGTAAAATAACTCAAAAGTTGGAGGATATTTAATTTTTATATTTTGAAACCTTTCCCGGTAGATATTGTTACTGATAATTTTAGGAGTACTTCAATTGTAGACCCTTTATCCGGGATCTCGGATTTTGTCCGCCACAGAGCCCTTGCGAGCAATTCTAACCTCATATTCAGTTTTTGTAAGATTTTTTGGTAATTAAGACATTTAGATCATTAAGTCAGTTGAATTAGGATGATTGGCTCAGTTAAAGTAATTTAAGTATAAAATTTCAATTTTCACTATCAAAATAACGAATTCTAGTAATTCTGGACAAGGCCGCATCGAGTTTTCGAATTTGGAAAAAGTTTAAATTTCTTTTTAATGGCTTCACCAGATATAATGTTTTTGTTTTGATTCTGTGGGATAATTTTGTCCTTTAAAGTGGGGGCTTTTGGGGGTTTATCGGTCATCACTTTATGGATGAATAACGTTGTATCACCACTCAGCTCAATTTTGACGAAAAATGAGCCGTTATGATCAGTTAACCGATTAGTTTGAAGCAGTTTGGACCGGTTGATAGATTAGTTCTTGTCAAAATTGAGTTGTGTGAACGAATTTTTGAAATCGCTTGCGTAAATTTCGAATTTTTCTCTAGACTAACATACTAAAAAACTCATAAACTCTATTCTGCGCTATTATTCGATTAAATCACTGCGCAGCTGTATCTCAGAGGCACATTTATGCCTGTCAACCCATAATATATGTCGGAGGCTTTACAATTCTACATATGAATATTAATATACATACCTATATTAATATTACATATTTAATTTTCAAATACGTTTTGTCATTGGTTAGTCATGTGGATCGACAGATAACATACAATACCATAGGGAGTTGGAGCGTTAAATAAGGATCAAAACAATGAAAAGACAAAATTTCAAAGCCGGCGTTTTTGTTTGGAAACTAAATGCCAGCGAGAGATAGTTTTGAAAATAGAAAATTTCAAACAATCAAATAGGCTTTAATTGTTTCCCATCAGTGCAGTGGTCATACGCGATAAATGAGCTTATTTTTTGGATAAAGGATTTGCAAGTCTTTCGTTTTTATCCTACTTAATCGGTTTATTGAAAGCCAACTATCCCACTAAACTCTTTTTACCATCAGTAATTTTTACATTATAATATTTTGTCACTTTATTCTTTTGCCGTTGACTGTAATATAATAGTTATAACGGTGGAATTTACAAGTGAATTGTTCCTGAAAAGTTCCAATGGGATTTGTGACAGGTTTTGTAATAATTATTACTCAAGTTGTAGACGTAAATGATGTTTGTTTTAGAATGTTTACACAAAGATTATCTTTATACTACGGTACATAGGAAATTGTGGAAACATGCAAGGAAATTGTAGGTGTTAGTTTGCTATGTTTCAAATCAGTTGATCGTTCTGGTAGCGTCAAAATAAAGTTTTATCCTGAGACAACGATTTTTAAAACATTCTTTTTGTTAATTTTCCTGTTACTCTATGGCTGCCTCAGAGACGTATCTAGGGTGGGGCAAGTAGGGCACGTGCCCCGGGCGCCTTTTAAAGGGGGGCGCGCAAAATCGCCAATTATTAAATTTAAAAATGAAAATATAGCACAATAAAATAGTTCATATCAAACAATCCCGTACAGAATCCCCACACTTCGCAAATGAGCGAGAGGGAGTGTATGGTGTGCTCAATTCAGGTGCGCTGAAGAGCTACTTGAATTTATTGTGCAGTATGGTGATGAAAGCGTATTTCAGAATTTGTGCATTTTCATTCAAATTCTGCTCACAATTGCAGTTATTCATTGCAAGTTGTGAGTGATCTTCAAGTAAGTTAAATTTAATACTTTCGTATTTGAGGGCTACAAGGCATTAAGAAAGGTTATACGAGCTATCTTTGCTCAGTGTAGAGCGAGAAAAACGAAACATCGGAAACATCATCGATATGTTTGCGTTGCAGAAGGCCAGGAAGGTGCAATTGTAACTTTGTAAGTGTAATGGTTTTACGGTCTTTCTTTCGTTGTAAATTAGAAAATAAATGCAGTAGCGTAGGTAGGAGGGGTGGGGCAAGGGGGTCTATCATACCCCGGACGCCACTTGTAAAGAGGCGCCAAATGTGTACTAATCACGTACCATATATTACTATATGTGTTTCTGGAAGGAGAAGGGGCGCCAATAAAGGGTCGTGCCCCGGGCGCCAGTTATGTTCGCTACGCCACTGGGCTGCCTGTACACGATCAGTAATACTGTCAGTATTTAGAAATACTGACAGTATTAACATAATAAGCTAGTCTCCAATCAGTTAGGTTAAAGTGTGTGTATTTACTCGTAATTTACAATATTTGTACCGGCGAAATCGATTTGTATATGTAGAAGTGAGTTATATGTTTATACATAGGTCTCCGGGTCAAAACCGTACGGGGTAAAACCGGTCTATATACAATTTTTGCTTGGATGTATAAATATGAACCAAACTGATTTTTTATTATTAGTTGCAAAAAGGATGCTACGTAATCATAAAAGAGCTACTACTAGTAAAAAATATTGGAATAATATGAGAAAAATCATTGAAGTAGTATTTGACGGAACCATGGGGTACTTCAAAACTGCTGGAACATGTCAGGTATCAAAATCAACATTATACAAGATTGCGTCAACAAATTCAAACAAAAAAATGATTTGGGTTCTTCAACACGCAAAGGTTTAAAAGAGAATTTAAATCGATTTTTTCGGCGTTAAATATAGTATACGGTTTTGTCCATGTGTCGGTGTAAAACCGTAATAAATAGTGATTTAAATTTTTTATGTTCCAAAATATGTTGACGTGATTATGTTCCTTATGAAATTGACCAATTATAAACGTTACTTTCATACACTTATGTTTTAAAATGAATGATCTACAGCCCTAAATCCTTAGGTATACGGTTTTGACCCCTAAAAGAAGACCATGTAATAGAGGAGTCGGGTGTAGACACGTACTACATTCGCAAAACAAAACACGACAAAACAAATGTGAATCGTTTGTAAACACACAATGTGATTATTTTTTATTTCTTACAAATAAAATAATAAAAAAAACAAGATTTTTTGATCTCGGCAATTCTACTATGTAAGTATTATGAGAAAAATACTGGATATTTTATTTTATATTATTCTCGAATTTTCAACAACACTGTTACATACTAACTAGAAGTGAATAGTGTTTATGACATAATGTTTTACAACAAATAATAACAGTCGGTCAACAATGGCATGTCATGGCGACCGTGTCCGGAAATCGTCGACGATTGCCGACTAATCTCATCTAAGAGGATTTTTTTTATTGAAATTATCTTTTGTGTGTTGACATTTATCTAAATGTGGCCACGGAACAATGAATGTTGTGTATTCGTCGTCGAAATTTCTATATATTTTTCATAATGTTTTTCTGTACCTACCCGCCAAAGCTTTCCTTTTTCCTCAAAGCTTTTCTTTTTTTTATTTGATTTAGATAATAAAATTTATTTCGTTTTCAATTGTATCGAGACTGAACTGGAAAGTTTTATGTCAAATGATTTTCCTCTCCGAAAAGGGAAAAATATGATAAATATATTAAATGTGGCATATATTTTTTATATTTGAAATGGAATTTCGGTTGAAGGAAGACAAATAATCGTGGCGTCCCTTTTTTGGATGAGTCGAAATGAATAGGATATAGCAACACGTGGCATTATAACGTGAGTTCCACTAATTTTTTTGTTTGCAAGGAATCAAAAAAAATTTATATAATGGCTAAAAATAAAAATATCGCTGTCGCAGCATTCTGCACAACATTGTGAATTTCCATCTATAAAAATCTTCCGGGTATCGACCGTCTCCGGTTAAAGAACTCAAATTTTGTAAAAATCATCGGATACTTCATTCGAGAGTTATCGTACAGATACATTTTTAAAAGCTTTTATTTAACTTGCTATGTTAGTATGTTGGTTTAGATCAAATCTTGGAATCAAAATTTAGACAACTTCTAATTGAGCTAGAGGTTTCAAATTTTGCATACTTGTCTAACCTTGATGACAATGCAATATTGTATAATTAGTTTTGCTCTAAATCGACCCAAACCCAAAATTGTTGATTTTTAGTCCTATGCAATTTTTTTGACATTTCGAATTGTCAAATATTGTCCATTGATTTTATATTGCAATTTTCTGTTTCCATAGTTATGTTTGATTAGGGTAAATTAACCGATTAAAATATACATAGGTAAAAAAATTACTTCATTAATTTTTTTTTTTTTTAAATTAATTGTGATCAGACTAAAAAGTAGAAAATAAATTAAAGTAAAAAAAAATGTTTTTTTAAGAAAAAGCATTTATTTAAAAATGGGCTAAAAAAAAAATAAAATAACTTTTGAGTGAAGTTTGAAGCAATATGCAACATAATTTATAAAAGCTTGAGGAGTTTAATTAAGTTTGGTAACTACTGAAAAGTAAAATAGCTACACTTATATTCAAAACATCCATAACAGAAATAGTTAATGATAACGCCTCAAGCTTTTATAAATTATGTTGCATATTGCTTCAAACTTCACTCAAAAGTTAATTTATTTTTTTTAGCCCATTTTTAAATAAAAGCTTTTTCTTAAAAAACATTTTTTTACTTTAATTTATTATGAATATTATTTTCGGGTTTTAGTGACCTCAAAATAAGTTTCTGTCACAGTCTCGGACTCAAGTCGTACCATATGATACCTGTTGTAATAGCTCAATTTTCATTCGGTCGGTTTATCTATTATTACCAAGTCGGTACATAATTTATTTCCACCAAAGTTGTGTTTGTTATGTTGTTTCAGCGTTTTGGATGTCTGACCAACATATAATCCTGGACAATAAAATTTAATATATTTACATTTTCTCGTGGTTTTTTCAGTATTTCTAGAACAATCTCTAAACCAATTAATAAATAAATTCAGGTCTGGATGTTTCGTAATTCGAAAAACATTTTCGAAAAAAAATTCTTTAGTGAATAGTGTACGAGATTTACTCAGTTGAAAAATATTTACTCAAAATATTTTCTAACAGAATTCTTCGAATATACGTTTTCAATTTAGAAATTTCTTAAATAGATTGATCAAATACATTTTATATGTTGTCGAACAACAAATAGTTACATCTCGACGTTTCGATGTGTATATTCGATTATATTCTAAACCATCATTCTGTGATAAGAATGTACGTAGATATACCTATCTATCTATGGGGCGGAATAGATGTATGTATATGATTGGAATAAAATCTATTGTAAGTTCAGAATTGCAAAATATAATAATAGCAAATGGTAAATAAATGTAACCAAGATTGAGGGTACTTGTTGAGAAAATGTAGTTTGAGTATAGATTTGTGTACACTTGCTGAGAAACTGTATTTTTATTCGATCTTCGTGGAAAAAATTTATGGAATTAAGTTAGTTTTAAATTTTTTACTAGAGATAATATCTAATTTTTTTAAGATTTGGTTTTGGTTTTGATTACAGATTGGTCCAGGAAGAATTAACGGAAACGGATTGAAGTAGGTGCTATGTAGTCTACGGTTACTTTGGAGTGGTGTTTGGACGGTTAACATTACAGGTAATTATTTATTTCTCTTAGATTTTTAGATTTATTGACCGCTATGGTCAATAGCGCTTTGTTTTATTGCTTTTGAGGGATTTTAAATCGGCAGTCTGCATTCTATTTATGGTGACGTCATCAAAATTTAAAAAAATTGATTTTTCCTCTAGTTAAGCTTTAGGTTAAGGTCTTTGAAGCCGTTCTTTTTATTTTTATCAAAATTAGGCACGTAACATCATCAACAAAAAGACTTTTGTCGAGCGAGTTTAATTTCTAAGGAATTTCTAAGGAGTCTAGAAATTTCTAACGAAAATTTCATCATTTTGACTGCAAAAATGAGAAGTTTATATTCCAATTATCCAAATGTAACCAATGGCCCCAATTTGAAGCCGTTCTTTTCACTTTTATCAAAATTAGGCACGTAGCATCATCAACAAAAAGACTTTTGTCGAGCGAGTCTAATTTCTAAGGAATTTCTAAGGAGTCTAGAAATTTCTAACGAAAATTTCATCATTTTGACTGCAAAAATGAGAAGTTTATATTCCAATTATCGAAATGCAACCAATCGCTCCAATTTAAATCTCTTCCAGAAAAGCTTAACTTGAGGAAAAATCAATTTTTTTAAATTTTGATGACGTCACCATAAATAGAATACAGATTGCCGATTTAAAATCCCTCAAAAGCAATAAATAATTGGCTTCCAGTTTGATCATTCTATTATTTTATTTAGGTTTTTTAAGACACTGGAAAATTTTAATAAACTTGATGACATCAGCAAATTCGAAATTTCGAGCAATTTTAATATCAAAAGAGCTCGAGTTGTTGACTACTAAGCTCAAATTTTTAAAAAATTATTAATGTAATTTCGTAATTAATTTTGTAAATTGTTCAAAAAATTAGACTTTGTTCTTCAGATGATTGTGGTAATTGCTATTAATTGTCAGTGCTAAATTTCAAAAATTCCCTCTCATTAGCTTTTTGTTCAATTAAATTTTAGCGGAAAATCATTTATTCGTTCATTTAAAAGCAACCAATATTTTCTTCCGCGCACTATTTATTCATCATCTTCAAACAAGAAAATTTCTTTATTCTTTATGTTCTCCTGATTTACCAACATAATTGTGTACAATTATTTCATATTTCAAAAACATGTTACACAAAACAACATGATGTTTCATGTTTTTTTATAATAATATCACAACCTTAACGTTCGATGTGAGGACTGACATGACATGCGAGCAAGGAAAAAGGCACACGAAGGCGGGCATACAACATCAAAGAATTGATATTATTATGATAGATTTCTTCTTAACCGACTTACTTATGTCAGTCAGATGCTATACTACTTCATACTACCTACACCGTCGGTACAAGCAGAGTTTATGTTTAGCGCAGGCAGGCAAAAGTAGTTAAGCCCATTTTTTATTTTTTATTTTTTTTTTTATTTTATAATAAGGACCAAATCTCATATATTTCCAAAAGGGCAAAAGTCAATTCCACTCCTAACATCATTTTTTATGTACTTGTTATAAAAAAAATTCTTTTCAGAAACTAACAAAGGAAGCTAAGGTCTTAAAATTCTTAATAAAATAATAAATACCTAACAAGGAAAGGTTCCCAGGTGTCCGCCTCCGATTTCAATGCCACTGAAATATGTTATTCTACGTCGAAATCTAAAAGACATGTATTTTTCTTTATCGGCGGAAAAACGGTTTGAAGGGGTGAAATCGCCCTTCAAAAATTGAGGTAAAAAATTTTTACAAATATCTCGAAAACGGTAAGAGATAGAGCAAAAGTTTAAATTGGCAATATTGCTCTTTTTTAAAGAGCTATCTATTGATATTAAATTTGTTCAAATTAAATCAACAGGGGTGGTTGGGGGTTAAAATTTACGGGTTAATTTTGCAAAAAGGGGATGAAAATTAAACAATATAAAAATTTTGTTTACAGATTTGAATCTACGTCAAAAATCTAATTGACCTGTTTTTGCTCAATGTCCTAGTATTAAGTCTAGGGATAGTTAACTAGGGGGTGACTGTGTCGAATAGTCGTACTACTTGGGTAGTTCAAGAAGTTCTTCTTCATAGAAAATGGTTTAAGACAATTAGAATAACGTAGAAATGAAATTTTCGATTTCAAAATTCAGTTTGAGCAACACTGGGGAGGGGGTGAGACACCATCTTAAATTACATACTAGTTTACATACACTGAATTTTACTATTAACACACTGACAGTGGGTAATAAAGTCACAATAAGTGGTTCTGAAGTTGGACTGTCGTATGTAAAGTTTTTATTGGGTTTCCATTCATTTTGAAAATATCGTTATTTTCGGTATCGATAATTTTCGATAACGAAAACTATAAGATCCATTAAAAAACAAACCTTATAAAAACCTTACATACGATAGTCCAACTTCAGAACCATTTATTGTGACATTATTACCCACTGTCAGTGTGTTAATATTAAAAAAAAAATGTGCTACATGTTAAGAAAGTAATCGATTAAAAAAATTTACAAAATGCCATGTAAACTTAAACTTAAGTTAATTCAAATAAACTGATGTTGCTTGCATTTCATTTTAGTTTTTACTTTCTAGTGTAAAGTTGATATTTTGCACCTAACTACTTTTGTCTGCTTGCGCCAGATGTAATATCAGTGTACGTAGATGATATTGAATATTCCCGTACCCCACGATGGGGGTGCCTTATAATAAAAGTGCTTCTATGCTTTGGTATCATACCGGAAGTTTTTCTTTTCGTTTCACATAACAATTAGGTGGGTTTTACTGCGTTACCTTTATGTAAAAAAACTTAAATTTTTACGTTAAGGTACCATCACAGTGTGATCGGCCGAAAAATAGTCAATTTTCACAATTTTTTTTCGGATGGATAGGATGGGGAGATGGGGATGAATTTTTTTTTACGATTAATGTCACTATTTAACAACACAAAAATATTTTTTTTTTTTATTTTTATTTACTTTTTATAATTATTATTAATTTTTTGAAAAAAGTGCCTAAAAAAAGGACGAAATTTGGTGCCCACGATTGCGACCGCAGATTTTATCTAAAAAAAAAAAACCAAATAGATTATCAATCTGTAGGTAAGCCGCTATATTCCTATGAGAGCTTTCTTTTAAAATTTGAAAAAATGGCGGCAATTTGAATAAAAAGTAAAAAATTTTTTACATTTTTCCGTGTGAAAAAATACGAAGATATCAAAAAAAAGGTTCCCATAGGAACATAGCGGCTTACCTACAGACTGATAATCTATTTGATTTTTTTTTTTTCAGACAAAAACTGTGGCCGTATTCGTAGGCACCAAGTTTCACCCATTTTTAAAAACACATTGTCCAAAAAATTATAATAATTATAATATATAACGTAAAAGCCCCCATTATGGAACGGTATCTAATACTGGAACAGTTTTAACATTTACATATTTATTTCTTTAATTAAGTAATGAAACATTAAATGCGAGGTGAATTTAAATTGAAAAACAATCATTCTATTAATAATAATTTTTGTTATATAGTGGTATTAATCGTAAAAAAAAAATTTCCCCATTCCCCCATCCTACGCATCCGAAAAAAATTGTGAAAATTGACTATTTTTCGACCGATCACACTCTGATGGTACCTTAAGTAAAAGTGTAGTATTTAAATGGGCAACAGCTATCTTTAAAGTCAGCTGTGACCATAATATTTTTATGTTTTATACCTATAAATAAAGTTAGAATCACTTCAGTTCAAATTAAAATTAGAAAATATTTTTTGCTTAGATGATTCGTAGTCACTTCGGTAGTGCAAAATATGAAATCACATTAAATTGAATTTTCTTAACTATGTTATAACCGACAAAAAGTAAATAGATTGGCTTAAAAATGCCTTCTTGTGTATCCGAGCTCTATTGTGTTCATTTACTTGTCTGTAAAATGATACTTTCAAGAAAAAAAGAAAAATTAAGTGACTTTAAAAAAGTTCTCGTACTAAAATCGTTCAGGGTCACTTACAAAGTTTTAGTAAACAGAGGTAGTGGTAGAAATGGTGAATTCAATTAGCCTACTTAATCTGGCAAACATTTAGGCTTATATTATTACATCTACCCAGCGCTCTCACCAACGAAACAGTTTCGTATACAGGGTCGGATTTCTAAATATTTTCGTGTTCGAAACTATTTCAAAATTGGACAGAGGTAAGCTTGGAAATGTAAAACGTGATTTGTAAGTAAGTCAGCAATTAAAAAGTTTCGGCTAATTTGGTAGACTTGCCAGTAAAATAAAGAAAACTAAGAGGGGTCCCAAATATTTCACTCTCTAGCGGTCTCTACGCGTAAATCCAACCTGACTCCGGGTACTTTCGCGGTAGAGTGGAGTATGGTTAGGTATTTCTTTTTTGTGTCTTAATTATTAATATTTATTATGTAAATCACTTCGAATAATTCATATATTCTAATGTTTTACAATTCATTAACAAATAATAGGTATACATTTCTGATTTAATTTCGAGGAAAACAAAAAACATTTGTCGACCACGACGCATTTTTTGTTTTGGTGCTGATGGAGGGGGGGCGGTAGGGCACGCACGCGTTTGGTAAAATAAATAAAAATATATTTTATAACAATTATACCCGCAGGTGACGTTTAAATGTTACCGGGAAATATTTACTCACATAAACGACACAGAGTTGAGGCTACGGAGGAGTTTGTGCGGGTGAAGGGATGGGGCAGAGACGAACGATGGTGGGGAGTGTCAGTTTTTTTGTTAATGAGAAATATAATTAAATAGGAGGACACGGGATTTTTTATTTTTTCCATTTCTAGAAAGTTTGTAAGGTTATGTACGGTTGAATTTCCCCAGATAGTAATTTTTATTATTATTATTATTATTATTTTTGAGAGGAAGAGAAATTTACCGTTTTTTTTTTTTTTTTTTTTTTTTTTTTAAATGAGTCACTACTTGACTTTGTAGTGTTAGAAATAAAAATTATTTTTGAATGTCTTGCCGCGTTATTTATCAAATATCGAAATTTCGAAGACAGAAGGAAGGTCGCGGTAGATCGCATCCTTATAATGATATCAACAATTTGGGTTTGAAAGTTTATGAATCCGTTCTTAACCTTTGATCCTTTTAGCGAAAATCAAATATTTTCCTCTACTGATAAAATGTTTTCATCACATTGAATTAATGTTATAGTTTTTCCAAAATATTTTCGATTCTCCATTTTCCACTTTCGACACTTCAATTTGCTCAATCTAATTTTTTTTTCTTTTTCGTATTTTCACGGAACAAACAACAACGCCGTATTTTTACGACCGTATGCTATTTTTAACTTATCGATTTTTTCGAATTGAGTGTTTTGTTTCTTATCAGATAATACGAAATTTATTTTAAGTATTATTGAATTTGAAAGAAACTTTTTGGTGTTGAAAGGAGATAGTGAAGTGAGAAAAACTTTTTATAACCTGTAAATTTTATTCACAAAGTGTTTGTTGTTAGTTTTCGTAACGTATTACGCATTAAGGGGAAATTCGGTAAAAAAAAAGTCGATTTTTTTTTCTTCATAATTATTTTCCTGAAGGTGTTAGAAGTATTCTCCTAAAAAAAAAATCAAAAATCAAAAAGTTATGGGCATTTAATCACGCACATTATTATGATTTAATTTAAAAAAAAATACTTTTTTCTCGGAAGTACATTTTTCAACATGCTTCCTCATGTATCTCAAAAAGTATTTGAGATATCGGAATAAATCAAAGTGCATATTATTCCTCGATGTTGTCATTTTGGCAGAAACTAGGATCTTTTGATTCCGTAATATATTTTAAAAATGGCGGCTGTTTATAGTCGAGAAAAGGCGGTGATTTTTGAAAATTTATTTTCAAAATGCGATTTCTCGCTGATTTTTTATTATACATTATTTTTTTCTTAGATTTTAGTTAGTGCCATAAGTATATATGTAGGTATATTTTCAGAAAATTCTTGATTTTTTTATTTTGGTTCACTGGGGATTCCAGAACGCGAGGAACTATCAAGGTGGAAAAATCTCGCAGTGTCGAATTCAAAGCCATTTATACCTGCTTGGCTCATTTTTGAGTTTTTTTTTTTTAAAATCTGTTTGTAATTTTAAGACATGCAGAAACAGTGTTGTATATTTAGTTTTTTTTAAAAAAATATTTATTTGTATAAAAAAATAATAATAATAAACTTCGATTTTTGATGTTTTTTTGGCGAATCTCCCCTTAAAGGTACAGGTTGGTCCTGATTTTTACTTCCGTAAAACGAGTAATTAACATTAACAAAGAAAACACTTTTCTCACCCGTTTGTAATTTGTTTTACAAGAAAAATGTTTTTCTGTTAAACAAAAGAAGAGTGTAAATAAATAATTCGAGGAAACTCGAGCAGTGTCCGTTTAAATGGACTTAATAGACATGATGAATTTTCTTTTATTTTCACGGATACGAGTTTGTTAGGAGTGGTGTATATGTATAAAAGTGTTTTCTCAGCTGTGAAAATGTGTACAGTTTTCTTGAAAACAATTTAAAAAAGACTAAAGTGAAACTTGATAAATGTGTGTTAGTTTTCATTTTAAAAACTGTTAGTTTTCATTTTAAAAATTGCTTAAAAAAAATTAGTTTACGTATTGTTAGTATTACATAACCTATAGATTACTTTTAAGCCCGATTTACATTAACGCTCCGCTCTCAGTACCATATCACTCCACTCCCGATTCGATAAAATATTCTTACACAATAAACAATGAGTGCATTCACATCATCGTTCTGATATCGGTCCGATATCAGTCGTGGTTCGCTCTCGGTTCAATACCACTCCAATACCAATACCACTCAGGTAATATTTTATCGGAGCGATATCAGACTTGTTATGGCTTGTACCACTTTTTTGATTCCACTCTACTCCGCTTGCATTCAGTTGTTATGAAAAGATATTTTTATCGAACTGAGACCGAACTGGGAGCGTACTCAGAGCGGCATTATAATGTGAATAGAGAACGAATAGGTACCAGCATGATATCGGCACTGTAATGTGAACACAACAAGATTATATCGAATCGGGAGCGTAGTGATATCGTACCGAGAGCGGGGCGTTAATGTAAATCGGGCCTTAGCCATAGAAATGACACGTCATAAGGATGAAAAATATTTTAAAAAACATGGGATCGTTGCTTTGTCACTTTTCATAACAAAAATCGTATAAACACGAGTCGACACTTCGGCCATTACGCCATCCTCAGGTGAAAACACAAGTTGTGTTTTTCACCTGAGGATGGCGTAATGGCCGAAAGTCGACTCGTGTTTATACAATTTTTGTTGTGATAAGTGACAAAGTAACGATCCCATGTTTTTAATATGGATTTTCACAAAGTAAACTTTTTCAATATTAATTATTTAAAAATATTTTAGTTTACGACCCCATCTTCTTCGCATTTAAATTTTCTGACATTCAAATATGTACACTTAAGAAATTTCCTCGGTTTTAGAGTCTCGAAAAAACATCTTGGACTTCTTATAGTCTCTTCAGATCCATCTGTCTATCTGTTCGTCTCTCCGTCCGTCGGAAAGATAAAATTTTACAAAATTTTTTTTCTTAATTTCTTGAAGTTGTTTCCCAAATTGAAAATTGGAGATGACATTTTTTTTCGTGTACCATATCGTATGAGATCTTGTTCGAAAGGACTCATAAAATGAAATTTGGGTTTCTAGTACCATTTTTTGTTTTGGAGCCCCGCTTGCGAAACATTCAAACCGGCGAATAGCTCCCCCCGCGTAATTTTTAAATTGTTGCGTTGATGTAAAAAACTGAAAAAAATACAGGTAGCAATCATTGCTGCTATACTACTCCATAAAAATTATTTTGACCAAGGTGTATCGGTAACTTCCATAAGATACTATGAAGTGGTTCCCAATAAATGAAATTGTATGAAAATTTCCTTCAAAAATTCAAACGCAAATCATTAAGGGAAATGCTGGTGGAAAGAAAATGGACAAAACTAAAAAATCGAAAAGATCTTTTAAAATAAAGGGGGAGGATCCTCCAGACAACAGGTTTTTTAATAATTTTTTTTTAAGAAACTGGATACATTTATTGCATCAAATGAAGTTACATAGTATAGTACCTGTTATGATATATTCACTCGTAAATTTTTATGCAAAAAAATGAAAAAATTGCGGCTCTACAGCTGTTCCAAGTTGACTCCTTCGATTTGCGCCGTGGAATACCCAGCCTCTTGTAATCAACTGAATTCAATCGGACAAAAAAATTTTATTAAAATAAGTCATTACGCTTTGCATATACCTATTTCTGATGAGAAAAAATTTTTTTTTCACAATTTAAAATCAAAAAGAAAAAATTTCACTTTTTTTTTTTTTTTATAAACAAATTGTTATAAACAATATTTATAATAATAATTTATGCAAAATTTTAGGTATATCCAAAGGCCAATATCTTCAAGAATATCTGTACAAAATTTCAAGTTAACATCTTAATAACTTTTTAAGTTATGTTCCACGGCGCGGAAAAATACCTGTTTTGAGAAGTTAAAAAGTTTTCATTCTTGAAAAGTAGAGTTAAAAGCAGTTTATCGTTACCTATGATAATCTTTCTATTGGGCTTAAAACATCGGAAATATATTCTTTAAGGTTCAAATGAACTTTTAGAGCAAACAAAAAAATGTAAAAAAATTTGAAAATTCTAGAAGACCCTCCTCCCTTAAGGTTCACTTAACCACTTTTTTATTTGGGAAATACCGAGGCTTTTGTTGAATATGTTGAATAAACGATAAAGAATGTACTTAAAAAAACATTTTTTTTTTTACTCTGAAAGCTATCGGAAACTCTAGTCACTGTGGAACTCTAACTGAATGCGTGTCCCATACTCACTGGTGAATTTTTGATAATATTACTGTTCATTCTGTTGGTATAATGAATTGAATTATAAATATGGTCCATCCTATATCTATTAGTAACTCTGTATGTGCGATAAATAAAAAGTTTTCTCCTCGCTGTTCAACTTTTCAACTATTTTTTTTTCACGTATCTCATTTGTTTATTTTAACAGTGACTCAATTACGTTTTGTTCTAAAAGCAATACCTTGTCGGACAAATTAATGTAACAAATATTTATGGTTGGACAAATATTCTCCTAGCTGCATATACATACTGTGTTTTCGATGTAGGTATATACTCCTGTAGGTAGCTAGTATAAGCTCCATAAATAGATATCAGTTAATAAATTAATAAATAAATGTAGCCGTAATACAAATCTATGTATTTTGTGTGATTGGTTTTTTTTTCAATTTTACATTTTTCAATATAGATTTTAATTTAGATTTGAGTATTTGTTTTATGTTCTCATTTATTAACTAACACAAGATAAACACATTGTACCTGTGAGGTACCTTTATTTGTGGTCTAAGTGTTTGTTTTCAATTACGAGCACATAAAAAGAATACACCTGTCTTATCTAAGACCTGTATCCATTTAAAATAGTTTAGCTTTCTAACAGTGAAACAATTTTCAAAATCAGTTCAGTAGTTAATTTTTGGTATTTTTGGGTCGTCTGGACCCTAACGAATCGCATGTAGCCATTTAACAACATATTATTACATTACATAACTATAGTTTTCGATTTTTTTTCTAGCTATTCAAATATATATAAATTATATTTTCTCTCTAAAGGAGGGCATCATACAAAAATTTCCTTTCCACATAACGTACTCTTAAAAAATTGGACTAATTTTAATTTAAAAAGATGAGACAGAGCTATTGTTATTATAACACATACATACATATTGAATAACTAACTAGCACTTGTTTTATCTAGAAAAGAATTGCTAAAACGATGAAACATTTATTGTAAAAAAATTTAGCAAATTTCTTAATTTTTCTTAAAAGCTAGTTCACTTAGTACAATGTTTTAAAAGCTTATCTTATGCAATTTTTACGCCCTTTTCGATGGTGTCAAAAAAAATTAAAAAAATTTTTGAATTCTAGCCAAATTTTGCAAAAAAAACCACTAAAAATGGCGAAAAATGGCCAAAAAACCTACTTCTGGGCATCCGACGTGTCTGGCTAACGAACGTAGCCGAGCCAGTCCGGATTCCAGCTCGCATACCAAATTTCATAAGCATTAAACGTTTCGTTCGAGAGTTATCGTGTACACACAAATACATATATATATATATATATATATATATATATATATATATATATATATATATATATATATATATATAAATTTTAGTGAAGTAGATTTTCGGGTTCGAGAGGCTTCAAAACAAATTTCTACTATAGTCCCGGACTTAGGTCTTACCCATAAGAGCTGCTGTAATAGCTGAATTTCCACAATGGAAATTCGCTAAAATTGTTATATAAATATATTTTTAGTTAAATTTTATTATTAAAAATATTTAAAGTTTCAATTACTTTGTCAATTTCACTAGAATTGAGTAGAATTTACTAAACGCGTTTTCAATCTCGCGACCATCATCAGAGTAATTGAAGAAATGTATGTGGGAGTGTAATAAATACTCTTAAAAATGAATTTGGGAAAAACCCGTCATTATACTATTTCATATGAAATAGGCTGTACAATAACGTACCTGAAGACGATGTTGATAAACCAGTTTTGAATAATAGAGGTAATTATTTTTATCTGTGTAAGGTAAAAATTTTTAACCAATATGTTTAAGAATAAAGGAGGGGTGTCCAAAATGTTAAAGTTGCTGAAATTATATTTTTTCGTTTAGAAGTTCAGTTTTAATAAAGGTGAATTATTTAGGTCGTTTTGATCATTTAAAACCTCCACTTGTGGGTCACTGTTCAATCTATTAATTTCAAGAGCCTCCAAGAGATTCAGTTTTGTACCCTTTTGACAAATATGTAGAACTTTTGGTTTGTGATTTATATTGGGGAAATGACCTGTTTCTAAGACGTGTAAACCAAAATTTGAGCTATGAATTTGAGATCCAACATGTTCCTTATACCTTGTCTCGAAGCTGCGACCCGTCTGTCCCACGTATTTAGCATTACACTGCGAACAATCTAAGCGGTAAACTCCACTCTTTTTTAGCGGATCAGTATTTTCTTTTGCGTTAAAAAGTGAACGGCCGAGGTTTCCAAATGAACAGAAGGCGGGTGATATATTATATTTTGAAAATAAATTGCCTATTTTTTGTGAGATGACACCTAGGAAAGGGAGTGATACATAATGTTTTGGATCTGGACCAGCAGTAATAGATGGATATATTTGTTCAATGGTGATTTTGTGTTGTTTTTTACGAATGAGTTCATTTATTAAATGGGTTGAAAAACCGTTGTTGAGGGCGATTTGTTTTATTGTGTTAAGTTCAGTTTCTCGGTCTTTTGGTAGAAGAGGAATAGCGAATGCTCTGTGGATCATTGAACGATACGCAGCTAGTTTGTGGGACCTGGAGCTAAAGGAGTCAGCAGGTATAGTTAAATCTGAAAATGATGGTTTACGGTAGATATTATAAATGAATTTATTGGTGTCTCTAAGGATGGTTATATCAAGGAAATTTATGGATTGGTTTTCTTCTATTTCTTTGGTAAATTGGATTTTTGGGTGGATGCTGTTGAGATATTTTAAATAGTTGTCCAGCTGTCGGTCTGTTCCTTTGAAACCAACTAGGATGTCATCTACATAGCGAAACCAGAAAAGAATGTGTTTTTTAGAAATAGGGTTTTGTAAGATAGAAGTTTCGAGGTTATCCATAAAGAGTTCAGCTAAGAGTGGGCTTAGGGGGGAACCCATTGGGAGACCAGAATTTTGGATATAAATTTGCTTTGGGAGATATAAATTTGGTGTAGGAGACCACTGGTCTTACAGGATATTCTTTCTTATGCAACTTGATGAGGCCGTAGAGTTTAGGGGCTTCCGGGTTCATTGGAAAACTCAAAAATATCAAATGATTCCAATGAACCCGGAAGCCCCTAAACTCTACGGCCTCATCAAGTTGCATAAGAAAGAATATCCTGTGAGACCAGTGGTCTCCTACACCAAAGCACCTGCATATAAATTTGCCAAATTTTTAAATAACACTTTTAAACAAATAACAGAATTTCAGCCACAACATTCAGTAAAAAATTCCGTGGATTTATGCAAAAAATTAGACAACCTACAGATACAACACAACAGTTTCAGACTAATTTCATTTGACGTTTCTAACATGTTCCCGAATATTCCGTCTAGGGATTGTATCCCAATTATTAAAAACATTTTAGTAAATAATAATTCCTCTACACTTTTACAAAAAGAAATCGTTGATTCATTTTCACTGTGTCTGGAACAAAACTATTTTCAATTTAATAATCAAATTTATATTTATATTTGATATTTTTGAGTTTTCCAATGAACCCGGAAGCCCCTAAACTCTACGGCCTCATCAAGTTGCATAAGAAAGAATATCCTGTAAGACCAGTGGTCTCCTACACCAAATTTATATCTCCCAAAGCAAATTTATATCCAAAATTCTGGTCTCCCAATGGGTTCCCCCCTAAGCCCACTCTTAGCTGAACTCTTTATGGATAACCTCGAAACTTCTATCTTACAAAACCCTATTTCTAAAAAACACATTCTTTTCTGGTTTCGCTATGTAGATGACATCCTAGTTGGTTTCAAAGGAACAGACCGACAGCTGGACAACTATTTAAAATATCTCAACAGCATCCACCCAAAAATCCAATTTACCAAAGAAATAGAAGAAAACCAATCCATAAATTTCCTTGATATAACCATCCTTAGAGACACCAATAAATTCATTTATAATATCTACCGTAAACCATCATTTTCAGATTTAACTATACCTGCTGACTCCTTTAGCTCCAGGTCCCACAAACTAGCTGCGTATCGTTCAATGATCCACAGAGCATTCGCTATTCCTCTTCTACCAAAAGACCGAGAAACTGAACTTAACACAATAAAACAAATCGCCCTCAACAACGGTTTTTCAACCCATTTAATAAATGAACTCATTCGTAAAAAACAACACAAAATCACCATTGAACAAATATATCCATCTATTACTGCTGGTCCAGATCCAAAACATTATGTATCACTCCCTTTCCTAGGTGTCATCTCACAAAAAATAGGCAATTTATTTTCAAAATATAATATATCACCCGCCTTCTGTTCATTTGGAAACCTCGGCCGTTCACTTTTTAACGCAAAAGAAAATACTGATCCGCTAAAAAAGAGTGGAGTTTACCGCTTAGATTGTTCGCAGTGTAATGCTAAATACGTGGGACAGACGGGTCGCAGCTTCGAGACAAGGTATAAGGAACATGTTGGATCTCAAATTCATAGCTCAAATTTTGGTTTACACGTCTTAGGTCATTTCCCCAATATAAATCACAAACCAAAAGTTCTACATATTTGTCAAAAGTGTACAAAACTGAATCTCTTGGAGGCTCTTGAAATTAATAGATTGAACAGTGACCCACAAGTGGAGGTTTTAAATGATCAAAACGACCTAAATAATTCACCTTTATTAAAACTGAACTTCTAAACGAAAAAATATAATTTCAGCAACTTTAACATTTTGGACACCCCTCCTTTATTCTTAAACATATTGGTTAAAAATTTTTACCTTACACAGATAAAAATAATTACCTCTATTATTCAAAACTGGTTTATCAACATCGTCTTCAGGTACGTTATTGTACAGCCTATTTCATATGAAATAGTATAATGACGGGTTTTTCCCAAATTCATTTTTAAGAGTATTTATTACACTCCCACATACATTTCTTCAATTACTCTGATGATGGTCGCGAGATTGAAAACGCGTTTAGTAAATTCTACTCAATTCTAGTGAAATTGACAAAGTAATTGAAACTTTAAATATTTTTAATATTTAAAATGAAATTTCACAAAGTAAACCTCTCAACAGTAAATTATTTAAATTTTATTAGGTTAGGTAATTATTCTTAAAAATAAGCTTATGAACATTACCAAGTATGGCGAACTTTGGTTCGCATTTAAATATATGTTTCAGTTAACATATTTGATATCATTCAGTTGAGTTTATCTAGCTTGATAATTTTTCACCAAGTGAAGCTTTAGTGAGCTTGAATTTGTTCAGTTCTAGTAATTTAAAAAAAAAAAAAACATCTGGTAGAATCAGTTTGGTGTCTCAATTTATTTTAAGCTCGTTTCAAAGTGAATTATCAAATTTAAATTTTATTCCGGAAATTGTGGAAAATCTTTTGTCACTGACTACGGAACTCTGATTTAATGCTTTGAATTAGAACATTTAAATTGTTTCAGTAATTATGTGCTCTTATGCGATATTAAAAACTGGTCAAGTGCGCGTCAAATCACACAAAACGATGACATTGGGTAAAGTGTGAAAGAAAAGCTTATTGAAGTGAAAATTCAATAATGTAATAATTTTTTTCCGAAAAATATTTAATTAAAAAAAAAAAAAAATTCGGAAAAAATTCTTAACAATTTATTGCTGTTTTATACCTGTATCATCAAAGTGGATTTTGAAATTTGATAAAATATAGGTATCAGTTAAGTTGCCTGGCTAATTTTCGAAGATAATGGCAACCAGTCGGGGTATTAGAAAACATTCCCAAAACCTTCAAGTTCCGTTTGCTCGTAGAAATGATGGAAATGAATAAAATTTCCATTCTTTACTAAACAATTCGTGAAATAATTTCCCTACATTCTCTCATTATAACATTACTATGCATATAGACTACTTGTACCGTTGATAAGAGTCGCCACTGTTTTAAGCTAATCAACTAGCTCGTTTCAATTAATTAACTCAAGAGGAAAGTTAAGTGTTAGTAGCTTCTCATACATTACACTTAAAAATTCCCTGTATATAGTATACCGAGTGAGTTTTTTGAGAGTTGCCATTTTTATTACAGCCAGATTTGTGTGATAGAAATTGTACTGGAAAAGGTTCTTTTCTTGGATGTAAGGGCCCGTCCACACGCTCAAGCTTTACCACCGACTTACCTGCGCAAACCAGGTTTGTGCAAGTAAGTCGCTACGTTTTTTCCCGTCCATACGTACATGTTTACTTGCACAAACTGGTTTGCGCAAGTAAGTCGGTGGTAAAGCTTGTGTCGTGTGGACGGACCCTAATAGAAATGTAGCCAACCAGAACATTGTCGGCTGAAGTAGCCTCAAATACATACGCATAATTTTACCGCCTAATTGATAAATTAAGGAAAAATTCAAAAAATTAACTTCGGTTGAAAAAGTTTTTTTTCTCATTTGTTTTTAATTGATGCATTAGATCAGTTTTACGGAAAAATTAATATAGAGTTTCATTTAAAAATCTATAAGTTTGTATTATAGCTCGAAAACCATAAGAGCTATACTGCTCCTGACTATAGCCCCCGTCGATATCTACAACTCTTATTTGAACAATTTTTGGATGAAATCAACGGTTTGGCTGTAACAAAAATGGCAATTCTCAAAAAACTCACACGGTATGGTACAAAATTTAATCAAAGACAATTAAGTATAAAATTTACGAATGTTACGAACGAAAAATGTAGAAAATTTATCGACGCTAATTATCGAGACGGAAAAGATTAATTAATTTTCGTAGCATCTGAGATGTGTGCGAAAATTATTATTTTTCACTTTATCTTAAAAAAAAAATACCACCCTTGGGCTTTGATTGTATAACAAATAAGTATAGTATAGATTATAAAATACATAGGTGTTATTTCAATTGGTATCTGAAAGGTGAAGTATTAGAAAGGGGAATTCCACTTTTAATTACTGTGTGTATGTGTGGGATATAATTAGTAATTTAAATGTTAAAAGGTAACAAACGTGTCTTGTGTAAATAAATAACCTGTTCCAGGGGCGGTATTCACTAAAGAACAGGGGGAGAACAGTAATCAATAAATGTATCAAGAGAAAAATTATTGACATTATGATATTTTCGTGGTTTTTTTTTTAATTTCTAAGAATCTTTTGTGGGGTAAGTCGCTAGCCTACTTTCGGTACAATTGCGTTTTAAATTGTACCTACTAGACTACTAAAATTGTATCTTTGGAAACAGATCATCTTTTAAATACCCTTTCTGTGAATCCGTCTCTGAATTGATGATGCTGTTACCGTTCTTCCTAGTTAGATACACCAACCAAAAAGAGCTTTCATGTACAGTGTTCGTGATGCTTATAGTACAACCTATAAGCACAGTTCCGTTCCTATGTGTATCGTTTCAACAATTTTCTACATTGAACTAAAATCTAGTTCAAACGACTATAAAAAAAATATAACACTCTATTACATATTACCCGAGGAATAAGACCTCGAAATATCGAAGTCGGTGTATGAGATAAATCTTACGCTGGTATAGAGATGAGTTATCTGGTCTATGTATCTACACTGGTGGTATATTATTATCAAATCGTAAATCTTCTAACGCAAATATAGTATATATCGAGGAAAATGTAGATGCTTTGAAGGGAGACATGTTATATTCTATAAAATGTGTTATTTGTAACTGGGTAGGCAAGATATAGTTGCCTATATTTAAGATAAATTCATCTAATTATCGAGTTACCCGAAAATGAAATGTGTTTGAAGATATTGTTTTGATTTTTTTTTATGCTATCAAAATCGGGGTAAGCCAAAAGGGAGGATTCACATTTTTATGTCATTTACCAGAACTACCTAATAAGTCTGCAGGGCACTCTTAAAATGGAGTTAGTGCGTGCATTTTATGAAATAAAACAAAAATTACTTTTTCAAACAAAGACACTTTTTGACTGTTTGGGTTCGAGCCAAGTAATACAGTGAAATTTTATTATATCCCGACAGTTTGCCAGAAGATCGTGTAGTCTAAAGTTGGCCGAGTACGAGAGTGTAGAAAGTCATTTCGTGCTTCTTTGGCTCGTCTCGAACCACTTTCTATTCTTATGGGTTTTTGCTCGAATCCCATAATCAAACACCCAATTACTTTGTGGTCTTATAACGTTTGTGGATAATGATTGGGGCGTCTGCAACGATCCAATCGACCCTTATATAGCCAAACTATACTAATAGAAGGTTTGATGTAAAACTAGGTTAATTGTAACTCTATGTATAGTAACAATTTTAAAAAAATGTAATTGCTTTCTATTTAAAAAATTTAATTTCAATTAAGCCAAATTAATGTTTACAAATTGCATACACGTTACTAACTACTACTCTGGCATTATTCTTTTGAAGTTCGTTTATTCACTCCAATTCATTTTGTATATATTTATTTTACTCACTCACCCCAATAACACAATTGCTCTACTCATTTGTTCACTCACACCGGTGACTAAAGCGATTGTCGGATGAATAACAACATATATCCCTGGCATACCTCTAGCCTAGACAACATACATAGGTACAACAGCTGGTTAATTCCCCCAATACAATGCAAGATCTATTATGTTTTAAGAAAATGTAGGTACAGTAAATTCCCATCCATGTTCGGTATGTATATATGTTGGTATTAACCCCACACCTGACACCGCCGCTTATTTCCAAATACATCTCTTCTTAATTAATATTATACTAAGTACCTTTTGCAAATGGATATACCAACATCGCATTTGTATGGTTTCCATCAGTGTTGGTTGTTGTTGGGATGGCAGTGCACCGTTTATACTTTCTATGTAATCCGTCAGTGGAGTGTGTAAGAAAATTTTCAGGTGACAGATATGTGATTTAATTTGCGTGTCATAAATGTTGAGGCCATTTTCTTTCGGTGCTGACTAATGTGCAGGTTATTAATTTAAAAAGGAGGTGCGTAGGAGGGGGGATTTATTTTAATTAAAGTAAAATAATTATACCTGATGTGACCGACCATATTTTCTATAACGTCTTGGCTAATGGATATTTTAAGTTAGGTTATGTGAAATATTCGAAATATTGCCTGTAATGATTAGTGGAATTTTTGTATAATCCAGTTTCGACACTTGTATAATCCAAATTTCAGATCGATCACGGCTTGACAGTTAGCATAGGTGTTGCCCTCTTTCAGTGCCGTATAAATTTTGATTAACTGTGTAGGTATATATAGTAAAATTAACCAATAAATAATAATATTTATTTAAATTCACTGAATAAATTTAAACAATATTTATGCAATTATTTATTTTATTATTTTATATTTTACTATTGCGTCAGTACAGTATCTGTATAGCTGAAAATCGATTCAGCCTATTAGCAGTGGCGTAGCAGTAAAGTTACTACCCTACGCCAGCGGAGCTGACCTAAATTCTAGGAACGGAAAATATTTCTGAAAGTAATCTGGTTATTTTGGTAGCGAAAATTCAACCAATCCTACTAATCTAAATTACGTCGACAAAGCTTGAAATGAAAAAAAAATTTGTGCACCTGGTGACGTCATAAATTTTTAAATGTCTTAAAAACCGTAAATAAAAAGCTCTAGTGGTGAAATTGGTGGCGAATTATAGGCTTTCGAAGCCGCTGTTTTCATTTTTATCAAAATTAAGCAACTAAGATCACTAGGAAAAAAGATTTCTGAAAGAAATTTCAACGTTTTGATAGCGTTTAGATAGTGCCAGTTAGATAATCTTCGCTCAAATTTTCGTCCAGACTCTCATAGACGGCAAAATCTTAAGTCTACCTCTACATATCTGTAGAAAATTACGCAAGGCGTTTTTTAATTTTATATGTTTAAATAATTTTGTCGTCGACTGTAATTTAATAAACGTTTCTTATTACAACAAACTTGACGTAAATAATGTTGGGTTTTGTTTTTAAATAAAAAAAAAAAAAAAAATTAATGAGAATTATTATGGACTGTTATATGCACGAGGGCACGTGTATTGTTTCACACATATTGGTCTTCTGCGGGAAATTTTATAACCTAAGATATCCTATAAAATCATAAACATTAACTTACTCGGTTGGGAAGTATAAATAAACATTATGTTTGCCTGATAATTCATTAGCTTTTATGTGGTAATTTAATATTATGGTAATGCATGGAACACTGGAAGGAATACAACAATCTCTTTTTTGCAGTCACTTATGGGTAAGTATGTGCATTTTACAGAACTATGTTGTCATTCACTTAGTAGCTACTAATGGGTGTGTTTCAGTTGTTATCATATTGTTGCCGTTGTGTTGACACGGTATACGTGGTATAACGTACATGTACGTACTACATACATATTAATATTATATATGTATATGCATATGCAAGACACCCATACACACAACCATCTATCGCACAACACACACAACTCCACGTGCACATATATAACATAGTGGGGGATTATTTTCTATCCTTTGTCGTTACACTGGTTTCAATAGTATAGAGATACTACCGTTCTTTCTGTAATATTCTGTGAGGTAGTGATTTATTTATATAGTTTGAGTAAAGTCGGCGTAAATAACGCACACCCAGAATCGTCGAGAGAAATGGCAAGCAAGCCTCGGTGGAAAAATTTTTCCCCAAAAAACCCAAAAATACAGTCCGATAAGCAAAACAAAAAACACTTTGCACTTTTACCTGAGCTTTCAGGCTACAGCCCCTCCTCCCACTCTCGCCGACTCTGCGCAGACCATGAGAGTACGACTTCCATTTGGTTTTGAAACTTGGTAGTACTAAACGTCAAGCTGTTTTGACTTAAAAAATTTTCTGATTATTTATTGTTGCATTAATGTTTTGTGGGTTTTAGGGTGGAATTTGAATGATTTTGGAGGGTGACTTTTCATCTTCTGGGGTCGACACGATTTAGAATTCAAAAGTTTTAAGACTATTGTAGCTCAAAACCGAATAATTATTCTTAAACGCATATCTGTTGATTCAATCTAGATGTAATTTATTGGTCTAAGGATTTCTGAAAATTTTATTAGCTACAATAATGTCACGTTAGGTTTAAATTTTATTGCTAGCAATTTTAAAATTTTCTAACTGAATATTATCTGTTTAGTATATAAGGCCACTTTTCCCGTATAGTCTTGTATGTCAGATACAATCAATTTAATACATATGGTTACCTCCAGAACTTTTCTCGAACACAAGCTGCTATTTTCATAGACGTGATAGAACTACGTGACGTCATTACACTAAATATAAATATGCGAATTTTTTTTTTATTAGTGTAATTCTAAATACATGCAGTTATTTTAAATACACTCACAATTTGAAATAGGGAAAGACAGTTGTAAAACGTGTTTGTTACGAGAATATATACCTCATTTCAGATAAAATTGATCATGAGTTTTCGTTAAAAAATTAAATAATTCTTATATTCGAAACAAATCGATCTTCTATTCTTTTCTAAAAATAAACTGCAAATTTAAAATTTACATAAATGTAATAATAAAAGAGATAAAGCCAAGAAAACGGAAATTATTTAAATTCAAAGTGACGAAGCATGGTTAAATTTAACTGAAATAGACCATAAAAATATTAATATATTTAAACAATTTTTAAACTGGACAAGTATTTCAGACAGTTTAACAAAATTCATTTGTGATGAATTAAGTTGTGTTATAAAACAAGGAGCTAAGTGTGAGTTTTAATCCCGAGTGTGAAGTTTGTTACCAGAGGACCTGCTAAGCTCCGAGGGCAACAAATCACACGAGGGATGAAAGAAAACACTATAGTCCTGTGGTGTAAGTGTTATTTTTTGCAATTCTAATTAATTTAAAATTATAAAAATTTAAAAAATTACTTAAATGTCATTCAAATTGTATGTAATAATATTCCATCAAGTATACTTTGGATATAAATCAATGGATATAATACAATACAACTGTTTGTCTTTATCGACAATTTTGAATTTGTTTATTATTTTCAATTACCTAGCAATGCTATTTAATTTAAGATTTTCTATAAATTGTGCTTGCTAATGGGTTTAAAAGCGGAAGCAAAATAATTTTTTAGTTCCTTGGGACTAAAAGTGGCTCTTTACTCCCTATTATGAGGGACTAAATCGTGTCTTTTAGTCTCGGAATTGCAAAAAAAAAATATTTGGTTATTTGTAATATACACAATTTACCTACTTTGTTTAAATGTTATTTTTAATATTATTTCAATTGTTTCATATCCGTGTCACCAATACATACACAATCGTTCTTTCCTATTTCAAACGATAAAAACGAAAAATATTGATACTTCTCAAAACGATTTAAACGGGTTAAAGTTTTAAACGTTAGTAATAAATTAAATTTAATACAGTATTTTAAATTTCCATCTTTTCCCCGGCAGTGAGCGGTTTCAGTTTCTTGCGGTCCGTTTCACGACACCAACATAATTTACTGTCATGAACCATTTTTTGTTAATTCAAATATAAAATATTTTCGCTTATAAATCATTGGCGCGACCGTAGTAATACCGCATGTTGGAAAATGATGAAAATATCGTGCCGTGAAAATAAATGACACGTTTCGTTTTGCCGAGTTGAGGAGAATAATTTCGTTCGTGAAATATTAATTAATTTTAAGTAACCCAGTTAAAAATTACGGGGAAATTATCTTTAATGATTAAATTCTCCCCGGACGCCTACAAGTGGTCGGATGATGTAGTAGTATTTTATGTAGATGATGAAATGTAATCAGCAGACAATATATTTTCACATAACAACGGTATGAATCTGCATATACTTAATTTGAAGAATAAGTGTTTCTACGTGGCAATATATAAAATAATATTAGGCAAAATTTACTTGACGACAAAGAAATTATTAGTACAGATGGTGAGCAAAATAATAAACACCTTTGATATTTGTTCCTCTGTTTTCATTCGCGTGGTTGCATTGCCTATATTCAGGGGCAAATAAGAACATACAGCAATCCCCCGAAGAACACGATTGTAATTAGTTCCGTGTTCTTTGAAACCGTGTAGTTCGAGACCACCAAAAGATAGGCATTTCTTATTACAAGTGTGAGAATAAAAAAATATAAAAAAAACATTCCGTTTAATTTGCAAGTTGTGGGTATTCCAAACATATTGCGACTGTTAAAACCTACTTTTCGTTATCGAAAATTATCGATAACGGACTACTTATCATAAATTGGTTATAATTGTTTAATTTAAGCTCTATTAGTCCCTCTGATTTGGTTACCAATAGAATATTTTCGAAAAAATTAGTTTTCGATATTTTTCGTAAAGTTACGAAAAATATCGAAAACTAATTTTTTCGAAAATATGCTATTGGTGACTAAATCAATGGAGCTAACAGAGCCTAAAGAAACCAGTTATAACCAATCGATGGTAAGTTACGTGGTATCGATAATTTTAGATAACGAAAAGTAGATTTTGACAGTCTCAATATGTTCGGAATACCCGTAACTTGCTTCGTTTAAGCCTTCAAAAATTTCGTTATTTTTTCGCTAGGATGCATCGTTTACGAGATATTTACGATCAAAAGTTTACGTAGACCCGTTCTTTGAGACCCGTGTTCTTCGGGGGATGCCTGTAATAGGTTTGTTAACTGCTCAAAACAGGTTTGAACTGGTCCGTTTAAAAAGCTAGACCAAAATTTAGTTTGTGATTGACTACGTAAATGTTCTTATTTGCTCCTGATTATAGGCAATGCACATAACGCGTCCCAAGTGCCTGACTACCTAGTAAATGGAATTGTTAAATCTTTTTGTTAGAAAATTGTAATTAATCATAACAAAAGAATGTGAAGTATTAATTTTTTTTTAAGAACCTACGTATCGAAAACGCATGCGAAGTAAATCACTGTTCCTATTGTTTCATCTCTGCATCTAGGAGTTGACCGATAATTCTTAGGCGTGTCGTAAATTTTTGCTGCATCTGTATCTCAAAAATTTTACCATATATTATAGTTCGTAATTAGAATATAAACGATCTTTTCACTTTACATAACTATTATAATAACGACCTAATTTTAAAACATAATTAACATCCGCTCAGTTGCTTAGCTAGTTACTCAGTCCGTCAGTCGCTAGTTGCTCAGTTTTTGAGTTGTTCCGTCATAAAACTATTCTTACAACTTACAATTTACTTGCTAAGTTTTTGTGATATACAATATGCTCTCTTGGCCTCGGTGTTTTAAAACTATTTGTAATAATAAACTGTATGTATATTATAAGCTTATTAAATATTATTAAAATAATAAAGAAACTTTAAAATTTTCTTGTAAAAAGCAATTACAGAACTTACAGAATGTTTTTATTATAAAATCGATAAAATTTTAGTCGTTTATAATGTTACTTCTCTTTAATCAATATTGTTAGTTTTATTCTGAACTTGGAGTATCAATTTTTGAAAAATTTTTAGGGTCCTAAAGAGAAAATCGTGTAGAACAGGAGTTTATCAGTTATATTTCTACGAGAAAAATAAAGAAGATTTCGACATTTTCACTTTTTCCGGAAAATCAAAAAAAATTCATTTGACCAGCTTATAGGGAAAAAGTGAAAATGTCGAAATCTAAACCAACTGCGATAACATAACTGCTATTTAAATCTTTCTAACGCCTGTAGGTTTCCGGAAAATCCATTTGACCAGCTTATAGCGAAAAAGTGAAAATATCGAAATCTAAACCAACGGTGATAATAAGGTGAAACTTACCTAGGAATTTCGCACTCATTATAACTGCTATTCAAATCTTTCCAACGTCTATAGGTTTCCGGAAAATCAAAAAAATTCCATTCGACCAGCTTATAAGGAAAAAGTGAAAATCTCGAAATCTAAACCAACGACGATACAAGATGAACAAAGTGAACTTTTTTATCCCTGCTCTTGTAGCAACCGTGAATTCAAACATTTTAAGAAAATACAAATACCAGCGCTTGCTAAGAAAAAGTAAAATTATTTTGGTTATCATTTTGGTAATTTCTGGAGATATCTAAAGGTAACCAAATTTACGAAAACTCAATTCTGCATCGAGGTATGTTTTGATATTAGAAAACATCCCTCAAAAATTCAAATATAAATTATTGAGGAAAATGACGGAAAATGAATAAAATTTTCTTTTTTCGTAAGAAGCTCTCTGAAAATATTTTCCCACAAGTATCCTATCGTGCTAGATATCGTTAGGAAAATCTTTAAAATGAAGCTTCTATTGTTAAATTTCATTTGCGAAAAACTAAATTTCATACTTATTGTATTCCATTAAGTACCTCGAGGAGCCCTGATCTAATGCGTGTCCTTCCTACCCTTGGTGAAATTTTTTTAATATGAAAGAGAGGTTAATAATCCAACAAACACATTAGGATACATTTTTCTGTTTACACAATGTGAAGATATATACATAAATGTGGATTCACGGAAGGTAATACACTTTCGGCTCGGCAACATTTTTTATAGCTTTTTGTTTTGTAAAATTTATTTATGTTACGGTAAAAGTGACACAGCGCGACGTTTGAGGCATGAGAGAGGAGGGGCGTCGTCTTCGGGAGAGAAGACTGCGTGCATTTATCATTTTAGAAACTTGAGTCGTATAAATGCTATAAAACATGGCAGAAAAAATACTTTTAACAGTACACGGGTACACAGAGCCGGTACTACGGTAGGCGGTATGGTGTGGGTGGTACATGTACTTTTAACTTTTATTGCTACCAAAAGGGAATTTTTATAAATTTTAAATAACTAATTTTATATTCGGTCGACTTTTTGCTGAATTTAATATGTACGAGTGCGAATGGATGATTTTGGGACAATATTCAGATAAGTGTGATTTAAAGTTTTAGGGTAAGAAAATTTTTTGTCGTCAGTTTTATTTAGGTGCAAAATTTTTGGTGTCGTTAGAAAACAATTTTGAACTTTTTCTCAAGGTTAGTTGATCACCTGTGATATTTTTAGTCCTAAGAACTTTCGATGTCCAGAAGAAAACTTATATCCTAATTAGAGAAATCCACGAAATTGAAAATTTTATGAAAATTTTAGAACTTTGTCGGTACGTAGAAAGTGATTCACTTTCCATGTGTCATTTAAATAGTCAGTGTCTACCAGTGGCGTTTCGTAACTTAAAATTTAACTAGTGCTCAGGGCCGGATCTAAGGGGAGAGGGGGCAGCGGGGGCATGTGCCCCCTGCACGCTTTTAGGGACGCCAAAACGATGAAAATTTTTTTGGCGCAGTGATATTTAAAGACTTTTAAAAGAGGTAAACAGTGCCCATTTCTGATAGGGCCCAAGTGAATTTGTTCCTGTAAAAAGAAGTGATGAGCAAAAAGAAAAGGTCAACACTGTCCATTTCTGATAGGGGCCAAGTGAACCTAAAAAATGTTGTTGACCTTTCTTTTTTTTTTCTGATCATCACTTCTTTTTCCAGGGAAAATTTCTTTTTACCGCGGAGGGACCAACAGGAAAATTTGCCCCCCTTCCTAATAACTCTAGGTCCGGCCCTGCTAGTGCTAACATTTTTTATTAGAAAAAAATTACTATCGTATTAAAAAAAAAATTGTGTTTTCCTTAGTTCGCCACTGATTTCTGTCAGTTTCAGCTTTTACTCTTTAAGTCACTGTAAGCCACGCCTATCAAGGTGCTCAATCGCAGGGAGTGATTTAAATTCTTTGTTATATTAGTTCCTAGAAATAACAACAATTAACAGTACTTCATTACATTGTAAACTTTAAGATGGAAGCCAATTCATTTTTCTTTCGGGGACTAGGCCTCGGAAGCCCCAAACGACGAGACGTCACTGATATCAACTTAACAATTCCATCTATTTTAACAGTTGTATCTTTATGGATCTCAGTGCTAGTCGCTGCTATGCCAAGGTAGATGAAACGGCGTTGAATAGGAGCATCGAAAAAAAAGAACAAAATAAAACTAGAATACGTTAACGTAATCCCTTCTGTGTCAAATCCACGTACGTACATCTTATTCACGAAAGACGAGCAAACTGCTTTGAAATTCAAAAAGATTTCTTCTTCTGCCGTAAAGTATTTGACTTCGTTTTACATGTAATATGTTTTTTTCACTACGATTTTTTTATTTTTAACTTTTTTCTCTCGTGTGTTTATCTCGTTTTTTTGCTACGGTTGTGTTACTTTTAGTTAATTTCACTGTTCAAATGCGAGCAAATTTTTAACCACAAAATAAATGTAAATGTGATATTGTCAAGGTATAGGGTAAGTGCGGGAGAAATGCTGCAGTAGCCATAGTTCGTCCGTTGATTGATAGATAGCGCTATTAATAAATTATATGTTTAAAATAAGGTACTTATTTAAGCTGTATATGGTAACATTTATGATTAGTCCATCAGTTTAGTAATTATCCAACTTTTTATTATTGAAAAGTAAGTTTTTTAACATAATATTTTATCAAGCATTTAATTCATTAGAATTAAAGAATGTATATTTCATTGTTTTAATGAAAATTAGTTTTGTTATTAATTTAGGTATATTTTAAAAGTACTGTATAAAATTTTAAGTTGGAATTCCGCACTATGCTTGCTATAGCAACATGCGGCATCTATCCCAACAAAAAGGAGAGATGCCGCATTTAAGGTTGGTATAGATGCCGTATCATATTACATGTTATAAACATAGACTTATATACCTTAATAATTATGCAATTTTTTTTTGGACTGTAAATTATGCCAGGCAAATATAAAAGATCCATCAATGGATGAGGAAGAGCTCTCATATTAGTGAAGATAACGAAAATAATGATGATTGCCTGTGTATTGAATGTTTTGAAAAGTATTCAGAAACAAAAAAAATGTTGACTGATTAAAATGCCAAGGATGATAAAAAGTGCCAAAAATGGTTACATATGGCATGCATCATGTATGGAGATGTGTGTAAAATGCAAAATTTTTAATATGAACTATGCGGCGTCTCACCTTCTTTGATGCGGCATGTCTCCCATAGGTGTGGGAGAGACGCCGCTCTGCAGGCTCTATAAAAATGTTAATTATGAATCCTTTATGACTCAAAATTTAAAATTATTTATAAATAATTTTAAAGAACAATGTTTACATTTATTGTGTACCAAATTTCAAATCAACTAAATACATACTTGAAGAATTATCAAGTGTTTTCAAAATGTGCGGCATCTCTCCCGCATTCACCCTCGTTGATTTCGATTAAATTTATCACAACGTAATTCCTTTGTAAAGTGTACATGAATTATCTTCAGCTGAACCTTTTTTGATGCGGTTTTCTTTTTTTTGTTAAATGGTCATTAAAATTCATGATGTACCTAAATCAAAATCAAGAGAAAGTAAGAAATTGAAACGTTAACTATAATAACTTTCTTTGATATAAGTACTTTTTAATGGTTTTTAAGCGTTTAATTATTAGGTACATTGCATAAGAATATAAGTTATTGCATCAGTTAGTTTTTTTACAGATGTATTTTTTACAATTTTCATAATATTCTAAAAATGAAATAAAATATTTTCACGTGTAAATTAATGCTTTAATATCTTGTTTAGGAAAACGACGTCTAAGGAAATCGTAAAGTTTTGAGCGTTTACAGTTATATATTTTTTTTACAATCTGGACCGAACTAAATTTTTTATAGCTATTTATGATACTTTTGAATATATTTTTTTTGGGCAATTTTTTTTTACTCTGTCTCTATTCACCGCATAAAAAAAGGTTCAACTGTATTGAGTTGTGCTCAGAATTTGTAGAAAAACATTAATCTTAATTATTTTTTAATATTGTAACAACAAAATGTACAAATTTTTCATCATTTACATAGGTACGAAAAATTGTACCAACATTAATCTTTCAACTCTAATTTTCGTTAGAGTATATGACGGAGTTTTTTGCTAGTATAAATAATAATATACAAATTAAGAAAAGAAAAACCATAATTTCTGTTTTTTGTTTAGAGAATTTTTTTTTTCAACTGCTTATTCTTCTCAAAAATTTTTTTGAATATGAGGGTATCTTCTTTTTAATTCATGTCTAAATAAGGGTGGAAAAAACACCAAAAGCTTTAGAGTTGCGGTCACTTAAACGAACTTTGTGAAAATTAATAAAATTTTAATATTCCTTTTAAACGGTGAAGAAAAACCGCATCAGTTTAACTGCTATAAATTTATTTACGACAAGAGAACCACCTATTTTCTTCTTACAAAAAGCTACAAAGATTCCGAATAACTTAAGTGCATAGTCAAAATTATTTAACCACCTTGTATTTGATTCCTGTAAGTTCAAAGTAATTCGACCGTACAGAATCGTAAATTTTAAAACATTTATTTTATTGCGAATCAAGTATTGAAAATACCAGCAAACTTGTTTCATTTTAAGAACTCTATATAAAATTTTATTTTTCATTTTTGTGATCAAAAAATATGTTATTTCGAAGAATTTTCTTCGTAATATGAAAAAAAATGAAAAAAAATTTATTTCGAAGAAAATTTAGAAACATACTTAAAGTTGAATGTTATTTTGTGTCGTTTAAAATAATTAATTCTCGAGGCAAGAACGCTAAAGAATTTTTGTAATTGAATTTAGCTAGAAATTTTTTTACTGGTTGTACATTTTTATTGTTTTCTTTAGGGTTTGTCTGTAGCTAGAGTTTTTCGACAAACTTTCGGGATGGAGTATAGGTCGCAGAACCCATTGATTATAGTCCAAAATTTTGACCAATCTCCTATTCAAATTTAAAATAGGTTAAAATAGGTGAAACATGGAAATTTGACACTCACATTAACCAAAAAAAAATTAGACTTGATGACGTCATCACAAAAGACAAATTTTTTTTAAAAACTCCAAAAAGAGTAATTTTGATGTTAGAAACATGAAATTTGAAGTTAGTCGTAGATTTTCGAGCAAAGGGTATAGCAAGATAAGCATAGGGAAATGGCCCCCATAGCCGATGTTTAATATATGTAGTAGTAACATTGGTACTCCAAGTGATTACCAAATATAGGTTCATTGATCCTTAACTTTGATTTATCCTTGAGATATTAACCAAAATATGTGTGAGTGCTGTAATTTTTCAAATTCAACTTTCTCAAAAACTATAACACCTAGGAAAATAAAACCGACGGCAAAATTTAGGTAATATTTGGGACTATATTCTATATTTTTTTGGCATTTTGCCCTAAATTTTAAAAGTTAAAAAAAAAATTTCATAAAAAATATATCTTGTTATACCCTTTGAATATTTTAACGTAAAAACTTGATTTATATAAAAATTACTTACAATATTATACGTGAAATTATTTTTCGCTGATGGATTTGACGAAACTGTAAGGACTCCGAAAATTTTCTTCAAATATTCGTCTTTCGATTTTTGAATCATCCCTGGCTGTTGTGTCTGAAAACTTTAATGAAGTGGAAACTGTCGTATTTTGCTATGCCTACATCTATTACATAATTCATAATGTTTCAATTGTCTAGACAGTATTCTATATAATCGTGTTTTTTGCATCATTGTTTTTTGTACGCTAATAAACTTACGTAAGACGAATCATAGGTGTTTATAACGACTAGTTGACGGGGACTTAATCGTTGACCTTCATCTTTCGTTACCAACAAAAACCAAATTGTCAAAAATTTGACCACAATTTTTTTTGTGGTTTGTATTAGATAAAGTATCAATTTTTGGTATGTCTACAGTGTAACCTTTTTTTATGTGGTTTCTTTATTAGCTAGCATTACTGATACACAGAAAAAAGTAATTTTTTTTAACCTAATTACCAGTTTGAATAATTTAAATATTTTAATAAAAAAAAAATTCTAATTAAATTTGTATTTAGGTTATCATTGAATTGGGACATTTTAATTTTTTGATAATATTTGTCGCTTACTATTTTGTATAAATATTCAACAAAAATAAAAAAAAAATAAATAAAAATTTCAGTATTTTACGAATTTTTTATTTGCAAAAAATAAAAACAGCGAAAAATACTTCGACATTTAAATATATTTATATATAGTGTGGCTCAAAGATATTTGAGAGAAAAAACAGTTCATCTATCTACTTACTCCCTGTGTAAATACCATGAATAATAAAACACCGATTTACAGTTAACATCAAAAATGTTCCTCCACCTACAACCATATACACCAAAAGGTCATGTTATTTGAAGATTAGACTCACCAAAACGCATACTAATCAGTTCCACCAATGTTTTCCTTTTAAATCTTCGAACGAATACCTCATTTTCTACCTTCCAAGAAATTTCCTTTCGTATCCTTTGTGCGTACCTAAAACAAGGGATTATTTTAATATATCAGTGTATTGAGCCCGAGGCTTTTGACCTGATAGTGTTTATTTTTAGAATATACTCAATTGAGCACGTGAGGTTAAATCTATTTCATTCAATTTTTCATTCCATATGGACCGGAAATTTTTATTAGGGTTTACATCAAAAATTACCTACTCCCCAAAAAAAATTCAGAAACTTCAGAAATAGCTTAAAAAATAAAATTGTTCGCTCTAGATTGTAGGAAATAGTTCTATAGAAAAGAACATAACTCAAAATGTTCAAAACCTCACGATTTTCTTAATTTCCTTAGCGCTGACACATGAGAATATTTTATTTCATTTTTATAATATTACAAAATTTGCGATAAATACATATTATGTAAAGAAACTTAAGTATGAGATTAACTTATATTCTTATGCAATGTACTGATTAAATATTTTAAAAACACTCAGTAAGTAACTTTACCGCAATTTAATATTCTTATTTGTCCATAAAAAAAAGCCGCATAAAAACAATTTTTGCTGTTTTCCGTTTTTTTTTTCTTCATAAAAATTTCATTTGAATTTATTTTGAATAATTTTGGTCAGAAACTTGAAAAGTTACAATTACAATATACGTTTATGTCGAAATTACGCAAAATAGTCGCAAAGTTGCAAATATATTTGTAGGTATACAAAGAATTAACAACTAAAACCAAAACTAAATTATATCAATACCTTGGGGAATTAGTGAAACGGGTGCCATATTGTTTGTGTTAATAAACTAACTGATGTGTATAATATTTTGATTTCATTTTGACTATTATACGCATATTAGATATGTGAAAATATGATTTAGTTTCTCTAATTTTGTAATATGTATGTTAATAAGTTCATATGGCATAAATCAATTTTAATAAGAGTAATAATATTGCATCCGAAAATGCAATGTGCAAATGTTATAGGCTTAATTAAAGAAATATCAGCTATAGTCAAGTATTTTTAGTAATAAAATAGTGACCAGAAAAATGTAAAATTTTTAAACAAACACATAAACCTATTTTTGTGTGATTTTTTTTTTTTTTTTGTACTTTTAAGTATATAATCTGAATAAAAAATAGGAAAAAATAAAAAATTTGAAGATTAATTTGGGCCAAGGCTGGTTGCTGGCTGTTCAAATGTACTTTTTTGTCATATTACATCATCTAATTTTTTACATATATATCTATTGCAATTTTTCCAATATTATCAAAAAAAAAATAGCTACTTTGAAATGAAACTTTTTATGAATTTTTCAAATATTTTATGCGGTCCCTATTCTTTGTACAAAAAATGGTTTCAGTGCAAAGGATCGGTGGTACTTATTAAGGTTTTTTTTTAGGTTTTAGTAAATGGAATTTGATTTGCGCAAGTGATAATTAGTGGTAAATTTATTCGTGTCTAGATGTATCACATATGTACATTTGAACACGCTGTGAAGTTGTAATTTATTCTTTGGTATACAAATTAATAATTATAATTCGGTGAAAATTTAAAGCATGTTATTTATGTTACATATTGTTCCTATATTACCTCTAAAACATATTTGTATATTGATACATATGTAAGTATATAAGTACGTACATATATGGTCTACTTTAATTCAGGATTCTACAACATATGAGGACATAAACATTTTGTTTGTGTATTTATTTATGGTAAATATTTGTAAGGACATGGTAAATGTGTAATTATTAATGTTTTTATGTAACTCTGAGAGGTCTTTTTGATAGAGTAGCAACAGTCTGGTTAAGACTGTCAAAATAATATTGTTGCTTAAGGAGTGTGACATTTTGAAAAAATTTGAATTTTTTTTTTTTTTTGCATGTTTCGATAGTCTATACCTTTAAAAATAACATACTAAAATTTCAAGTGCATATCTCAAATAGTTTTTGAGTGATAGCCACCCGAAGAGCGGATTCTGATTTTCATTATTAACTTTGAGGTATTGAGAAATGTATAAAGGTTGATAGTTCGGGAGTTTCTGGACGTGGCTGCTAGTCACATGTTGTGGAGCAGTTAGACCCTGGCACATTTAAGCAACTCATCTAATTTTGCTATGACCGTTATAGTGAATGCATCATAAATAATTTTAATAAAAATTCTCAGTGATTAAAACTAAAAGGTAAAATTACGAAAAACTACCAGTTATAACTGGAAGACAAATCATTCGATCGATTTTATTGCAGCTTCTTTTATATATATTTCTTCGTACCATGAACTTCCAGTTTTCCGATCGAATAAAAAATGTAATTTTCGCAAGCCAAAAGCCATCAAATTTTCGCACAAAATATGAAACATTTTTTTAAAAACTCCGCCATTTTGTTAAATTTCAACTTTTTTTTTCGATTGAGATTCAGGGTACGGATCATACCTTCTAGTTTTATAGGCTTTTTGGTTTTTTTGATTTCAGGCAGTGTGAAGGTTGCTATCACTGCAGCAGTGGGGGAACTTTTTTTTTGGAGCCTTTTGAATGTAGGTACCCTTAAAATATTAAAACATTCCATACAGTAGTTTTCTTTAAAAAAAATTCCCAAAAATCCGCTTTTTTCAGGCGGTCACACTAGTGGTCCCCCTTAAGAATTCAAGGTTTTCAGTATAATTTTGATTATCTATATAATTATGTACTTGTCAAGTTTGGATTTGTTGGGTCAAGTAGTGCGTAGAATACAATTTTATAACTATCCGGGCAGTTCGTACACAAGTTTGTATTAGTGTGTCCGGTCCGTTACTACTGTTCCGGATCCGGTTTTCTGTCGCTTTAGTGTCGGTGTATGAGAGCCATTTACCATATTTACCGTAAAGTACAAGTAGGCAATTTGTTTATGTGTTATTCAGAGTCAGTAATTGTCTGGTGTAATTTAATTTTGTCGACATCAATCAGGCAAGGTTTTACGCTTCACTCTGGCTAATTAATTTAGTTTAGTTTATGACTAATTGTATATTTCACTGAGAACAGCATACAGACTTATAAGAGTAGTTATTATAAAAGTAGAGTTGTCTAAGCAGCTTGTTAATTCATTAATATTTGAAATCAAATTATGGAACAATTCATTTTACAGAAGAATAAATATTGGGGAATTGTTTTGGAAACTGTTGTCACAATATATATATATATATATATATATATATATATATATATATATATATATATATATATATATATATATATATAGGGTGTAAAAGAAATAACTCTCGTCCTTTTGAGGGGTGACTCATTGCACTCTGTAGACACTAAAAACCACTTCGCAATTAACAGTTTGAGAAAATCGCAAATTAACTGGCTACCTACATGATGTTTAAAAATTTTTCTAAGAACGACCCTGTCTAAATTATGCATAAATACCTTCTTAATATCAAAGGTAGAAAATAATTTTATTGACTAAAATTCAATACAATTTTGTAAACATGTTTCCCAGACGTTTTTTAAAAAACAGAAAATTTATTTTACAAAGATAAGATGGTCAGAGCCGGATTACAAAAAAAATTTTACGGGTCCCTGTTTTTACCCATATTTAGTATCAAATTTTTTTCTGTTAAAAACAGTTTTGGTTCAAATTTATTGGCAAATATTAATTACATGAGTGAGATCTACCCACTGTTTTCGTAGCAAGATTTATATACTTTACATCCCGTAATATATGACTTGAAAAATACATATTCAGTATACAACAACTATATTTTGCTAGTGATATTTCACTGTAGTTGGTGTTGCTAGTAAAACTTGTAAAGTTGCATAGCTTTCTGGGTGGAAAGGGGCGTAGGGGGTGGGAAGGGTTTGTTAAAGAAACTTGAACAGTGAACTGAAATAACGATAGTGTTGAGAAATTGGTTGTTTTCAAAGAAAATATAGTCAAAAACAAATTTTAAGAATAACTACACTAGCGGAAAAAATTAAAGGATCAAAAAAAATTCCAAATTTTTAGCGATTTTTCGAATAGCTGTATCTTCGTGAAAAATGGTCGTAAGCAAAGCAATTTAAAGCTGGAAATTCTAATTTTCAGATTTTGCGATAAAAATATTTCCAAAGCAACGCGTATCGCTCAATGATAATAAGTACACTGAAAAAAAAATTTCCGAAATTTTTTCGGTTCCTTATTTTGGTCCACGGACTTGGAAAAAAATTTTCCGACTTAACCACCATATGGACCGGATAACTTGTTCATTCAGCTTTAATCTGCTTTTTTTAGACCTTTACACGACCACTTCTCGCTGAGATATCGGACTTTGAATGGAAGAGGATCGTTTCGTCTTTGACCATCGATATCTCAGCAACCAATGATCACACAGAAAATTGAAGGTGAATTTTTTTTTACGAATTTTTCGAAAAAATTTTTCAAAAATTTTCTTGAAAAATTTAAAAAAAAAAATTTTTTTTGAAAATTTTTTAAGAAATTTTTTTTTTTGTAAATTTAAATACTGTTGTTGATAAAAATGTGAAAAGGTACATAAAAAATACACGAAGATACAGCCATTCGAAAAATCGCTACAAATTTGGAATATTTTTTTGTTCCTTTAATTTTTTCCGCTAGTGTATATATTTTCTTAATTAAGAATTTTTTATTTTTAGTGAAAATCAAATTTTTAAGCGCCGATACGTTGATAATTGCTTTTTCCATCCCGATAAATATTTATGTTTTTACTAAATTTTTTTTTTTTTTACATGTTTTGCTTAAACGGAAATTGCCTATAAAATTTTCCATTTTCCACTAGTTTTTCCAATGTGATTAATATTTATAGACAAACAGAAAATATAGGTATTCCATTTTGTGTTGGTTTATGTACAATATGTAAATGAAGTATGAAATATTTACTACAGTTTTCGAAGCAATATATATATTTTGAAACAATATGCGGAATGAATTTTTAATTGTATGTTTTATTTTTATGAGTTTTTTCAGCTATCGGGTGTTATCGAGCGTCAAAATTTTATTTGATAGTATAGAAATGTTTAAATGTGGCTGAAACATGATAAAAAGTAATTTAAGAGATCCGAACTATTCCAAAACTTTCTAGGAAATATATTACACCTGCTACCTCGGTGTATTTTATTTGATATCGGTACGAAAATCTCACTTCCGTTATGTTTAACGGAGAAATAATATGTATATTGAAAAATCTTATTAGTGTTCCGTATCAAAATTGATAGAACGGAACACTTATGGAATCAAGTTTGTCGACGTGGAAATTTGAAATTTAGTTTCAAAAACGTGGATAGTTGAATTTCGATTCTGGGGTTTCATTTCAGGTGGGAACCTGGAGAATGTAGCAAAAAAAATTTCCCCAAAAGCATCGAGTAGGGTATCAAAGGAAAACTTATTAAAGCACGAATTTAATAGTACACATAGCTGTATTTTTTTGTTCAGTTTTTTTTTTTTTGGGAGGGGGAGGTACCAGAAGGATTTCTCAGAAAAATTTTCGTAGATTGAACGAAAATGATCAGGACTGAATTTTTTTACATAATTCCTTTGGTACATAAAAAAGAAAACTTGTTAACACTTTTTGCTTTGGTCAAGATGTTGTCTGTCAATAATAGACAGGATTTTGAGTGAATTTTCTAGAAGATAAGTTCTTGAAATTAAAGAAAAAGTTAGGAACGATTGATGTATTCAACAGTAAATATCTGTTCCTTTTTAATAAGCGTAAATAGGCCAGGATAAAGATACGTTCGTTTTAAAATCGAGAATTATAGTTTATTTCAGGAATACAATTTATTTATTCGGAAATATATTTTATTTAAAAAACATGGGATCGTTGCTTTGTCACTTTTCACAACAAAATTCGTACAAACACGAGTCAACACTGTGTTGTGTTTTTCACCTAATGATGGCGTAATGGCCGAAATCGACTCGTGTTTGTGAAACGTGACAAAGCAACGATCCCATGATTTTTAATATGGATTTTCACAAAGTAAACCTTTCTAATATTAATTATATTTTATTTATCTATTACATCAAATCTATAAAAACGACTAATTGTTCGGAATACTATTTGCGCAAATAATTGCAAATTTTTCAAAAAAAAAGTAAAGGAAAATTATTTCGAAAAAATTTTTACAATTAATTGATTTTAATTTTGGTCGTAATTGGTGAACTTTTTTCGAGATTTTGTAGTAACTCCTAAAACGCTCACCACCTTAATTTGACATAACAATTAATTTTTAAATCAATAGATAATCAACAATCAGCCGTTATTAAACGGAAACAATTAAAATTGTTTGAAATCAAATCATTATTGCTTAATTTACTTTTAGCTCTTTTTTTGTTTTTTTAATGTTCAATATATATATATATATATATATATATATATATATATATATATATATATATATATATATATATAATCGCTAACAAGCAACAATATATATATATATATATATATATATATATATATATATATATATATATATATATATATATATATATATATATATATATATATATTGTTGCTTGTTAGCGATTGTCACGAACTCTATTTAATAAACATGAAACATGTAGAAACATTGTGATAATATGTCTATGTATATGAATGATAGGACTACATATTTGTACTGGCAATAAACAAATAAATTGATATTTAAATAATCGTATTGTGTTTTGTGTATGGTCCGCGATGGGACTTGAGCACTCAGGAGTGGTCTGATTTAAT